>JAEIFT010000315.1:0-309333 GCA_018904225.1 Lordiphosa mommai | reverse complement strand
GTTCTACGGTAGGCGCATAGAGAAAAATGTATATAAAAGCACTCATTTCCAAGCATTTGTTCATATCTATTTCACTCTGATACTTCACCCTGACGAAGATTAACTTGATATGTTCGAAAATATCAATACGGTATTTTTTTATGAAAAGAAAAAAACGTCTTGTCTGGGGATTGCACTAGGGACCTGGGATAACACGAATAGAATGACCTCTCAACGCAGTGAGACAACGCACACCAAGGGCAAACGTCTAAGAGACTATTTATAAATTTTTTAGGCAGCTTAAGTTTCAATGCATTTTGTTATTGTAAATTTGGATGTTCGACTTTCAGCTTTCTATTTAACGAACTTCGAAATCTAATTGATATTAAAGTCATATTCTAATTACATTTTGAGTATCAATCTGAGAATTTTTTAATACTAATTGGAGAAAATTAAATTAATTTGATCGGAAAGATATGTTTTTTGTACCCAAATTATAAAAAATATTTTTTAAATATCATTTTAAAAGATCGTTTTCTCTGTGCACGAATATACTTGATTTAAGTACAAAGTTCCCTATAACAGTATAATTTTTTTCAATCTTGATTAAGGCCGAATCGGGATTTTAAGTACATTTGGAATTTTTGAAGATCTATACAATTATAATATTTTGGGTCGCAACAGTCTTAAGTCAATTCCGATTAACTCTTCCAAACACGAATTTGCGAACTTCAGTATTCACCTGATATGGGTGCCTGGACATCAGAACATAGATGCAAATGAATCTGCGGACAAACTGGCCAGATTAGGTACCACTATCGAACTTCTTTCAGAGAAGAGCGCGATAGGCATGCCTATGGCGACTTTCAAGCTTCACACAAAAGCCGAAACACTACGTCTTGCTACAAATCGGTGGGAAAACCTTTCCTCCTGTGCCATTGCGAGACTTAGGTGGCCAACATATAACCTAAAACGTACCGGTACACTTTTACGTAACAAAAGAGAACACATATCGCTTCTGGTAGGGAGCCTGACGGCAGACGCGCAACCCGCCTTGGCGTATCACACCATGATTTTTGCAGAAGCTGCAGATATGTCGCTCTTAGCCATTGCAACCTAACCTATCGTAGAAATTCTCAAGGTAATGCCCCAAATTATTCTTTAAATCAAATAAGTGTACATAAAATAAGAACAAAATGTTCTTGGTTCCTGGTCTTGAAGCGAGGTCTCTGTATCGAAACAAATATGGCTGCAAAGATCCTAAGACGATGAATTAATCAAAGACAAAGACACAGAGCATTATTATTAGAGGGAAAGATTGTGACGCCTCTCAATTTGTGGCGCTGTTAAGTGGTAGCCCGAGTTGAGATACTTTTGAAATGTTGCCAGCGTTCATTGTTGCGTTGTCCATTGAATACTTTTTGGGTTGGTATAAGGGTTGCCGGAAATAGTATCGATATATCGAATATCGATACTTTTTCGAAAAATCGATATATAAATATGGAATATTTTACTAACGCGATATATCGAATTTTTTTGGAATATTTTCGGTGATATATTTTTAAGTTCAGGATGGACTTTTCGACTTGACGCTTGTCTTCGACTATAGAAAGTGGGGAAGCCGAATAACTGATCAGTACAAAATGTAATAAAAATCAGTACAAAATGTCTCTGTCTAACCATTATTGTTAAAAAAAGTTTTTACATTTCTTGAATTTATCTGCTTATGTTTTCTTTGTTTTGATATGTCTTCTTTCACTATGAATTCTTGAATAAGTTTCCACAACATCTTATGTTGCAATTAAAATGAAATAAAAATTGTTGTTAAACTTATATAAATACATTTTATCTATATTTTTTTGGGTTTGGGAAGCCTGATCTGTAGATTTTTAACGAAGACAGATTTACTTTCTAATACGCTTTAATTAACCCAAAAGACCTGTTTGTTAAATAAAAATAAAAACTTTTTTTGGTTAAAAATATCGATACTATCGATTATTTTGTCAACAAAATATCGATATCGAAATGATATCTTTTTTAAAATCGAAAAAAAAATATCGAAATAGATTTTTTCAAATATCCGACATCCCTAGTTCATCTAAGAATTTTTGAATTATTTAGCTAACTGTAAGTACGAACAATTCTTGATTTAGGAATGTCTGTTCTCATTTCAATAAAATTAACGAAAATTTTCAGAAAATTTTTCGAAAATTGTAGAATGTTAAGTACACCCAAGAAAAAAATATACTTGAATATTTTAGTACAAATAGGTATAAATTCCATCCCGATTGTACTATAACACTGCCAGTCGTTTTTTTTCTGAGTGTAGGAAAAATTAAAATCCGCTGAACTGCTTTAAAAATTGATTGGAACTTTAACTCAGAAAATATTATATGGAATTTAAAATTGTTTTTTTATTTGTGAAATAAAACTATCAACACAATTTTAAAAGACAAGGGTACCAAAAACAAAAATACAAAGGCGACTCCGGACTATATTTTAAATAGTTGTACGCATGTTTTCAACATTTGTTGACAAGATCAGCCACTTTGCATTTGTAGTTTATTTTTCAAAAATCAAATAAACGTAGCCCGCGGAAATGTTAACATCCCCTATATTTTTTTTTCGTCCACAAATCATGCAATTAGCTCAATTTCCCTGAACCTCAATAATATCAGCAATGCATGTAATTTGCCAAACGAGCTAATCACACATCTACAAACGCTCGCAGCTACCCGCTCCCTACTTCCTCCCCCTGCTTTCCTTAGCCACACATCTGTCATACAAAAGCAATTAAGAAGGCTACCCTGACGAATTCTTCTTTACGGGGCTAATCAAACAGACAAACGATTAGACAAAGTGTGCGCCCCTGACAATTCATTTTCCTAACCAAGTCATTCACTCACGCACAACGATTTTGTTTTTTTTTGCAATGTTGAGTTCTTTTTCTTTTGGGCACGCAAAATCCTTAATTACATCCGTTTGCTGTCTACGCGTGTATCCGGGGTTGGGTCACCTAAAAGAAGTTTTTCACAGAGGAAAACCGCCGCAAATAACACGTGGGTAAGTGAACCGCATTCTGCACTTCTAGTCACGTACCACCCACCCCTCCCTTGTCTGTGGCTGCTGGTGCACCCTCTTCAACCCACAAACAATTGGTTGTCATCCAGCCAGCTGTCCACAGTTTTCCACTTTCCCACTGTCTGCTGTTGCCGCCGCCGCATTTTTCGCACGTATTGTCTGGACTTTGAGTGGCTGACTGACTGACTGTCGGACGGAAGACCTGGAGTGACTGCCATCCCTCTGAGATGTTTTAGTTTTTGTCACCTTTGCGCTGGTCAGCATTTTGTCCACTTAGGGGGTGAAATTTTGGTTTCACAGCTGACTTTAATATGTTCAAAACTGCTTCATTTGGGCTGTGGGAATGTCATTTCAAAGGGAGGCATGGGAACGTGTTGGTCGTTATTTGCTAAATTAGTGTAAGATAAGTTTTAGGGGAGGAACTCAATAAAACTATTTTATTTTCGATTAAAATCGATGGTTTATTGCATTTATTTTAATGGAATTGGGTTTGGTCTCTGAAATAAATAAGTATGCCGAAAAAGATCAAGTATCTTGGTTTTTCAAATAACAACCCTTATGGATACAAAAAAAACTTTGTAATTTAATATCCTAGCACTTCATAGAAAAAGTAGTTCTGAAAAATTTTTCGAGTCGACACCACGTTTCGATCCCAACTTTATCAACAAAAGTTAACATAGATTGAATAATCAACGCCTAGCCCAAAGTTCTAAAGCTAAAGACCAGAATTTTAGGCCAGAATTTGTGGGTTAGATGCTCACTAATAACGGAAAGTCTAAAATTAAATAGATTTAATCCTACCGCTTGAATGTCTAAATTAATCAGCCCAAACGACTTAAGCCGTAAACCTAAATTTCGGAAAGTCAATTCCTTTTAATGCATAGAGGCTCATTAAGAAGGGATTTTGCAAAAAACTTCCTTGAGGTCAAAGATTCTAAAGTTGTTTTTACTCGATGGCTTAATAAACTTATTATCATGGGACTGAAATATGTTTTCAAATGCGTTTTTAAAAGTGATTCTGAGGAATAACTAAGAAAGTATAGAGCAGTGTTCGGCGCGTCGCTATCTTCTGTGCATATAAAACAACTCTGCGACAGCAACGTCGGTACACCGACGGTATGAGCTCGTCGTTTAGCCTTGTCAATGCGCTTCTTCGGCAGAACAAAATTAATCAGTTGCTGTTCAGCCATTAACTTCGTGTCTGTTGATACGCACACATACGTTTTGCAAAAAATGTAATTGTGGTTTTTGCCGATCACTGATATAGAGCTATTATGTAGAAATTAGGGTTTTGAATCGGACCACTATATTTTACATAGTACATTAAAAACAAACCTACCCCCAAAGGTGTTAAATCAGGATTTCTTTTCGTTTTAATTCTTTTTGTCTTTCAATGAACGGATTTAGCAAGAGTCTAATTGTTAAAACTTGGAACTGCGTAGGTTTTTTAACAAATTTATTCTGACTAAATTCTACCTACATGACTGACTGATTGATTTTTTATTCATCATTAACGCAAAGTCTAAACGATATGAGCTAAAAGAAAAAACTTGCACATAGGATTCCATTTATGGTAAAAATAAGTAATCAAACGGTATTTTATAAGGATTCAATCTAAGGTGGGAAAATATTGGGTCAATTTTAATTGAATTTTCCACCCTAATTTTTTTATTTGACCAAAGTAAGATTAGTACAAATATAAGAAAACACATGTTTTTATCTAATTGAAAAATTCCCATAGGGGTTAAGGATCAAAACTAAATTCTAGCCAAGAATTCTTCTTTTGAATCCAATTCAAAATATATTCCGACGGTCGATCTTTCCAAATAATATTGTAAGTAACCGTGCTTGGATTGTATTGATTTAACATAATTAGAAAAAAAATCGTAATATGGGTGTTTCAGGGAAAGGACTTATTTTTAAATATCAATTTCAAAAGATGGGCATATTAAAACCAACCGGTGAAGAAGGGTTTTGCCTATATAAATTTCTTTGGCCCATCTCACTCACTGACTGATTCATTAACGCCCAGGCCAACGGCTTAACCCAAAGAGCTGAAGTTTGACCAGAACTTCGTTAAGGAATGTAGACGCAAAGTGAGTAAGAATTTGGAAAGTGCACAGAAAAGTTTACATGGGAAACATTTTTATTTTCAGCCGATCGATTTTAAACTTGGTTTGTGTGATTCTTTTAAAGAAAATTCGTAAATTATTATAAAACCGATAGACTTTCACTTTTTGACTAAAACATGATGTTCACAAAATGATTCCCGGACCAAGTTAGTCTCATTCAGATAATAAAGTAAATAGAATTACCCATTCAGCCCCATCTTTGTGTTTTTATACCGTTACTCGTAGAGTACAAAGGGTAACTAAGTTCGTAAATGTACGTAACAGGCAGAAGGAAGCATCTCCGACCCCATAAAGTATATATATTCTTGATCAGCATCAATAGCCGAGTCGATATAGACATGTCCGTCTGTCCGTCCCGTCCGTCGCCGTCTGTCCTCCCGTCCGTCCGTCCGTATGAACACCTAATCTCAGAGACTATAAGATTAGAGCTACCATTTTTTCAGTGTAGACTTGTATTGTCTGCAGGCAGATCTAAGTTTGTTTAAAATTTTTGCCACGCCCCCCGCCCCCGCAATAATGAAAAAAACCTCATATCTCCCACAATTTTAAAAATAGATTGTTCGGACCTGCTAGACAAATATTATAATCATCATTACCTATCGATCCGCCGTACATCATTTTCCGATCAGACGAACGATAGAAGAGCGTTGCCGCCCCCGCAATTTGAAAAAATACCTCATATCTCCCACAATTTATAAAATCCATTGTTAAAACCTTCTAGACATATATCTTGAACACCTTTATTACCTATCGATCCGCCATACATCATATTTCAATCAGATGAACTATATATGAGTTGCCGCCCATAAAAATTGAAAAATACCTCTATCTCCCACAATTTTGGAAATAGATTGTTCGAACCTTCTAGACATAGATTTAATCTATCATTACTTATCTGATCCCCCATACATCATTTCGGGATCAGATAAGCTATAGTAGAGTTGCCACCCCGGCCAATTTGGAGAAAAAAAATCTCACATTTGGCTAATGTGATCTAATAAAATATTCTTAAATAAACCCTAACCCTGAGTAACGGTGGTATATCGAAGTCGAGCAGGGCCGACTTCAACTTGCTCTCGTTTTATCAATTCAATGCACAAGATAAAACAATTTATTTAATTTACTTTGAAAAAAATTTGTATTTTTCCTATATGAATAAGTAAGTGGCAAAAAAAAACATAAACAAACTCGCTCACCTTTCATGTTTTGTGTGTATAATCAATTATTCAAAAAAAAATCAACGCACGACAAAGGTGAAGAGCTAGCAATTTAAACGAGTTTTTCTCTTTTGTTTAAACTCATAAATCTGCATAGCATTTCAGTTGATTACCGATTAATGAGCTGACGACATTAAAATTAAATAACAAAAAAAAAAAACATTAAAAAAAAAAAAAAAAATTGAGTAGGATTAAAACTTGTAGAGAAATTCAACGTACAAACTCTAAAATTAATCATTGTTGTGCCACTCGTTAAATGCATTTTAAACAAAATGATATTGACAGTTCATTAATTTAATTAAGGGCAGGGAAAACTTCCGGATAAAATTAAAAAAAAAAATATAAACAAAACTAACCAAAGCCACATAAATTAGGCCAGGGCAAGCCGCACAGAAAAAACGACCCCTTTTGTTAATATGATTTGTGCAGACGACAGACAGCTCTCTCCTTCATCTAAAATGTGGAGTAGGAATGGGCTTGGGCCTTGATGTTTTTCATTAACATTTTTGTGGCTAATTATACACTTGAAAAAGTGTATATTAATTTTGCCCAGAAGTTTGTAACGCATAGAAATATTCATTTCCGACCCCATAAACTATATATATTCTTGATCAGGACGACGAGCCGAGTTCATTTCCGTTTGTCCGTCCGTCCGTCTGTCTGTCCGTCTGTCCGTCCGTCCGTCTGTCCGTCTGTCCGTCTGTCTGTCTGTTTCTACGCGAACTAGTCTCTCAGTTTTAAAGCTATCGAGCTGAAATTTTGCACAGAGTCTTCTTTTACTGCACGCAACTAATATGTCGGAACCGGCGGATCGGACTACTATATCTTATAGCTGCCATAGGAACAATCGGTCGGAAAATAAGTCTTAGTGAAAAAAAACTTTTTTATTTTCCATTGTAGCGTCACCAATCTTGGTATATATTAGTTTAAGATGATTTTACATATTTGCGGAAAAATTTATCGAAATCGCATGAATATAGCATATAGCTTCCATATAAACGGTCGGTCAAAAAACTAGTTCTAGTGGGAAAACATTTTTATTTTCCATCGTAGCGTCACCAATCTTGGTATAGATTAGTTTTATATGCGTCAACACAATTCTGGAAGATTGTATCAAAATCGGATGACTATAGCATATAGCTGCCATAGGACCGATCGGTCGAATAATGTGTTTTACTGAGAAAAGTTTTTTTTATGATATCAAATTTTTATTATCAATAATTAAACATTTTTAAATATCTGATATCTATATCCTATATATATTTTACTGGTTAAATCAGTTGGAGTAAAGTTTTTCAAGTGTATTAAAACTTCGGCACAGTCGAAGTTAGCTTTGCCTTCTCGTTTTATTTAGACTTATGCCAAAGTAAATCATCATTAGCATTATTAGGGTTATGATTATAATTTGAATTATGCTCTTGTTTGTTGGCCAGAGGCCAACACGTTCTTAGCTAGGATTGCCTTCTCTACTCAAAAATATTATACAAATTTTATCTGCTTTTTGCTTCGGGTAATTGCAAATTATCAGGTGTCAAATTGACACAACAATCAGTTTAATGACCTGGAAAACTTTGCATACTAATTTGCTTGTAAATTGTTTTAGACTTGCAAAGAGAGAGAAAGGCAGAGAGGAAGAGCCTTAAAAGTGGTTCTGGTTATCGCAATGACGTTTGACTTTTTTGTGAGCTCTAAGTTTTAATTATAGGTTTTTAAAGATTATTTGAAATTGATGTACATTTAGCGGTTTTACGTTAATTAAATGATCAGTTTATCTGTTGAGAAATTATACTTCCAACAACAAAATTTACTATAGAAAATTTATTTCAAATCACCAAGCCAGACCCGGGTCATAAGGTAATCTGCTTAAATATAATTTTCAGTATTGGTAAACACTTTAAAAAGGTCTACTAACTCTGTGGCAGAATATAAAGTTTTTGTAAAAAAAAAAATCGTCATAAAATCTGTTTAAAAATAATTTTTACTGTTGGTAAACACTTTAAAAAGTGCTACCCATTCTGTGCTAAAATTTTAAATTTAAAAAAAAACGTAGGGTTTTTGCTTAAATATAATTTTCAGTGTTGGTAAACACTTTAAAAAGTGCTACTGACTCAGTGACAGAATTTAAAGTTTTTGTAAAAAAAAATCGTCATAAAATCCGTTTAAAAATAATTTTTACTGTTGGTAAGCACTTCAGAAAGTGCTACCCATTCTGTGCTAGAATTTTAAATTTTTTTAAAAAACGTAGGGTTTTTGCTTAAATATAATTTTCAGTGTTGGTAAACACTTTAAAAAGTGCTACTGACTCTGAGACAGAATTTAAAATTTTTGTAAAAAAAAAAAACGTCATAAAATCTGCTAAAATATAATTTTGAGTGTTGGTAAACACTTTTCAAAGTGCTACCGACTCTGTGACACAATTTGGCATTTTGGTTATTTTATTGTTGGTAATCACTTTAGAAAGTGTTACCCATTATGTGCCAGAATTTATTTATTTTAATTTATTTTCAGTGTTGGTTAACACTTTCGAAGGTGCTTCACATTTTGTGCCAGAATTTGAAATATTTGAACAAAATTAGTTTATCTTCTTAAATTTATTTTCAGTGTTGATTAACACTTTAACACTCCGTGCCAAAATTGAAAAATTCTTGTAAAAAATGTTTCTAATTTCATTTGGGCCATTTAGATGCCGACTCAATCTTAGCCTGAGACTAAAATTCTACAAGATCTGACGATGATTTCTGACTTCTACGGAATAAGGTTGTCCATCGTATATATGTATATTGAATGCGTACTTAGGAATAATTCGATATCGACACTGTTAACCGAAATGAACCCTTTCAAATAAAGTACTGTTACCGGGCCCGAAAACGTTAATAAATATATATTTTTTTTTGAGAACTCAAAACCGTTTTCTGTTATAATTGGAACCAAAAACAACGGAACCATGCCGAAATGGTAAAATCGGCATTATTTCAATTGTTGTTATTAATGTTAATGATTTTCGATTTTTACAATAGATCAGCAATATTTTAGTAAATATTTGAAAACCTAGATAGACCCTAATTAAGAGTTATAATTGGATCAACATTTTTTTATTTTTTTATTGGATTTTTTAATCATATATATTTTTGATCACGTACATATATCTTGATCATAGAGTTTTCAGATCTAAGTATGAAAAATAGCCATTATAAGAAGAAGAATTCTTTAAAATTGTACACACGACTGCAGCGCTCTTACTTGTTTTCTTTTATTATTTTCCTTTTTTATTTGGTTTAATTTTTTTTCGTCCTACTTCCTTTTTTTCAATTAATGTATGTTCATTTGAAATAGAAAGTTCTAGTTTGTGTTTTTTCGAACTCAGTTTCATATGCATATTTTCACGTAATCGATCTTCTAAAGCCTGTCTCATCTGTGTTGTTATTTTTAGAATAGTTTTACTGCCTGTTGGGAAATTCCACCATAATATTTACCTTGGTTTTTTTGTAAATTATATTTTGTACGAGTGCACGACTGGCATGACTGATAAACTGGTATTTCGTTGGGGCATATTTAATGAGATTTTTTAGCATCCATATGTTAATTGTCAGTGTGTATGTTACGGTTTCTGATCAAGTGACTTGCAA
The DNA here is from genome assembly GCA_018904225.1 of Lordiphosa mommai. Lineage (NCBI taxonomy): Eukaryota > Metazoa > Arthropoda > Insecta > Diptera > Drosophilidae > Lordiphosa > Lordiphosa mommai. The sequence continues at coordinate 299,298 of JAEIFT010000315.1, read as the reverse complement.
CATGTTAAAGAAAATCTACCAGCCGTTAAACGTTAAAGTTCAATGGCTTCATTTATTTTTGGTTTGCATACAAACAGAACAAATCAAGTGTGAGATTTAACACCCATTTCAACAACTACAAAATATGTTAATGGTTCACCCTTTCTGACGACGACGATGATAATGATGATGATGATGATTATGCAGTTCGCCAACTGGGCTCAACTTGGCAAACACAAATCGCATCGCACAAACTGCATTCTCAACATAAAGGAGGCATAAAGGAAATGGGAGCCACAAGCAGACATAGTGAAGTTTGGTAAAAACAAAAAAAAAAAATTTTTTATAGGAATGGAAAAGAGGAGTGTGTCCAACAACATCTTAAACCAAGTGAACAAATATCATTTACAGACCTTTTTATTTTCAGCCTCCTTTGACGAACCGCCAACGGCGACGGCGACACGACGTCGGCAAACTAGGCAGGTGTGTCATACCCTGTAGGTGCAGGGTAGATTTGTTTAAGGATTTTTTATGCAAGAACACAAAATTCTAAAGTTGAAAAATCTTAAATAAATATACCAAGAAAGGCAGAATAAATAGAAAACTGCCCCCGCATTATTAAAACCAAATTGAAATGTTTGATTAACATCTATAAGAAACTCACTCTCCCAAAATTGTAGTCTCCTAATCGCAGTTGGACGGGAGTTATGAGGCTGGAAAGTTAAACAGAAAAACTGTTTTTTCTTAAGAACCGCTTGACCGATTTTGATGGGTTAAATATATGTTGAAAGTGTTCAAAATACAATTCTAAATATATTTTTTGCAAATTTTTATTACCAAAACTTTGGTCCAAAAATGATGATTGAATTTTTCAAAAAATTTTTTCGCGGTGATAATCTTTTTCTACACCTCCAATTTATTTCCTGTATTTTACATCAGAATATCCCTAATAATATATAATTTTTGCAATCAGATCGCAATTGGGCTTCATGGTGAAAAACAATTAAACATGTGAAATAGAATTTTACATATGGGATATTCCAATCAACTCAGTCAATTTTTTTTTATGTCTCCAAAAATTGTTTAATCGTTATCAAATAGAAGGACTATATAAAGATGAGAATACCTTTAAATGGTTTCCCCCACCGTCGATTGTTCCCAAGATAATGCGAAAAAGACTTGAAATTTAAAAAAAATCATAACTTTTGAACGGAACATCGGATTAAAACGATCCAAAGACAAGTTCTAGTCATTTTTACGTAAACTTTTCGAAAAAAATATGGGACAACTCTAAGAGCTATCTAAAGACGGTTTTTAAAGAAAAATACCGTATATATTCCTTTTCTTGGAAATGGCCAATATTTGATCCGAATTTTTTTTTTCTGATTCAGAATATATGTATGTAACATAAAAAAGTTGTTTCAAGATGGAAGACAGTGCGAGTCCACGGGAATAATTTTGTTTTGTTTCAAATTTTGCGTTTTCGCTCTTTTTTCCGAATATAATGTATTAGAGTTAACCTAGAAAATTCACAATCAAAATATTTTTTAGCACTGCATTATTAAATTTTAATTACCCAAGGAAATATAAACATAAAGGCAAAGGCGAAAAAGAAATTAAAAACAGCTATTGATATTAATAAAATACAATTGTATATTTTTTAAAAGATGAAAAACACGCGCTTTTATTTGTTTGCATGTAAACTTAATTAATAAAATAGAAGGCTAACATCGGCGTAGCCGACCCTTGCAGTTTTTGAAAGACGCTACCATTGATAAAAAAAAAGTTTTTCTCACTAGAATTAGTTTTTTGACCGACCGTTTATATGGCAGCTATATGCTATAGTCATCCGATTTTGATAAATTTTTCCGGAAATGTGTGGAATCTTATAAAATAAATATATACCACGTTTGGTGACGCTACAATGGAAAACAAAAAAGTTTTTCTCACTAGAATTAGTTTTTTGACCGACCGTTTATATGGCAGCTATATGCTATAGTCATCCGATTTTGATAAATTTTTCCAGAAATGTGTGGAATCTTATAAAATAAATATATACCACGTTTGGTGACGCTACAATGGAAAACAAAAAAGTTTTTCTCACTAGAACTAGTTTTTGAACCGACCATTTATATGGCAGCTATATGATATAGTCATCCGATCCGGCCAATTCCGACAAATGTGCAGCCTATGTGTATTTAAAGACTTTTTGCAAAGTTTGGTCAAGATAGCTTTAAAACTGAGGGAGGAGATAGCATAGAAACAGACGGACGGACAGACGGACATGGCTATATAGACTCAGCTCGTCATGCTGATCAAGAATACATATAGAGTATATGGTGTCGGAGATGCTTCCTTCTATGCGTTATGCAAGGGTATAAAAACAGCGATTAAAAATTTTTTGGAGGCATAAAAAAATTGACTAAGTTGATGTGGAATATCCCATATGTAAAATTCTATTTTACATGTTTAATTGTTTTTCACCATGAAGCCCAATTGCGATCTGATTGCAAAAATTATATATTATTAGGGATATCCTGATGTAAAATACAGGAAATAAACTGGAGGTGTAGAAAAAGATTATCACCGCGAAAAAATTATTTGAAAAATTCAATCATCATTTTTGGACCAAAGTTTTGATCATAAAAATCTGCAAAAAATATATTTAGAATTGTATTTTGAACACTTACAACATATATTTAACCCATCAAAATCGGTCAAGCGGTTCTTAAGAAAAAACCAGTTTTCTGTTTAACTTTCCAGCCTCATAACTCCCGTCCAATTGCGATTAGGAGACTACAATTTTGGGAGAGTAAGTTTCTTATAGATGTTAATCAAACATTTCAATTTGGTGCTGATAACTGCGGGGGCAGTTTTCCTATGCTTATTCTGCTATGCCCTTTCCAAAACAATAAGAAATCGTAATTCATTTTCGAGACAACATTAGCAAAAATCGGAAACTAAAAACCAACTGAATATCCATGATATTAAGATTGATTTACTTAGTTTAAGTTTTCCAAACGTTATTTTTTTTATTTCTTTTTATATTGCCATTTATTATTTGCAGTATATTTTAAAAATTTCCACATAAGTAAGTGATTTGGTTTGCTTTCCTCTCATATATTTTCCGTTAATATTTGCAGTATTGCCACAACTTTTCATTCTAGATATATTTATATTTATGTTTATATTTTTAAAATATTTCCCATAAGTAAATTCAATATGATTTACTTTTTATAAATTATTTTGTTATTTACTTCCGTTAAAGTATTCCGAAAATGATTTTGGGTTTGATTTACTTTATATACTTGCAGTTTATATTTGCAGTTTTGTAAAATGTTTTGTTGAGAGATATATTTATACACTTGGTGTATATTAATTTTTGCCAAGAAGTTTGTAACGACAGAAATATTCATTTCCGACCCCATAAACTATATATATTCTTGATCAGGAGGACGAGCTGAGTTCATTTCCGTCTGTCCGTCCGTCCGTCTGTCTCTGCTGTTTCTACGCGAACTAGTCCCTCAGTTTTAAAGCTATCGAGCTGAAATTTTGCACAGAGTCTTCTTTTTACTGCACGCAACTAATATGTCGGAACCGGCCTGATCGGATGACTATATCATATAGCTGTTCTAGTGAGAAAAACTTTTTAGTTTTCTATCGAAGCGTCACCAATCGTTGTATATTTTAGTTTTATATACTTTCACACAATTCTGGAAAAATTTATCAAAATCGGATGACTATAGCATATAGCTGCCAAAACGGTCGTTCAAAAAACTAGTGCTAGTGAGAAAACTTCTTTTTTTTCCATTGTAGCATCACCAATCGTGGTATTTATTAGTTTTATATGTTTCACATAAGTCTGAAAAATTTATCAAAATCGGATGACTGTAGCATATAGCTGCCATATAAATGGTCGGTAAAAACTAGTTCTAGAGAAAAACTTTTTGTTTTCTTTCGTAGCGTCCCCCAATCTTGGTACATATTAGTTTTATATGTTTTCACATAATTAAAGAAAAATCGATCAAAAATCTGATGACTATAGCATATAGCTGCCATAGGAACGATCAGTCGGAAAATGTGTTTTACTAAGAAAAGTTTTTTTATGGTATCAAATTTTTATTATCTATATCCTATATATATTTTTCTGGTTAAATCAGTTCGGGTAAAGTTTTTCAAGTAAACTTCGGCACAGTCTAATTACTTTTGCCTTCTCGTTTTATTAAAATTTATATTTGAAAATATTTCCATATAAGTAAGTGATTTTGATTGCTTTCTTCTCTATATTTTCAGGTAATATTTGCAGTATAGTACAACGCTTAATTCGAGATATATTTATATTTTATATTTTAAAGTTATATTTAATTATAAAGTACAGTGACTTTGATTTACTTTCTTAAAATTATTTTGTTAATCCCTTACTTACGTTTTCCGGGAAAGTGATTTTGTTTTGATTTCAATTCTATTTTTTTATACACTTGAAAAGTGTATATTAATTTGCCCAGAGTTTGTAACGCATTAGAAATATTCATTTGACCCCATAAAACTATATATATTCTTGATCAGGACGACGAGCTGAGTTCATTTGCTTGTCCGTCCGTCCGTCTGTCCGTCCGTTCTGTCCGTCTGTCTTTTCTACGCAAACTAGTCCCTCAGATTTAAAGCTATCGAGCTGTAATTTTGCACACTTTTTACTGCACGCAACTAATATGTTGGAACTGGTCGGATCGGGATGACTATATCATATAGCTGTCATAGAACGATCGGTCGAAGAACAGTTTTTGTGAGAAAAACTTTTTTGTTTTCCATCGTGGAGTCACCAAACTTGGTATAAGTTAGTTTTATATGTTTCCCACAATACGGAAAAATTGATCAAAATCGGATGACTATAGCATATAGTTGCCATAGAAAGGTACGTCAAAAACTACTTCTAGTGAGAAAACTTTTTGTTTTCCATCGTAGCGTCACCAATCTTGATATATATAGTTTTTATATGTTTCCACATAATTCTGGAAAAAAAATTGATCAAAATCGGATGACTATAGCATATAGCTGCCATATAAACGTTAGGTCAAAAAAATACTTTCTAGTGAGAAAAACTTTTTGTTTTCTATCGTAGCGTCTCCAATCTTGGTATATATTAGTTTTATATTCTTCACATAATTTCGAAAAATTTATCAAAATCGGAGGACTATAGCGTATAGCTGCCATTGGACCGATCGGTCGGAAAATGTGATTTACAAAGAAAGTTTTTATGGTATAAAATTTTATTATCAATGATTTAAAAATTGTAAATATTTGATATCTATATCCCATATATTTTACCGGTTAAATCAGCTGGAGTAAATCTTTTCATGTATTAGAACTTCGGCACAGTCGAAGTTAGCTGTGCCTTCCTCGTTAAATTTTGTTCTTTTATTATTTGCTGTGTTGTATAACTTTTATTCTAAATTTAATCTTATATTTATTTCAACGCTTTTAAATAATTTTTGTTCTTTTGGAAACTATTTTCTACAAATAAGTGATTGTTTTTATCTTCTCCTTTTTTCGTCGATTTAAAAAAAATATGCAGTGTTGTAAAACTTCTTAATTTAAAAAGTTAGATTAGAAACAAGAAAAGCACTGTATGTTAAGATATGCAGTTGTTGTATAACATCTTATTTCGGTAAAGTTTCCATATCGACTTTCAGTTTCTTAAAAGTAAATTCGTTAGGAATACCTTCTTTTTTTAAACTTCATCCTTTGCAGTTTTGATAATAGTTATTTTTTCAGTTTATATATGCAGTATTGTCTTACGTCTTATTTTGGTTAAGTTTTTATTTCTATATACATTTCCTTGAAATTTCTCGTAGTAAATACGTTGTGGTTTTCTTTATTTCAATGTAGTGTTGTATAACGACTTATTTAAATTTGTTGTGGTTTTCTCTTTTAAATGTAGTGTTGTATAATGACTTATTTACTTTGACTTTAGATTCTTTCAACTTAAATTGATATTATTTTTATATATATATACTGTAATTTTCTTGAGAAGTGGTTGGTAAACGATATTTTAAATTTATATATAACATACTATGCTGGTTAAATTCAAAATCGTGTTTTAAGAAATTGTCAGTAATAAATGGTTTTGATTTCCACCCCTTTATATATTCTCTTCTCCTTGGCAGTGTTGAAAAACATTTAATAAAGTTAATATATTTTAAATTGTTATTATATTTTTATTTCTGCCTAAATATAGTGGTATTGTAGTTAAAAGACTGAAAATATTTTGCGAGCAATCTTTTCGAGAAAAGGGTAAAACCCAGATCGACCCTCGCTTGGCTTAATTTTATACTTGCTTGCCTACGAATATACAAAGTAAAAGAATGAGATTTTTTTGCGCTCTCTTTCTCGCTGTGTGTTTTTAGCTCTCTTTATGCATTTATGATGCAGGAGGCGAAAACCACAGTTTGGGGCCAACGTCGCGGCGTCGCATTGTGTGCTTGCAACAGTCGTTGGCGGCTGTCGTCGTGGGCTATTAAATTTCAATTATAGTTACATTTTTTCACACACCGCACACACACACACACACACATGCAAGCCGCCAAGTCGACGACGTCGACAACTGAGAACTGCGGAAATGGAAATGGCAATGGGAAATGGGAAATGGGGCAAGCGGCGTGCTGGTTAGCGGCTTTTACTTTTATTGATGTTGTATCAACGGTGACAGATCCATTTTCATTTGCATGTCATTTGTGTGTGCTCCAAAAGGAGGAAGCAACTGCCGTCCATAAAAGTTGCTTTTATGCTACAGAAATTAGGGCACAATTGAGATAAGCGCTAAATAAAGGATGAGATCAACGATTACTACGCCTGAAGGAAAGCGTTCTCGAGGCTATTTCATATGCATACGAAAAGGGAATTTTGTATATTTTCAAGCATTATTTTATGGGTGAAAATCATCACCGAAAACAAGGATTAATAATATTTACTCTGTTATTTGTAAGTTTATGACATAAACTGCAATGTGGAAGACTTTTCAACCCAAACAAATAAAAACCCAATCCTTAAGTCCAATCAAAAGACACTTTGTTGCTAACATTAAGCTCCAGCTCAGTGGTCCGTCAACAGTCTGACAGGTGTTTAAGAACTTAGACATATCCATTAGATCATTAAACTAACAAAAAGAAGGAAAAATCGCAATGGCATTTTAATTGCAAAACTTTTGGAGCCAGCCACTTAGCTTACCAGCGATTCCGGCCCTTCTGTGTTTCTCTGTGTGATGATGAATTGATTTGCTGAGTGGGATAAAAAAAGAACAACTCTATATTTTAGCTGAGCTTATTTCATATTTATTATTTCGCCACTCTGATTGTGATTGTAAGTCGATTCGAACGAGCGTAAAAAAGGTGAAGTCAGCCAAAGCAGTTAACCTCAAAAAACAAAAAAAATATAGTGTAATCTTTATATACTCGTAGATACTATTCGTACTTGTATATAAAAGAGTCATAAAAGCAGGTTGACTGGCTAAAAGAAGCTTGACAAACTTTTTGCAAGGAAACTTGCTGACATTTTGGATTGTGTTCCCAGAGGGCAAGTTGCAGTTGTATTTGGTGTCGATTTTTATTGTCTTGCAATGAGCAGAAAATCTGCTCGTATAATTTGTGGTGCAAGCAGTCGGGCATATGTACTGGATGGGGTAACAAAATTAAATTGAATTCAGCTTAATTTAATGCAGAAATTGTGGTATTAAAGTTTATGACCTAAACTTTAAATACAAACACTAAAAGTTGGAAATAGCTGAAGAATTATATTAACAAGGAATTAAAGACAAATGAAATATAGCTACTAGGTATTAAAACTAATTGCTGGCTTCAAACCTGTCACAATATAATTTTAATCACCTCTACTGGCTACGGGAATGCTGGGAATATATTTCTCAGCAATTGTTTCGTAAGAGTGGGTCTTAGCATGATGAGTTTTGAATTGAACTCGTTTCATTCGTTTTCAATAAAACAGGTAAGAAAGTCGGTCAAGCCCGACCGTAATATAGTCTGTACCTGTTTGTACACTGCCCACAAACTGAATAGCGCCCTCTGCTTGTGCAATGTCAATACATAAACTCTGAACTGTAAATATGCACATGCTCAGTATTTTTTCCTTGCATTCTTCTTCTGCATTTACCCCATTCTAAAATAACCTTAAGTTCTGGAAGCGTACCGTTATTTTGTTTTGCCATTTTCTTTAAAGTGTGCCTAAATAGTTTTTTAATTTTTTGTTGACAGCCGATTAGCGTCTCTACGCTTTAGTTTGTAATTGTTGCGTTGAAAACAGTCGTTTGGGATCATTGCAGCATATTCGTTTAATTTGGATCAATTTTGAAAATAAACTAAATAACTATGGAAGAGCAAAAGCGTTAGTAGAACTGGAACAAGCCAAAATAAGGCTAGAAAGAGTCAATCCATCAAATATCCACCGCAGCCGGAAACTCTTGGGCAAAAATATGAAGCGGGTCGATGCTCTTCCTGTGATTCACCAACAAAAATACTCCAATCGTGACTCTGCCCCAAAGTTAAGGAGAAACCCGGGTTCTAGAGATGCGCAGACTGTGCAATTATACTATATTACCTAAAGTAGAAAGCACATTTAAAACAAAGACGCAACGACTTCGATTTTGCAGAGCAAGTATGACCTGACCAAGAATGGTGCAGTCTTTTTAGACGAAAACAATTTAATTTGGAGGGTCCGGATGGCTTTGCTTACTATTTTCATGATCTTCGAAAGGAAGAACTCAATTTGATCGACTGCACAGCCGTGCTGATGGTGTAATGGTATGGGGATCTATTACATACTATGACACCATTGAATTGCAAAGCCACCCACGTATGAATGCCACGACATACAACAGTGTGTTAAAAACGGCATTCCCATGATCAAGGATATTTTTGGGTCCTGGGGAAGTTCCAGCAGGATAACGCCCCTATCCACACTGCAAGGCTCGTAAAATCTTGGATTAATAGCCAAAATGTGCCTTTACCGTCCTGGCCGTATACTCGCCCGACCTAACATAGTAGAAAATGTTTGGGGATGGCTAGCACGCAAAGTTTACGAAACTGGAACAATTCAAGGAACCAATTCAAGGCATTAAAAGTGCCTGGGGAGCTGTCTCTCGATTACTTAAAGTAATTATACTCCTTACCCAACAGGATGTACGAGGTCATAGTAAATCGCAGGCACAACACATTATTAATTCTTTCAAAAATATGTTTAAAATTAATGAAATTAAAATAAAAATATTTTTTGGAGCTGATCTATCCACTTTTCTATATTTTTCGACATTTTCGAGAGGGGGTGCTAATCAAATGTCCAAAAGTATTATATTTTTAATGATAAATTCTTCTTATTAAGTATTGTAAACATTTCGCGTATAATTAAATAAACTTTCATTGACAAGAAATGCATAACAATCGTTTCATTTTTTAGGGGGATAAAGCGTTTTAGTCAAGAAGAAGGGGGGCTAATCGGTTGTCGGGCAGTGTATATGTAACTGATAACTTTATAGTGTGGGCCAAAACTGTGCAAGTGCTGCTGCCCATACGATTACGGCCAGTGCTGCACAGCGCATTTATTTGTTTTGCTTATAACTTGAATATCGTTCATCTGATCGGAAAACAATGTATGGGGTTCGATAAGTAATGATAAGTAGAATATATGTCTAGAAGGTTTGGAACAACTTACTCCAAAGTTGTGGAAGATTGAGGTTTTTCAAATTGCGTGGGAGGCAAAGAGTGGAAATCAAAAACTGAAACTCTGATCTGCCTGCAAGTATAAGAATATATCTTCCAAATCAAAGCTCTAGCTCTTACCATCTCTGAGATCTATTCGTTCATACTCACAGACGGACATGGCTATATCGACTCGGCTGTTGATGCTGATCAAGAATATAGGGTCGGAGATGCTTCCTTCTGGCCGTTACATACATTTTCACAAACCCAATATACTCTGTGTACCTTTGGTACACAGTATAAAAAAACCAAACAGAGGCCAAAGTTTCAATGGTGTTAAAGTTGTTGTGATGGTTGTCAATTATAGAATTGACGGGCCAGAGCCTTTGCTTGCTGGTCATAGAAAACAGAATTTTCGTGAGAACAGTTAAGAGCTTAAAACATAGAGACTTAGCCGCATTTAATGAAGCAAACTTCATGAAGTTTTTTAAAAAGCTTTTGTTTGTTCCTACAACAAGAGCTTTTTAGAAAACATCATGAAGTTTCCATCGTGAAACGCCTTAATCCGCATTTACACGATGAAGTTTCCTTCATGAAGTTTATGTTTGTGGGGAAGAGGTGAAGAGGGGGAGCCGAAGCTGGCAAAGCTTCATGAACTACCATGGCGTGAAGCTTTTCGATAATTCTCCTTTGCTTTGTTCCGATTGAACTGATGCAGGATTGATTTGTGGGCTATTTGCTTATCGATAGCTCGTGTTTTCAGGCGAATTAAAATCGAACTTCATGAAGCAAACTTCTTCATGTAAATGCGCATGAAGTTTTGAAGATGCTTCAAAACGAAATCGAAGAGAGCTTCATGAAGCAAACTTCATCGTGTAAACACGAACTAAGACGGGATTTACATGATGAAGCAAACTTCATTAAGTTTTCTTAGTCGAGATTTACACGATGAAGCAAACTTCGTGAAGTTTTCTAAAAAATTTTGCTTGTAGGAAAGAGGTGAAGAGGGGCAAGCCACCCCACCACACCTCTTCCCACAAATAAAAGCTTTTGAGAAACTTCATGAAGTTTGCGTTCATCGTGTGAAATCCGGTCTTAGTAGGCGAGAGATTTAAATGTAGTTTTATACTATTCGCTTTATAGGTCTAAAAAGAATTCCCCTAAAATTTCACGCCTTCTTTTTACTTACGTTTATATAAAAAACATAATTCCAGTTACGTGGTAACCTTTTAGAATCGGTTATACCGCTTCAAAACACCGCTTGTGGTTTTAGCTGAATAGCCTTATATTTACCCCTTTAAGTTAAATGCAACCAAAATCGTGATGCCATCGACAGCTTACCTGCAAAACAGAAGAAAAAGAAGAAGGAAATAAATTTGCATTATTTAACCAGGTTGAGAGTAAATTTGTATGATAGAAGAAAAAAAGAACTGGTTGCCTAATTATGTAGTCCAGAAAATTCTTGGAAAATAAAATCGCCACTAACTAATTAGCTTCAACTTCGGTTTGTGTATCGCTGCCAACATGTAATTTAACTAAATATGGATGGTCTGGTTAAACTTTAACAATGGCAAATTCAAATGTTGTCAGAACTCGCGTTAATTTACCACAACAAATGCCCCAAAATCTACACAAAGTCAACCCCCAGCTAGACGGACTGACGACGATGTCGGCCCCAAAGGAGCTTCTTCTGCTCCGCATCTTCCTCCTCCTCCTCCTACTTCTTCTTGTTTGCAGTTGCATATTTTGGCCTGCACGTTTTGCTTGTTGCCCGCCCGCCAACAAGAACAACAACAAATATGCGAGAGAAGAAAAAAAAAAAGCCAAGGCAAGAGGGAGTTTGGCAGAGTAGCAAGCCTCAGCCATTGGAGCACAATCATCGCCAAGCCAAAGACCATAAACGAGTTGCTCCAAGTCTCGCGGAATAACAAACATTTTCAACAAACCGACTCCAAAAACTACAAAACTTGATTTACAAAAACAACAAGCGAAAAAAAGCACAATGGAATTCATGAAACTAAAGAATGAAGAAGTTTTAATGCCCTGACCAAACCAAAGTAGGTTCAGATGAACAGTGTAGAATGATTTAAATCAGGGGTGCACAAAGCCTATGCTTTGCACGCAGCGCGTCTTATTCGAGTTCTCTTGATGATTAAAAAGAGATAAGAAGACTTACAAATGACTCAATCTTATGCTCAAAATCTAGAGCTGGACAATGCCAAATGAGTCAAAGCTGATCAAAAATGTGTACTCTTCAAGAAGAATCGCGTCTTGAGTATCATTTTCAACCGACAAAAATATCGTTTTTGATCAGAAAATGAGCGCATTTATGAGTATTTTAATCAGATTGAGGACTCAAATGTGATTAAAAATTTCATAAAATGCTTGCTGGATCGGCTGTCTACTGCAGCACTCACCAACACAATCACATTTTTCTGTCCTCTCTATTTGAACGGCCTTGCCATAGCTCACACACACAAAGCCATCGGTAATAACCGGGTTATCTCCATTTCTTGCGGTTGTTGTTCTTTGACAAATGATTTTCTTTATATATTTTGGTATTTGCTCTGCCGTAACAAGCTTGGCCTGATTTAAATCTTAGTGCAAGGATGAAATAATAGAATATGAATGAAGGAAGAAGAGAGAAAACAGCAGTAAGACAGAAGAAAGCTAAATGAATAAAGACTGTAAAGAAGAGCAAACGAAAAAAGAATATCAAAAAGAAAGAATATATTAGCAATTTAAAAGAATAACTTAAGCAAAAAGAAAAGGAAGAAAATATAGCACATATTTTGAAGTCAAAGTATTTTTAGAAATAACTAAAAAATATAACAGAAAAATAGGGAAAAAAAGATGGTAAAAGAAATATTTGTTTAGAGTTGGTCCATTCCTCTCGTCCCACTCTCTTCACAAATGAAGTTAGAATAGTTCCTAATAACTTAAGATAGGTTAATTGATATAAACAAATAAAAACTTTGACTGTGCCAAAGTTTAAGTTCACTTGCAAAATTTAACCTTAGAATATATCTAGTACTAGCTGAACCTTGGCATTGTTGGCTCAGCGAGTGTCGAGTAGCGAGTGAGGTTGAGGGAAGTTTTTTCTTTAAAACTTTTACGCACAAGGTCACCTTTACAGCTGTTGGGCCTATCAAATAAAGATACCTAATTGGAAATTTATACTCAAAATGTCATGTTTGTTTGTTTGTCATTACTTCGCAACCATATCTGTAAATATCAAGGCTGCAAACCGGTTCTGAACCAAACCGGAATTCCGACTTTTATTTTACTGTGAACCCAACTTTTTTTGAAAAAAATAGCTGAACCTGAACCTGTTTCGAACCTAAACTTCCGGTTCGGTTCAAAATATGTTACAAGTCTTAGTCAAGCGGGCATTTTATTGATAAGAGAAGAATTATAGACCAAAAATTGCTCAAAGAAGTAATACTTATAAAATTTAATTAAAATAAATTGAACTCGCATGTTCAAGTAAACAAAAATTCAGAAAATCTGTCATTTTTTGTATATTTTTAACAATTTAATTACTCTTCTTTACAAATTTGGAAAAACTTCGGACGAACCAAGGTTCGAACCAAAACCATATCGCAAAAACCTTGATCCCTTAATTTCTGAACCTTAACCATTGTTAAATTTTGGTTCGAACCCGCGAACCGGACCTCCGAAAAAATGATTTGGGTTTGCAGCCCTGGTACATATATGTTATAAGTGTAGGTTAATTGAGCTACAAAAACTATTAAATTCAATACCTTATACTTGTCCACATGCATCATATTTCTAACCTTTTTCTTTGTATTGATGACCTCACTGAAACCTCTCTTAACTTCAGCGTTGGATATAATGGCATAGACAACTCTAAAATATTTTTCTGCATCTTTCCAGACACTCCTAGGTTTCCATTTTATTAAATGGATGTCATTATATTGACGATCGATCTGTAAACTCTCTAAAATAGGAGTAATGCTTTGTTTTTTTCGTCGCAAAAAAATCATATTTTAAAAAAGCTAGAATTCCCGCTGCCCGCTTATTTCAAATCTTTCAGGCAATCGAGCTTCAAAAAAAAAAAGCTGAAACAGCGGGAAAAAGGCTGATTGGGCAGCACTGCTTTAGGCCCTTATTTTTTTTACAGCTGATTGTTGTTTAAAATCGCTTCTTTTCTGTACTCAATCTGAATACAAAAACGTCAACAACAATCAGCTGTCAAAACAAAACTAAGGGATGCATCGGGCTGAAATTTTACATATGAATGGACTATAAGTCATGTTAAAACCGGTGCATAACTATGGCAGTACCAAATTTTTTCAGTAGACGAGTACTCAGAGAGGGGAGAGCATCAATTGGTGAATGCACATAAAAAGAGAATCAAAAATAAGATAATCCAGAAACAAAACAACAACACTAGCAATGCAAAATGTACCTTTAAGACCAACTTTAATTAGGAATTTAAAATAACATACAATGTACACCTCAGATCAATTTTGTAAATTATTAACCCTACCTAGTAATGCTACAAAAAAATATTGTATCTCTTCCCAAAGCGTTAATACAAAAAAATCCAGGGCTGTTTCCGTTTCCGAACTCTATCAAAATATGCGGAAACGAAATTAGCAAATGTTCGATATAAGTTCACACGATTTGTTAAATTGTACTCATTTATTTTTAATTTTATAACTGTCTTACATTTTATAAAACTGGTTTTAAAGTTGGCTTAACGACATCGTTATATTAAAATTTTGCTTAATTAACTTTCCACATAAATCAAGATAATTTTCAAATATTTTCACTCACTTAAAATTTCAAATTCTGACAAATCTTATCATTAATGACATAATCTCCTTAGCTACCAAAGAGAGAGAGAGTGTTTGGCGGCTGGCTGGCACAACAACAACAATCGACAATTTCAAGCCGGCGCTTTGGAAAACTGGTTTTCCCTTATGCGCACCTTAATCCGGCACATTCTTTGGCCCCACAGTTCGTGATTAACTGTTGAGAGCTAAAGAACAACAAAGCAGCAGACAGACAGTCGGACAGCGGACAGAAAGTTGGACAGACATCAGAGGAAAGGGACTCGGAACAGATCGCCAGAGATTCGATGGCATGTAACTCAATCGCTGGCGCTGATCATTAGGCTTTTATGTTGCGGCTATACAGTGGCTCGTTTTCCTTAAACATAACGCAAAAATCATAAATTTTTAACTATTCAAAAGATTTCGGCTTGGATTTTTTCTTCTCTATAAACTAGAAAATTTTAAAAAGTTTAAAGTCTAAAAATAAATTTTGTTTTTGATTAGTTTATAAAGTTGTGATTTTTGCCACGAGCTTTGGTTAAACGTACCACTGTGCGCCTGTGCCGACAACCAGAGCCAGAGTTTGAGCTGGAGTTCAGTTGTCTGTTCATTGCCTGTTTAAAAGTCGATTTCAAGTTCAGACAATGGCAGCCGCCACTGATTGATGCGACTCATCAAAACGGCAGAGAACTGGCAAGACTGGCGCTATTGCAGTTTAAACAAAGCCCCCCAAAACTTCAACCTCAATCTGTGGGGCTAAGTAGTTTTGGTAAATTCCAATTTTTAACTTTTGTGCCAAAAAAAATATAATAATAAATAACCAAACTAATGACTACAATTTTTGGGGCGTTTTTTTTGATGGTGAAAAATTGATTTTTTTTTTTGTTTGCCCTGGCGCCGCTCTTATATTATTATATTATACATATACGCGTACATATATAGTTTTGTTCAGGATGGATGACTGGTTTGACGGAGATTTTGATTTGATATTTTCTTGGCGGCCGCGGCCTGCCCCAAAAATCAATTTGTGTTTGTTTTTTTTTTTTTTTAATTTTGTACGTGACTTAGGAAAAACAGATGCCATAAGATAGAATAAACATTAGATGAGAAAAGTGTATGAGGAAGTAAGGCATCAAATTGGGATGCTGGCAATTTTAGTTTAATCAGCAAGAGGAAGGAGAAATAGAGATATAAAGAAGGAAACGTGTCTAAAATTTAATGTTAAACTAGAAAAAACGAAATACATAAATGGAATTTGTAATCAATCTTAAAATGAGGAAAAACTTAGTTAAAGCATAGAAATAATTGAAAAGTTTAGAATGCAATTAAAGAAATTGGAATCCACAAAATTCCCTAGAGTCACTTGATAATATTCGATCTCCTTCCGATCCAAAATTTAATTACAAATCCATACAGATGCCGAAATTCTTTTTTCAGGATCCGCAAGAATCTCGTAACTCCTCAAAAAATTTTGAAAATTTTCGAAATTTGTTCAATGTGCTTAAACTTGATCTGGCCTTTTAAAAAAAAAATCGGAATCCGAAAAATATCGGGATCTAGAACTAATTCTGTGCCGATACCGACCAACGCCAAATTCAAAATGCAAACCGTTCCCGACAACATGACGTGTTTGTGTTCCAAGTTGCACTTCAGATTTCGTGCGTGTCAGTTTTGAGCTCTTAAAACACGAAAACGGTCTAGACCGACCTACAATACACGACACAAGCCGACACTACTTATCTCAACAGTATGAAAAAATACTAAGGGCCGATTTCTCATCTAATATATATTAGAGTTGGAGAATCTAGTTAATTTCAATATTCTAGTTCATTAGTTACTTTTTCCAAAGAAATATGGGCACTTTCGAAAGGTTTAAAATCCAAAATTTCTAGGAAGTGCACTTCCAGAACATGGCTAGAGTTCATTTTTAGACTTATTATCTGGTCCAAAAACCGCTTTGAAATCGTAACTTTAGTGGAAGTGGAACTAGCATTTACTAATAGTTCATTTTTTGAACTATAGTTCATTTTACTGAACTAGTTCATTTACTGATCTAGTTCATTTACTGAACTAAAGTTAATTTTTTTATAAAAAACCATTCGTTTTAGAAAGGTTCAATAAAAAGTCAAATGAAAATTTGAAAGGTAAGTTTGCTGAGGAATTGGTTATTAAAATAAGCTGTAATTAAAAAAACGAACTATAGTTTAAAAGTGAAAATGAACTATAGTTCAAAAAATTAACTATTTGTCAATAAGTGAATAGCAGAAAAAATTAACTTTAGTTCAAATAATAAGACCTAGTTCATTAGTTCATTTAAATGAATAGTTCATTTGAACTAGTTCATGAAAAACGGCCCAACTCTACTATATATGTAGCTGCTATGTGTCAGATAAAAGTCAATTTTACTATGTTATTTACTCTTTTACTCTAATTAAGTTTATGTGACACATAGTGCTTTGTAAGAGATGAGAAATCGGACGTAAGTCAATAGGTCCACCAGACACAATATACTGTATAAATATCTACATTTCTACTTTATCGGCTGTTGGTCACACTTATTTAAGGTCGACTCGTGTAAACAAAATTAAAAAAGAAAATTCAGAAGACGATTCGTCGGTTTTTGTTTGTTTTACTATTAATAAAATCGAGCGTGTCGTGAAGTATCGTGAAGTATGCTTTCGAAATTTTTGAAGTGATTAAAATATTCGACATGCGACCATCTCTAGTTCCGACTTCGCAAACTTCCCGACTTTTTTGGGACCCTTTAAAATTCCGTCCCGGGCCCATCTCTAGTGTTTCCTACTCTTCGATAACAGATCCATAAAAATATGTCTCTGCTGAATAAAATAACAAAGACAATAGTAAAACATTTTTGCAAATCAATTATAAGTAATATAATCGGATAAGTTTGACTCGACAGACAGATGGACGCCTATATCAATAGATAAGAACTTATCAAGTTTTTCTCACTAGAATTTGTTTTTAGACCGATCGTTCCTATGGCAGCTATATGCTATAGTCATCCGATTTTTATAAATTTTTCCAGAATTGTGTGGAAGTATATGAAACTAATATATACCACGATTGGTGATGCTACGATGGAAAACAAAAAAGTTTTTCTCATTAGAACTAGTTTTTGGACCGATCGTTTCTATGGCAGCTATATGATATAGTCATCCGATCCGGCCGATTCCGACAAATGTGCAGCGTATTTGTATTTAAAGACTTTTCGCAAAGTTTGGTAAAGCTAGCTTCAAAACTGAGGGAGGAGATAGCATAGAAACAGACGGACGGACGGACGGACGGAAATGAACTCAGCTTTATACTTTATACTTTATGTGGTCGGAAATGCTTCCTTCACTGCTTTACAAACATCGTGACAATTTTAATATACCCTCTGCAAGGGTATAATTAAACCATTGACTATGGTGAATTATTGGCAGATTGTGAAAAATCTGAAATATTGGGATTATGTATTTATTCTGTGCCAATTGCGACCCGAAATTTCCAATTCTCTCTAGATTTGACTCAATTTCGTAGATTTTTTTCCGGGTTGCGAGGAAATCCGCCCATTACTAATTGACATTCCACTTTCAATAGAATGAAAGAAGAAGAAGCATTCCACATAGAATGCGTTATGATTTTGTTATTCCTTCTGAAGCGACGCAATTGCTTGTGCGACTGAGTGGCGTCAAAATAAACGCAGGCTTAGAGCAAAAAGGGATTCGACTGGCTGAGCCAAAAGAGCCAAGAGCTGACCATCGCTGTTCTAGAGTGTTGCATTCTAAAATAGCAAGAAAAAGCATAAATTCTTTCTAAGAAAGCTTAATTATATAGTCGTCTGATCTCAATTAAGTCTTTAAGAAAGAGTACATTATGAGTATAAGCTTATTCCGCAAAAATTTTGCGAAAGTGTAAATGGAAGCACGGCTTATAAGTTTACAAAAGTATTTTACTGTATTACAGTGCAAACGTTCCTCAAAAACTCTTTCGCTCTTTTTAAACAAAATAGTAATATAAGTCCAACTGCCGAATCATTCGAAATAATAAATGAATGAATAAATTTCGGATTAGAGGAAGTTCAACGTAACTTAATTATATACCAATGAACATATGATTAGTTATTCAACGCGTTTTAAATACATTTGCATTTCATTCAGTATGAGAGAAACACAGGCGTCAAACAATTTTCGAAATGAACGAGTAAGTAAAATTAACAAAAGTTGTTTTTTACGCAAACACGTGAAGCTCCAAAATTTATGAAATCCCTATGTAAAAATCACTGACGCGCAACCAAAACAGACAAAGGAACCACTTTTAACACTCAGTGAAATGTGTAGTGGAGTGCGGGTTGGGGTCAACAGAGCGGGTCAGAGAGTGTGTGTGTGTGTTTTTGTGTGTCTGTGGTAATATGTTAAGCCCAGCAACAAAAATAACATGTTGTTGTAACTACTCCATTTCCGTCATGATCTTCAAAATGTTTCGTACACAGAATCAACGAATTTAAATGACTTCAGCTTTATTCATAATTATGTATAATTATGTTGATGCATACAAATTAATGATACTTCAATTAGGCGGCAAACAACAAATGTGAAACTTAAATTAAGTGCGGCAGATGACTTGAAGTTGGTGGTATATAAAATACAAGCACGAATTTTGTTAAATGAATGACTTGGTTAAATTAACAAATTTAAAATAATAACCACAAGGGCCTGCACTGTCGTCGGCGTTAAAGTTAAAAGGATGCACTTACTTTACATGCACACATACTTCTTCATAATATGTATAGTACGTCATTGCACTTATATGCATGCTGACAACTCTTTTACAGCCGCAGGGCGGATGGCATGAAAATGTCATGAAAACTGCACAACTAACAACGACAAAACAAAAGTTCAACGTTTCTTTCGCGCTGCCATTTTTATGTTATTATATAATTTTTTTGTTCGCATTTAATGCAAAGCAAGTGAGCTTTTGCCGCCACATTATCGTTTATGATTATCAAGATGTTGCCCCCAGTCTGTCGCATTAATGTCAATAAATGGAGAATGGCGCACATATATGTATATGTATGCTTTCTTTGTTTTTTTTTTTTTTATGATCCTCTAACCCATGACTGCACTAAATTGCCTTTAAAGTGCATAAATTGCTTGGGATAAACTTAACGGCTCGACGAAACGACCGACGACTTATCATAAACGTAACGAACGGGGGTCAACAGAAAATAAAGAAAAGAAGGGCTACATTTTGTTTAAAAGAAAACCAATCGATTTGACTTCGATAGTCGCATTAGGGCGGGCAGTGGTGAGCACAAATTAACCGATTAATTTTGCTTTGTAACAACAGCAGCGCAGCAGGCCTAACGAGCTTATACTATCGGTGAGCTGACGTCGCTGTTGCTGAGCATTTTGCTATGCGCACTAAATACGGTCGTGACGAACACTGCTTTAGGGCAATAGCTGGGAATTAGAGGTGGAGAACTATCGATAGTCGGCACCATCGATAGTCAACGATAGTTTTTGGAAAACCATCGATAGTCCACGATAGTTTTCGATAGTATGTTTATTTAAACGCTCAATTTAAAAATGCAAAAATTGTTAATAACTTATTAAAAAACAAACTTAAAAAATTGTTTCCGTCACTTTTGGTTTCAACTTTGGAATTAATATTGGGTTGTGGGTTCCAATTAGACATATTTTTTAACCTTGGGTCCAAAATGGAGATAATTTTTTTTTACGTACGTTCAAGTGGCCTTAGGTTCACCAGGCGCCAGACGAAGCTGGGGAAAATTTTATATGTCTTTGCTTCGTCTTTGCGGCTGTGAACGTATTTGAGCGTCTCCTACTGCCGTTTTTCGTCTCGCTGTCTCTTCGGCCTCGCGCGCCTTGTTGCAGCCAGCGTCACCAAGCCGAAGCATGTTACGCGCGAACCCCAGGCATAATAGCAGACCACCTCCCGCCCAACCCACCGTGACACAAAAACGCGTAGGATAACAATAAATTAAGGCAAACTTCGTTAAAAAAGAGGTTTTGATACCAGGAATAGATTCTCCTAAGCTAATTACTCCGTAGAGTTTATTGTTATCAGCACAAAGCATAGTAAGTAATAGAGCGTTTAAAAGATTAGGAGATAACGTTACGATCGGTTTAAAAGGAATACTAAGATTAATTTGACTAATCAACTCTGATAAGTTTAGATTTGGTAAATATCCTAAAAAATAGCAGCCCACCTTCTGCAAAAGTCGGAAGATATTTCAAGATGTTCAGATTGGGCGATACAATCATCTCAGATTAAGGAGAATAGAAAAAGGATGGAAATGTAGTTAAATGACTTCTATGTGAACCACTTGAACATTGTTGGATGTGCCCAAGAGTTCTTGTGTGTCCTTTAATTTTCGCTTAAGAGAAAGGGACCTACAGTTTTCAAAAAGCTTTTTTCATGGCTCCATATACTTTACAGCTGACGCCAATAGCTGGTGAAGGTGACCTACTAGGATTAAATTTGATCTGAAAATATCCAAAAATCCGCTATGTAGAAATAAACGTTGAAAAATCTTTATATTTCTTCAAAGTTGAATCGTTTAACGGAATTTTCCAAGTTGTTGTCAATATTTGAACGTATATTACGTTATCGTCAAGCAATGCAAGCGTAATGTTTCTATCGGACAAATACCACAAATGGGTATTTTATTATCCATCAGAACGGAATTTTCTTCCAATTCCCTATAGCATACGATAAAACGACATAATTCCACCACGACACAATTTTAAAAGAAATCAGAGAAGGCACAGCTGAATTTGACTATGCCAAAATTATAATACACTTGCAAGAAATTCAATAAAACTGATTTAACCGAAAGAATACACATAGAATGAAAAAAAAAATTAATTTCAAGATCATTAAGAATCTGATTGATGACTTTGATATTTTATCAAGCTACCATCAAATACTAATAAGTTTTCTAAGTAAGACACATTTTCCGACCGATCGGTTCTATGTCAGCTATAAGATATAGTCTTCCGATTCCGACCCAATTTTGAAAATCTGTTTGAAAGCATATAATATTTATAATTCCAGAGTTTAAGAACGCTGTCATAGAAAACAAACAAGTTTTTCTTGCTAAGTCACTTTTCTGACCAGTAGATCCTATGGCGGCTATAGGAAATAGTCATCTGATCTTAACCAAATCTTACAGATCTGTTTGATGGCCTATAATATTCACAAATCGGGAGTTTAAGAACGCTATTATTAGTTCGCCTTCCGCTCAAGTTTTTGAAAAACGATTCAAAATTTTCCCAATTTTTTGAACGAAAAAAATATCAACACAATTTTTAGGGACCCGAGCAGCACCGGGTATATAGCTAGTTTTAAATAAAAGTGATTACACTTCAGATAAACTCATTTCATATTTAACGCTAAATTATTGCCAAAAATATTTAGGTCAAAATGTTAATATTTAAATTCCAGAGCAACATTATGGCAAACTTCCAAGCGTAAATGCAGAGCAACTTAAATCACATTCCTTTGTCTTAGTTGTCTTCAATCTCCTAATGCTAAAGATGAATCTTCTGCCATAAATAAACCACAAAATCTGTCATAATCGACAATATTGCTTAGATACGAATATTTGTGAGAATCCTTGAATTAAACTACGTGTAGACAAGAAACTAACCGATAATACCAAATTAATCTTTTCAACTGCCAAATAGAAAATGATGGCACCTGCAAAAGAAAACAAAAACCAAGTATCATAAAAAAAAGCACTCAACAAAAATTTTCATTATGGTTTTTTTTTTTTTGTTCATCTTAGTTTCCTCTCCTGTTGCTCGATGGCTTTAGTTTTTTGATTGCTGTTGGTTGTTGTTGTCGGTTGGTTTGTTGGCTGCTCTTGGCCTAAAGTTGATTGCATGACATTGTTCTTAGTTTCCTCCCATGGTACACACCTCACTTGGTTTTGTGTTTACATTTATTTTGTTGTTGTTTTCAATAACATTCACAATCAGTTACTCCACGCCCCTCCGCGCGTCAGCAGCATTTTGCAATAATATTGAGAGAACACACAAAAAAAACGAAACACTTGGTTGTTCAACTTTGATTTCTATTTCGTTTGTTGTTGAAAAATACTTGAAGTGCATTTAATTTTGTGTGTTGCAATTGATGAATGCTCGACTTCCAAAAAGTAATAAACTTGAAAAATGCCCATTTGAAAGGCCTTGACGATTTAAAAGTTTCTAAGAATTTTGTTGTAATTTTTCGTAATTTTTTTTTTTTGTATTCTCGGAGTGGAATGAAGTGAGAGTTGATGAGTAAGACAAATAGTTGTTTGGCCCAGTGTGTCAGTGCTTTAAAAATAGTTGTAATATGGGGAAAATGGGAGCAGACAGACTGGGGAGAGATATATGTACATATGTGCGTAGGCTAATTGTATGTATACACATTTAAGGAACAGAAGATAATTATTAAAAAATAGAAGGCTAACATCGGCTACGTCGATGTTTTAAATCCCCTTTCCGTTTTTTAAAGGCGCTACCATTGATAACAAAAAAGTTTTTCTCACTAAAATTAGTTTTTAGACCGATCGTTCCTATGGCAGCTATATGCTATAGTCATCCGATTTCGATAAAATTTTCCAGATTTGTGTGGAAGTATATGAAACTAATATATATTACGATTGGTGATGCTACGATGGAAAACAAAAAAGTTTTTCTCACTAAAACTAGTTTTTGAACCGACCATTTATATGGCAGCTATATGCTTAAATCATCCGATTTTGATCAATTTTTCCAGAACTGTGTGGAATCATATAAAATGATTAAATACCACGTTTGGTGACGCTACAATGGAAAACAAAAAAGTTTTTCCCACTAGAACTAGTTTTTGGACCGACCGTTTATATGGCAGCTATATGCTATAGTCATCCGATTTTTATCAATTTTTCCGGAATTGTGTAGAAGCATATGAAACTTATATATACCACGATTGGTGACGCTACGATGGAAAACAAAAAGTTTTTCTCATATGAACTAGTTTTTGGACCGATCGTTCCTATGGCAGCTATATGATATAGTCATCTGATCCGGTCGATTCCGACAAATGTGCAGCGTATTTGTATTTAAAGACTTTTTGCAAAGTTTGGCCAAGATAGCTTTAAAACTGAGCGACGAGATAGCATAGAAACAGACGGACAGACGGACGGACGGACGGACAGACGGACGGACGGACAGACGGACATACGGTTTTCTACGCCAACTAGTCCCTTGCACACAGTTTTCTTTTTACTGCACGGAACTAATATTTCAGATGACTATATCCTCTTGCTGCCATAGGAACGATCGGTAGAAAAATAGGTCCTAGTGAAAAAAAACCTTTTTTTAAACTCAGCAATTATAAATATTAGATGCTGTCACACAGTTCTGCAAAAGTTGGTTAAAATCGGATGACTATATTCTATAGCTGACTAAGCTAGGCGAGTCATTTGGCTCCCATCGCTGATCTAATGGACACAAAAGTTGAGTTAGTTCAAAATAACAATCCTTATATCCATACCCAAACGTATCTTCCAGCTCACAAAACAATTTAACGCAAAAGTTAAACGACAAAAGATTTATCAACCTAGTTGCCAGTAAGTTGACACAGCAACAACATTGAAAACTGATTTATGTATGAAAAATATTTCTTTCAAGCATCAAAATCAAAAAACTATTTATATGTTTGTTTGTTTTCCAACGTTCTTCTTTTGCTTTGCAATGTCGAAGAAATGTACGTACACTTGCACGAGTATATCTAAAAAAGCTTCTACATTTTAACACATGATTTCATATGCAAATATGAACAATGCATAGCGAAAATTTATGTGAAATCACAAAATTTATGACATTTGCTTTGACGGGTGAGCAGCAGGAACTTTCTGTTTGTTTTTATTTTCATCTTCTTCTCCAACTGACTTTACTTTTCTTGTTCTTGTTCTTATTTTTTTCCCTTTTTTGGCACGTGACAATAAATTGTTGTTGTTTCCAAAAAAACTTTACTTTACTTTTCTCTAAAAAGAAAAGTGTGTCATAAATGTCATAGTTAATATTTGCTGTTCTGTAAATTTTTCGTCTTCGCTTTACTTTATTTTTGGCAACTGGCTTAAAATGGCAAGACATAAGAGAATGTGTGGGGTATAAAAACTATGTTATAAATAAAAAGCATTTCGCTGCGCTCTGTCAACCTTGACCCGGAAAAAAAAAAAAATAATTCAAAAAGAACTGGCAAAGGCAAGCACATTTATGGATTGAATGCTCAGTCACATTGTATTTGTGCTCAATCCATAACCAATAAACCACAAAAGATACATACGAGTAACTCATATTTTCAATTAGGGGAAATGAAAGAAACAGGAAAAATCCACTAATGTGTTGGGCAAAGCCCATACCGGTTCCATTCCCATCAAAGGTAATTAATCAAAAGGTTTACGGGGAGTCAAGTGACTTTCGTAATAAATTGCACAGTGTACAAGAAATACCAAATGATATCGATTTCTTATCATCAATTATGCCCACCATAACAGAATCAAACCACCAGCATATGCTTGATCTACAGGAAACCGTTAGAGTACAGAAATATCGTGGAGAGAAGGGTATAAGAGCAGTTTGATAAGACTGTGAATTTTTCAGTTAAAGCAAAAAGCGTTTTTTTTAGAATACAAATTTTGATTAATTATAAACCTGAAAGAATTTTTCTCAATAAAACCCATTTTCTGACTGATCGGTTCTATGGCAGCTATATAACATAGTCAACCGATTTTGACCAAAGTTTGCAAGACCGTTTAAAAGCATATAATATTACTAAGTTCTAAGTTTAGGAACGCAATCGTGGAAAATATAAAAGTTTTCCCTTATAAGACCCATTTTCCGAAAAGTCGGTCGTATGGGAACTATAGGATACAGTCATTCGATTTTAACGAAATTTTGTAGAACAGTTTAAAAACATAAAATATTTATAATTGCAGAGTTTTAAAACGCATACTTTGAAAACAACAAAGTTTTCCTACTAAAACCCATTTTCTGTCCGATCGGTCCTATTACAGCTATATGATATAGTCATCCGATTTATAGCAAATTTTTTTTAGAACTATTTAAAAGCAAATAATATAAATAATTTCTGAGTTTAAGAACGCAATCATGGAAAACATGATATGATCATTTTTCCGACCGATCGGTGTAAACTAGTAGATATAGTCATCTGATTTTAAAATTTCTTTTGCAGAACTGTGACGACACTTAAAAAAAACACATGAACGGGACCAGTAAAATGTGAAACTATAGCCCTCAGGGAGCAACGACTTATACTTAATTTTTTAGTCCACGTCAGGTTCGAGTCTAATGGGCACTTTTATACATTACAACATTTGTTGCTTGTTAAGAAAAAATTACAGCTAAAATTTTGAAAAATTTACCGAAGATGACGACAAAATGTCATAAAACCTTCCCACTTTCAATGGTCATGTGGTTAGTACCCCTCCCGAAGAGGTCTAAACTCAGAAAATTGATTATATGAAAAACCACACGATAGAATTGTCTAAGATATTTGATCAATTAAATGTGTCCTCAACAGATGGTAACATTTATAAAGAACCGGTGATATTGGGTACCACATTTGACCGTACCAGGGTCACAGAGCAAGAGTATTAGAGAAAAATATTGCGACTACTCTCAATTTGTGGCGCTGTTAAGAGATATGACCAATGTAGATACTTTTGAAATGTTGCCAGCGATTTCAAAATGTTGCTAAGGTCTTATCACACATATAGGAAAACACGGTGGTTAGAGCGAGACGGGCAGATTTATTGCTTAAAACGCTTAAAAAGGTACCAATATGAAACCGAATCCCGAAATAAACTAGAACCTAAACAAAAACATTTCAACCAGCGGAACCGTTATTTTTTTTTTACGTACCATGAACCGAAATCGGAAAACCGAAACATTGTCGTGATTCTAAGTTTATGTTTGATTCCCTGCTTCAATACGCTTAAAAAGGTACCAATATCAAAGTCCAAATAAATAGAACAAAGAAAACTTTAGAAATTTCGGTAGTACAAGAACCGAAATGGAACTGCATTTCTTTACAGAATAGTATACAAATCAAAACTCCAGACTTCTTCGTATAAAATTGGATGATATAAAGTAGCGGTGGGTACTAACAGCAACAACATGTTGTTTTTGTCTTCACTTTTCATCTCGCTATCAGCAAAAAGAAACAATAATTTGTACCCAATGAAAAATATGATTGTATGTAGTGAACATTCCCGCTATTGTTTCTTAAATACAGACAAATATTTTCTGTCACTGCGACGCGGTGCGACTTTATTTTGCTTCATAAGACAAGACGCTAAAGGGTAAATGCATTTGAATGCATTAAATCAAAGTGATTGACTTATACTTTTGAAAAATTGTTAGTCAATTTATATGTATATTCGATGTGTTTCAAGGCTGTAATCGATTTTGGATCATTCACATAGACTCAGTCCTTTGTGTAAACCCACAGAAAAAAATTTCAAGGTCTAATTCACATAACCGCATCGAGAAAATACAGTTCGGAAATTTTTGTAACGAAAGAAGTTCAAATTGAGGCGAGTTATGTGAGTTTTGGCGAATTTAACATATTCTTACCTATAAAGGTTGAATAAACCAACATAAATTGAAATTATATCAAAGATATTTCTTTCTTGAAACAACAATTGCTTACTTCACCCCACAAAATCATTTCAGAACTAACCCCCGAAAGCCATTAAATAAAATCAATAACTCACATTTAATTTTCCAATAACAGGGCCAACACTTTAATTTTCTCATCACCCTTAAAAACAACAACAACACACAAACACACACACACACACACATGAAAGAAGTTGTGCGCCCAATTGAAGCGAAAGAAGCGCAAAATCTGCAATATCCGGTAATTTGGATTAACAGTTTATTTTTTTCTTTTCTGCTCCCGCACAACTTTCCAACCAGAAGACAAATAAAAGAAAAGACCAAAGAAATTTGCTGAGTCAAAGTGCAATGTGCAAAGAGTTCGTTGTCTCGCGCGGTATCTTTTAACTAGTTGGTTCCGTTTTCAAGTTGGAAAAGAGGCATCTGAATATCTTTTCGGTTTTTTTTCTTGCTATGCCTGGCACGTTCAAATGGAAAGGAAAGCAAGCCGACTTCAAATTGGTGGAAAAAAAAGGTGAGAAATTGGAGGGCACCAAGTTTAGATTGTTGCCAGAGAAAGAAAATTCCCATCCTCTTTGTCGCGACTGACAAAGATTGTGTCGCGTGCGTGTTACACCCCAAAATGTGGTGAGAGAAAACTAAGATAGACCATGAACTAAGTGACAGGTAAAATGGAGAGGCACATCGGCCACTTCACTTCCAAATGAATTGGCCATGTCAAAACAGGTTAAGCCTAATGGCAGACGACGGACTCGCTGCTTTGCATAAACACAATACAATATGTTCGTTAGTTAATTTCTAAATTTAGTAAAAAGGAGCTGAATACATTAAAGATTTATATAGGAAAACAAGCTAAATTTATATTGATTCGGTTGTGGGCTTAGTTACACGATTCCGCTGAATTTTTTCGGGACCCGCGAAAATCCTGTCTCTTCTTCGCTTTTTTTTTAGATTTTTACGTTTGCCTTGTCTCTGATTAATCTTGATGACGCATATTGCGTTTATTTTAATTTTTTTTTAAATTTATTTTAATATTTTTTATTTTTTAAATTTTTTTTTTTATTTAAAAAAAATTTTTTTTATTATTTTTTCTTTAATTTTTCAAATTTTGCATGTCTTTAATTTAAGTTTCTTCATTTCTGATTTTTTAATTTTTTTTTTTTTTTTTGAAATTTCAGAATTTTTATTTTTTCCAATTTTCGATTTTCTAATTTTGGTTTTCCTTGTTTTGGATTTCCTCTTTATTTTTTGTTTCCATATTTTTAGACTATTTTTTGTTGCATATAAAAAGCAAATAAGTCTTCAATATCCGGCAAAAACATCGTCTTATCTAAGTTTTGCATTAATTTGTTAATCTCGCCCATTTAATGGTAGCACATGTAAAAAATTGCTTATTTACTTTACTCGTATATGCGCTATGCCTACTTTATCGTATTGTTGGACACGCGCCAATATACTGCACCCCAGGCATAGACTATGGCTGGCCAGTTCCCCAGTCAGTCAGTCATTCAGTCAGACAATCAGTCAGTCATTCAGTCCCAATCCCATCCGGGGCTTCCTCGCTCTCTGTTTTTTTTTTTCTTCTTTCACGTAAGCAAACACAGTTCCACTATCGCCTGCCTCTTTTTTGTGTTGGTCAAATGCAAAGATGAAGACTAAAAAATGGAGTCTTTAAACATTGAGGTTGAGGGTTTTTACATTTGCTGTATTGTCGAGGGCTAAATGTGATTCACTTTTGTCAGTTTTGTCATCTATTTAGAAGTATGTGTTTACTTGGGATAAAATATTCGATATTAATCTCCGAACCCCAAAAAATTTGCTTATAAACTTTGTACTTGAGTAATTAAAGCAAAAGTATCAAAGTACTTTCTATAGCCAGCTGAGAGAACCAAAAAGTTTTTGATATAGCTGTAGAGACAACCCAGCTTTTGATGTTCTAAATCTTGTTTTTATAAACTTTGAATTATAACCAACACTGACAAAAAATCGTTCCAAAAAACAGCTGGTAGTAAGGGCTTGCCCACCTCTGACTTAAAGTAATCAGCATTCTCAATCAATCCACTAAGTTTAGAAACGATCTTAAGTTTTTTTTTATATTACTTGAGGGAAATATGCTCACAGCATGCAAAATGGATCACTATTTTTTTACAGGTTTGTAAAATTAAGACTTTTTATAACAATTTTCTTCCATATAAGTTAATTACCGATAATAACAAATTTTTTTTATTATATGATATAATAAAAAAATTGGTTTCTAATAAAAATTCGTACTTTTAAGAAATCTTTACATATATATAAAAGTGAAAGTATGATTAGTCCTTATAGGCCAATAAACCACCGAACCGATCCTTATAAAATTTTTACAATCAGGCCTGCTCTCGTTTTCGAATTCGATCGATCGGAATTGTTAAGGGTTCTTATTTTAAAGAAACGATTAAAGAATTCGCTTAATAAATTTAGAAATCAAGAAATCAATTTAGAATCGATTGAAAAAAAATTAAAATATTAAGTTATTCGTCCAATAACATAATCGGTTTTTGGAAACGGGAACATTTACCAACGCCGATTCCGCATGATCTCGAAATCGAAAACGGAAACAGGCCCGTATATGTTAATGTCAACCGGAAAAGATTTATAGGCTATGTCGCAACTCTGTGAACCGATTCGAAAGCTGTTTAAACCAGGGAATCAAACCGAATCGAATTTCGGTTCCGGTTTTGGTTCTGGTACGTACCAAAACTAATGTTTCGGTAAAAGGTTATGTTTGGGTTCTAGTTTATTTTGGTATTCGGTTCCGTATCGGTACCTTGGATTTTATTTCGTTATACCGGTACGTACCGTATGAACCGGTATAATTTAAAAATCCTTTAAACCGAAGATATAATAGAACGGGTAGCAACATACACAACTGAATGTAGTTATAAAGAAGGAAATACCGGTTCTCAAAAATAAAGAATAACGGTTCCGGTTCTGATTCTGAATTTTAATCGGTTCTTTTCGTTATACGGTTTCCGTTCGGGTTCCGGTTTGACACCCTGATTTAAATCGGTTCAAAATTGTTTCAGAGCCATAACTTTTAAACCACTAAACCGATATTTATGATATTTCCACACCATCTTTATGTCGATCAGGAAAAAGCAATGTGCCAAGTCTGCGAACCGGTTCGAAAGCGGTTTTAACCGCTTGATGTCCATACAAACTGGCCCGCTCTAGTGTACAATGATTATCCAAAAACATTTAAGAGTTTATTTGAGATTAAACTAGGATAAAGTAAACGGGTGCTAAATCCAAGTGATTAAAGGGTGACGTAATGAAAAAATTCGAGCTTTATCTCATTAATTTTGTACATCTCGATAAGGCTTTAAACCTTCTTAAAACACACAAAAAACAGACTATGCTAGAATGGCCTTCTAGTCTAAAGTAATAAAAGATAAATCTCCCCAAAAAAAAAAATAGCATAAATAAAGCTTTTATTTATTTAAAACGACGCATTAAATGATAAGGCAAAATTTGCTTGGAATTGTACAAGAACTACACAAAGAGGAGAGGAAAATAAACGAATGCCACACACATGCACATAAATCTTTTTCAATTATATGAGAATGTTCAAAATATTTCAAAAAATTGCCAAAAATAGATAAACAACAACAGGCAAGGTGCAAAAAGTAAAAGGAATTAAATATAAATATATTTTGCATAAATTTGACCTCGAAATAAGTATCAGTAGAGAAATATGTATAACTCCAAGTACAACCCAATTCCTAAGCATATCGTGTAAGCCCACTTAGCGCTAATTGAGTTCGATGTATGCGCACTATTTATGTGCAAATAAGACACGCCCAAGATTTTAAATAAATAAAAAAAAAACCAGACACATCACATTGTTAGAATTTCACACGACTCCAAACACAATCAGCAAATCCCAAAAATGTATTTGTTTTTGCGGTTTTGGCGTACTTTTCTAAATGCGTTTTGTTTATTTGTTAAAATATATAAACAATTATTATGAACGCATTAAGTAGTGGAATTTATTGAGCAATCTGTTTCCTCAACACAAAATGTTGATGAAATCAGCACGATATCTTTTTGGTTGCAATTTGTAGGTCTTCGCTTAACACAGGGACATTAATTATAGTAATTAGCGGTGCTTACCAGAGCTAACCTCCTACGTGGGTGGAGTCGCCGTTAATTTGTGTTTTGTATTTCGCCCGATTGACTTAAAATTTAAGGTATATACTTAAAAAGAATTGGAATCGGAATTGTACAGAGTTGCATACAGTTTTTCAGAAACGATCAAGAGATTCAAATCAAGATAAATGGAAATTTGAAGGTATATGCTGAATAACTCAACTGGTTTGAAGAAGCGAAAACATTTAACAATTCCGATTCCGCATGATTTAATTGAATTCGAAAACGAGAACTGGCCTGATTATGGCATTTACTGATTTTAAAAAATGGGAAAAGCTTTCTCTTAAGAGGCTTAATAAATTATTTATCCTTTGTTATAACTTTTAAGTAATTTTGAAAAAGTCTTCACAAAAATAAGTTTTTATACCCTTGCTATGGGTATATTAAAATTCTCACGATGTTTGTAACGCAGTGAAGGAAGCATTTCCGACCACATAAAGTATATATATTCTTGATCAGCATGACGAGCTGAGTTCATTTTCGTCTGTCCGTCTGTCCGTCCGTCTGTCCGTCCGTCCGTCCGTCCGTCCGTCTGACCGTCTGTTTCTATGCTATCTCCTCCCTCAGTTTTAAAGCTATCTTGACCAAACTTTGCAAAATGTCTTTAAATACAAATACGCTGCACATTTGTCGGAATCGGCCGGATCGGATGACTATATCATATAGCTGCCATAGGAACGATCGGTCAAAAAACTAGTTCTAATGGGAAAAACCTTTTTGTTTTCCATCGTAGCGTCACCAATCGTGGTATATATAAGTTTTATATGCTTCTACACAATTCCGGAAAAATTTATAAAAATCGGATGACTATAGCATATAGCCATATAAACGGTCGGTCCAAAAACTAGTTCTAGTGGAAAAACTTTTTTGTTTTCTATTGTAGCGTCACCAATCGTGTGTATATAAGTTTTATATGCTTCAAAATTCTGGAAAAATTTATCAAAATCGGATGACTATATCATATAGCTGCCATATAAACGGTCGGTCCAAAAACTAGTTCTAGTGGGAAAAACTTTTTTGTTTTCCATTGTAGCGTCACCAAACGTGGTATTTAATCATTTTATATGATTCCACACAGTTCTGGAAAAATTGATCAAAATCGGATGATTAAAGCATATAGCTGCCATATAAATGGTCGGTTCAAAAACTAGTTTTAGTGAGAAAAACTTTTTTGTTTTCCATCGTAGCATCACCAATCGTAATATATATTAGTTTCATATACTTCCACACAAATCTGGAAAATTTTATCGAAATCGGATGACTATAGCATATAGCTGCCATAGGACCGATCGGTCGGAAAATGTGTTTTACTAAGAAAAGTTTATTTCACGGTATCAAATTTTTATTATCAATGGTTTAAAAATTTTAAATATCTGATGTCTATATCCTATATATATTTTACCGGTTAAATCAGTTGGAGTAAAGTTTTTCAAGTGTATTAAAACTTCGGCACAGTCGAAGTTAGCTTTGCCTTCTCGTTTAATATAAGTTATTACTGTTACCGTCCCTGAAAACAACGATATATCAAAAAATTGAACCTGTTAAAAATTCCTGAATATCCTAATTGTTCTTTTATTATAAGATATATAAAGGGCAACCCTCGTATGTTTGAAAAAACCTTTAACTAAAAAAAACCCCCCCTAACAACCACACCAACCCCCAAATTTTTATACACATATATCCCCAAAAATTATATTTTTGCCAAAGAAAACAATAAATTAAATCAAATTTTTAACGCAAATGAACTTTTAAATAGGCGGCAAAATTGACGAAAAATAAAAGGCAGCCAAAAAACAAATAAAACATAATTAAGAAAGGGAATCTAATCGCAAAAAACGCACAGAAGCGCCCAGAAAAGAAATCTAAAAGTAAATAACGACAACAACAACAACCTGTAAGCCAGAGCGAGACAGAGCAGAGAAACCGGTATGACAAAACAAGCAAATAAAGAGAGAGAAGGAAAAAAAATATGATAATGAGTGACAGACCAAAAACAAGACAAAGGGGGGAAATAAAAAAAGTGCATAAGAAAACGTGCGTTTGCAAGTAAACGATTGCATTGCGTTGCATGCAACAAGCTGCAATAGTCCCAGCTCTCACCACCTCAAGTATTTTTATCATTGACAACAATTTGAAACATTTCGTAGGCGACCGCAATTCTTTGCATATTTTTTGTTGTTGAATTGAATTAAACATTCTTCTTCAGACTTACCTTTTAACAGCGAAAATTTGGTTTTCTATTATTTAGTTGAATTTTCCTTTATTTATTTTGTTGATTTTGCATCAGCCACCAGCAACAACAACTGGAAATCACCAACACATGTTGGCCCGCTTACTCACACGCACATACACGCACACACACATATGCGACTGCTACACTGGCGGCAAATCACAACACAAACACTTTTTAACAAATTCTTGTTACTTTTCAATTTTGTATTCATCTAAATGGCATTTTTTTTTTTGTAATTTTGCAATTTATTTCTCTATGCTGCTCGCTTGTGCTTGCTTGTTGTTGTTTTAAATTAGGAAATCTTTATTCGCTCGCTACGTTTTTCCGGGCCGCACTGTAAAATTTTCGTTTCGTTTTGTTTTGTTTTTGGTATTTGCACTTTGCCACTTGGCTTTAAATAATTTTGGTTGATTTCGATTCACTTCAATTTTGATTTATTTGTTTGGATTTTGGCATAAACATTCAATAAGTACGAACGAGACGCGGTAAAAATTCTACGCACACCGACCCTACACACTTGCCAATACACACTCCCACACAACCTTTTGCAGCGAAGTACGGCGAGTAACTAACACTGGCGGCGAACAGTTTTTCCAAACAAAAGCGAATTCGCACAGCTGTTTAGGAAAGCGAGTTCGAAATTTGCTGCTGGTTCACAGATATCAATTCGCCGCAAGAACTGCAGCCCTTAGAACTGGAAGTGGAACAATGAAGAACTTAAAGTCAGTTAAATCGAAAAACTACCAGTTTCATCATTTTTTCAAA
Source organism: Lordiphosa mommai (assembly GCA_018904225.1). Classification (NCBI taxonomy): domain Eukaryota; kingdom Metazoa; phylum Arthropoda; class Insecta; order Diptera; family Drosophilidae; genus Lordiphosa; species Lordiphosa mommai. Next base: position 264,929 of record JAEIFT010000315.1, on the reverse strand, counting down.
TTTGATTGAAGGACTGAAATCAATGTCGTGTCGTCTGCATATCCGACTTTAAATTTACAATGATTCTTACGACTTAAATTTGTAAAAATAATAGCTAAACGTCAATATTTTTCGGACCACTAAACTGAACCGAGTTTTGAGTTTATTTTAATGTTTCGATAAAATAAGGGATTGGGGGCTTTTTAAACAAAAATAAAAATTTATTAACGAGAATATGAGTTATTCTGTTTCGAAAGGTCGACTATAGACATTTCTGGTATGCAGCCCAAATCAAAATTTTGCCATCTGGAATGAGGCCTTATCTGAGTATAATAGAGTTTTAATATAAGTACATATTTGCCTATATAAAATATGTGTGATCGCATATGCTTTTCGAATATAGTTTCTTCTTGCAAATAAATTTCTATTATAAAATGCAAGTATACTTGTACAAGCGCTTTGGTCATGAAGAAGAATTGATCCAATTTTTTTTGAAGGACTCAAACAATTTTAAACGGCTCTGGGAAAATGTGAAGGGGAGCATTCCTCATTTTGGCGTTACGTGGGATACCTGTCCAGGTTCCAACTTCACAAAGTTTTTAAAACCCACACGCAGATAATTTATGATATTTTCTATGATCCGAGAAAGAAAAATATAATGAATAAAGTTGTTTGTTTCTCAGAGGTAAGCAAATGACAGAAGACGTTGGTTAAAAAAACAGCTCGATTTTTTTTTTAAATAATTTTGTTTTATTTTTACCAAATTAATGACTTTTCTAATTAAGTTGGGTAATCTTGGGCTCGAATACTCGAACTGGACCTCCACAAAATCTACTTGGCTTTGCAGCCCTGGATTAAATTAACATTACCTATGGAAGTATGAAAGTAAGGAAATCTGGATGTTATTCGATATTTTTGTAATTTATCTGATTTGTAAACAAAATAAAAAGCTATTTCGCTATAGAAATCAAAGCCAAATTCATAATAGTTTACGAAACATGAAGTTCAAAAGTCAAATCAGAAGCTGAAAGCTTCGAAGTGAAAAGAAGAGGAAGACGCAGACCAGGGTTTCTTTCGACTATGAATACCTTTTAAATATTTATCAGTTAAAAAACATAGTAGTGGGGGATTTCTGAAACTGATTTGCATTTGAAAAATAACGGAAGGAAAGGAAATAATAACGGAAATAATGGTCCGATTTCTCATCTCCTGCATAGCCCTATCTGTCACATAATCTTACATATAACAGAGTAAAATGTTTACATAGCAGCTATCTAGAAGATGAGAATTCGGCGCTAAGTCTTATATATTTATTTGCACTTTTTAAAAAGTCAAATTTGTCCTCACTGAATTAACCATATTAAATTCCATTTAGTTGCAACTAACCTTTTTGCCTAAATTTTTTTTGTACGCTCATTTTCAATGCGTTATTCTTCCCACTCAATTTTCCACACAAATAACCAGGGAATCAAACCGAATCGAATTTCAGTTCCGGTTCGGGTACGTACCTAAACTAATGTTTCGGTAAAAGGTTCTGTTTAGGTTCTAGTTTAATTCGCATTCGGTTTCATATCGGTACCTTGGTTTTTATTTCGGTATGCCGGTACATACCGGTATGTACCGTTATAATAATTTATCCCTACTTTTAGTTTAATGTCATTTAGGCTAATTATTAATTCGTTTCCTTTGTAAATGCCAACATAAAGGATAAATTAATAATATTTGTAAATTATTGAACCAAAATAGATGCAAAGAAATAAGATGAAATTTTTTTTTATTGAAAAATTTCAGTATAAACCAGATCGTCCCCTAACCTAACATTTGTAAGTTTTTGCTTACGTTTACCCTGAGGAAGTCCCTGATTGATGCAATAAAACTGAAATTACAACAAATAAACTCAGAACCAAAACTGTACCGGTAAAATGTTTCAATTCTTTTCGGTCCGTTCGGTTTCAAAAATAAAGGTTCCGAAAAACCGGTTCCCAAAAAATAAATAATAACAGTTCCGGTTACGGTTCTGAGATTCAATCGGTTCTTATCGGTATACGGTTCCGGTTTGACACCCTGCAAATAACGTTTCACATCGTTCCTTATACCGGAGTTACACAGGGCGCATCATTGTCGAAGATGCGAAAAAATGATGCAGGCGTTTAGACCGCAGCCGCCTCATTGAAACAGCTGTTCGCCATGCCAAACGTAAACAAACCGAATTAGTAAGAAGAAGAGAACAAATGAAATATATTGAAATAGAGACAATTATGAGCGATAATATGTTAAATGTGGGGTGTTTTGGCAACGGCACTCCGTTCACCAAAAATGGAAATTGGACTTGCTTTATGCGGATAATTTAATTTTTTTAAATTACGCGGTCCAATTATGTTGTTGTTGCTTATCGAAATTCGATGGCAAAAATCAGCTGTTTGCAATCGGGAAGCGGTAAAACAATACTCGATACTCTTCCATATACGGTCACCCTTTCCGCATCATTGCCGCATCATTAAACATACGGCTCTTCTTCTATCCACAGGTTTCTTATGGGAAACAATTCCGCACCAGCGTATAATACTGGAGTTACACAGGGCGCATCATTGTCGAAGATGCGGAAAAATGATGCAGACGTTTAGACCGCAGCCGCATCATTGAAACAGCTGTTTTCCATGCCAAACGTAAACAAACCGAATTAGTAAGAAGAAGAGAACAAATGAAATATATTGAAATAGAGACAATTATGAGCGATAATATTTTAAATGTGGCACGCGGTGTATTTGGCAACGGCACTGCGTTCACCAAAATGAAAATAGAGCTTGTTTATGCGGATAATTTATTTTTTTAAACTACGCGGTCCAATTATTTTGTTGTTGCTTATCGAAATTCGATGGCAGAATCAGCTGCTCCCTATCGACGCTGTGAAACAATACTCGATACTCCTCAATATACGGTCACTCTTTCCGCCATCATTGCCGCATCATTAAACATGCGGCTCTTCTTCTATCCACAGGTTTCTTATGGGAAACAATTCTGCACCTTCCATTTAACGGAAAATTTCAATGATGCGGCCTAAACAGCGTATAACATACGCAGTGGCGGATCCACGGGGGGGTTTCGGGTCCGGACCCCCCCCATGGGATCATATACCAAATTTTATTTTTTATTGGGCAAGGAAAAATATCTACCCCCCCCCCTTAAAAAAATTTTGCCCCTTTAAAAAAACTGGGATCCGCCACTGAACATACGTCAGCGCAAAAAGAGACTATAGCAGAATTTTATCACGCCGAATGGAAACTAATGAAATGTCCCAACCGAAAAATGTTGCTGCTGTTTTTTTTATATCGAGTTTTCATTTCACGGTTGTTTTGCGTCGAGTAGACATAGCCAATATATTAACAATATAAACAGCCAAAGCTTAAAAAAAATGTAGAAAAAGCTTTGTCTTTCTGTCCTGTAACTAGTTCACAAATGGCGAACTAGTGCAAAGGCACGCTTAGAATAATTTTTGTTTTGTTTTATGGTCACACTGTGATAGTTGGCAATGGATTTGACGTTGGACAAAAAACTCCAAGGAATTCAGCTGGTGGCCCAGGAGAAAGTAATTCATACACGATTTTAATACCTCAGTGGTTTGGCAGAACTGGGGAGCTCCCTAGAATCCTCGTGTTCAATTGCCGCTACTTATAAAATGTTTCTTTCAATTGCAGCTTCAGGCCATACTATGCTCCATACCCGGAAAAAAGGAACTGATACTTGAGCCAGCTTTAATTAAACCCTTGGAACATGTTTGTACTGCCTCCTGGTTAAAGTGAGTGGGTTAAACTTTTTCCTTCAATTTCAACGTAAACTATTCTTACAGATTAAAGGGCATACAAAGAATCTACAAGCATGATGCCAAGCAGAGTTTACCCCGCTCAGGTGATCAAGTGCACATTTATATGATACGTAGCTTGCTGGGCACATATCAAACTTTACTGAGACAACTGCAACCTTTGACCGAAGATTTGACTGATGCACCCCAGCCGGATGCAGCGCTTAAGATGTATCACATTATATGCGTGCCCAGTTGTTATACCTATTACCAAATGCTATTGGAACAGGCCGGTCTCTGGGGTCTGGTGCAATTGCATCACTATAACTGGGATTTCATTTATATGGATCAGGGTGTACTTAGCCTGGAGTTGCCCAATTTATATGAATGCCTGTATTTGCAGGGCAATACCTCACCTTTGCCCGCCGTAGCACAAAGTTTAAGGCTAGTGCAAATGATTTGCGGCCAGCCGCGAGTGATACTCAGTTTTGGCCAGCATGCCAGACATTTAATACAAATGTGCCCCACTCCGAGGGTGAAAAGCAGTTCAACCGCCGACTATGGAGCCTGGTTAATACTGGATAGAGATAAGGATTATGCCTCTAGCCTGTTAACGCCCGCCATCTATGCGGGTTTACTATTGGAGGTATTCCAACAGCGTGCGGGCGAAGTGGTTATAGATAATGCACACAACAAAATCAGTGGGCAAAGATTGAAGTTGCTACAGGGCCAGCCTCTAATAAATGGCGGTGCCAGCAAGCCCTGTTCCATACGCCTCAACTCGGCCAGTGATGAAATCTATGCGGCTAATCGTTATAAACATTTTGCCCAGGTCAGCAGCCTCATCAGAGCACAAGTCAAGGCCTTGGGTTTGGAACTACAAAAACTCAATGACATGCAGCTGGAGGAGATGCATGATTATGTGGCACGCAAATTGCCCAAGTTGACGGAATTGAAAGCCAAAGTCTTGAGACATTTGAATGCCAGTGAGCTGATTATCAAAATGTTGGTCAACTTTCGTCGCCTACAAACTCTGGAGGAGGATATACTGAATAATGTGTCGAGGAAACGTTTGCTGGCGGATATAGATGAACTGCTTACCACAGATGGACAACGTTTTAATACCCTACGTTTAATGTGCCTGCTACATTTAAGCGCTGGTGTCAGTTCGGAGGAATTGCAACAATTTGCACGTAATTTTTGCAATATGTTTGGCCATCGGGAATTGGGTGTGTTTCAGGATTTAGGGCAGGCGGGTTTGTTGCCCCAATTGCAGCCGGAGAAGAAGGCGTCGGCGGCGGCGGCTAACAAATTGTTGGCCCAGTTGCCTTTGAACAAATTTCAACAAACCGAATTTCAGGCCAATGCCAATCGTCTCAAGTTGCTCACCACCAGCGGCGAGGGCTCGTCAGATGGTTTAAGCCAGGATCAAGCATGTCCCAGTTATGTATTCAATGGCCTGTATATACCCCTGGTGGCTCAGTTGTGTTCCCTGCTGCTGAAAATACAAAATGCCGATGATTTGGCCCATAAACTCTCCATGATTGAGGGTCTACAGTTGACTCTAGGCGAGCAGGTTTACACAGCCAAATCCTATGCCGCACAGCTAAAGGCTAATCCCAGTGATCAAGATTGCTTCCCTTTAAGCTTAAGGCATATTTTTGTATTTATAGTGGGTGGAGCCAACTATGCCGAAATAGCCGCCTGTGATTTTGTGGCCAAGTTAATGGGCGCTCAAATAACGGTGGCTTCGGATAATCTAATGGCGGGCAGCGATTTAATTGCTGCAGCTTTTCACAATTAATTTTTGCAATAAAATTTTTTAATTTTTAAATCTATTCACCCCTCATCACTTGGGCGGCATTTTGTTCATCATGCGCAGCTGTTGCATTTGCTGTGCCTGCAGCATATGTTGTTGTTGTCCCGGCTGCATTTGTCCCACTGGCGGCATGCCCGGCATTAAGCCCGGTCTTGGTCCCACTACACCACCCATTGATTGCGGCATGCCCGCATTAATAGGTGGCGTGGGTCGATTGTGCACTCCCTGCTGTATATCGGACAGGCAGGCCTTCCATTCCTCCAGCCGATTGTAGTGTTTCTGTAGCAGCGCCTCTTTTCGTTGAATTTCAATGCTTAAATCCTGATTCTCATCCTTGATCAGCATGTAGGGTTTGAGGGTGGAGACTAGAAAACGTTTTTGCAGGAAAAATGCCTCCATTTGTCGTGCCACATCAATAAACCGATTTGTGGTCTTTTGTACTTCCAGTTCGATCTCCTCCTTGTTGGTCCCGGAGTTGGGTTCCTGTTTGGTCAGCGAGAGCAAGCAGGATTGAAAGGCCTCCTCGAATTCATCCATAAGATTACCGCTGCCGGGTTCATTGTTGGACATAATAAACAAATTCTGTGATAAACAATTTGCGCCCCGGTGAATAAATAACAAAATGTCTAAGGGGGGACTGCCAACTTGCTTCACTTTTTAGTTTAGCTAGAGATGGGCATTATACGCATTTCACAATCGCAGTCAGTCACTAAGATAATCACATTATCAAAGTAACAGTTTGCGAAAATTTTTTAAAAAGTGGAAAAATCGGGTTTCTTTATACAAAAATTACATTTTTTATGTTAAGTGAATTTTGATCATGAAAATTGTGGTTTTGGAGAAAAAGCATATAATTAGCATTATAATTACGATATAATAATTATTTTTCGATTTAATTTTCATGTTCAATTTTTAAAAATAAAAATTGCGGCATAATTTGTATTTTTAAAAATTAGAGTTAATTCTTATTAAGAAATTTTTATATAAAAATCGAAAAATTATAAATTGAAACTAAAATTTTCGAAAAAAAAATCGCACATAAAAATGTATCCTGATTTCGAACAAAAGCCTCAAAAATATGAATTCTGGTGCCTACAAATTTTACGTAGGCTATACGTCCTTAAATATATTTTTTTTATCATAACTGTTATTTTCGGTCCCTGATAAAAAGAAATAAACATTTAATTCTAAAGCTTAGTATTTACCTCACAACGCACAAAACTTTTGGTGCCAAAAGCTTTTGGCGCACTCTTTCTTTGCCGTATACACCTTCAACAAAAGATGTCAAATAAGTACCGAAAAAATACTAGATTCGTATTTTATGTAATTTTATCGATAGCTGAAAGAATAATTATTTTTAATTATTTTTTTAGGTATGGAACATTGTCGATATACAATTTTGAGTCATCGTTGAGCATTTGTAAATGTTTTGCTATCAATCATAGAATTTTTCAAGAAAGTTTACACGTAAAACACAAGGGATTTTATATCAAATTGTGCAACTGTAAAAAATATTAACAAAACTTTGACTTTCCTGAGAGTGATTTGCTTTCGATTTTGATTTCGTGAAAGCAAATGAAAATAAGTTGACGGAACGACCTGTTTTGTGCACTGATTTGATTTTAATTTCGTGAACAGCTCATCGACAATTGCCACTGAAGTAAAAATTATATTTTATACATGCCCAGTCCAGAGAAGTGACGGTCTCATGTAATGGTGACTTTTAGCCTTACAAGTACTTAAAAAAATTAGTTTTGACTTTTTCCTTGTAAAATGCTGTATGAAAAGTAGCATTCTTTTGGGAACCACGTTCTGTAAAGTCCGACTGGGTTCGCTAAATCGTTTAGTTTGACCTTAATTTCCTTATTTTTTCTGGGCACGCTGGACAGTTTGTATGGAACAGCTGTTCGACGAAATCAAAATGCAATAAAATCGAAAGAAAATCATTTTCAGGAATCCCTCTAAGTTATAAATTGTCAGACAAAATATCTAAAGAATAGTTTTTGCGACGATTTTTGTTAAATAAAAATGTTCTTAAACGTTTTCCGTCTTTTCTCGAAAACTATAACGTTTTGAAAAAAAATCACTCAATATAAAATATGCGTTTCCACAATATCCTTAATGTTTGACTAAAATATATTTTGATAAAGTTAAGTTGTTTTGAGACATATGCCTTAAACCAAAATTTTAACGTTTTTCCGGTGTTTAATTGGAAATATTGTTTTAAGCTTTTGGGGGAATTTTCATTACTTTAAATTTGTAACTTCATTGACTACGTTTCTTACAAGAGAAATGTATTAAAATATAAAATAAAATATATATATCTCGATTTAAAAATTTTTCAACTTGATTTTCAAGTTTAGCGTACTAAAATATGTGCTTAAGTTCCTTCACAATGCTTTTTTATTTAAAAATAAAGACAATAACTCTGATTTTCGATCCGTGACATTTTCTTCATGTATTTTACAATCATCGAAGCGGCGCGATCTGCTATGTCGATATTAAATAAAAATTTTCACAGTGACTGTTACTATCACAATGTTACTAACATCTCTCATCTCTAACATGTGATTTTTTTTTTTTAGTATTTTGTTTTACGGTCACACCAAACGGTTATGCTGTTACCACAACCAGCTGAGCTTGTATAAACTTATATTAACCAAAATGTCAGGCCGCCTGATACTGCGCCATTTGCACCTGGCCCCGAGCTGTCTGCTAGCACGACAAGCTCCACGTCGTGCCAATCCCGGCCTGGGCTATCAACTTCAACAGCTGCCCGATGATCAACATGATGTTCCCAGCGAGGATTATGCCGATATGGAGGCGGATTTCTTAAATGTGCAGCAAACCCAGCGCCAGCACGAGTTTCAAGTGCAACAGCAACGCGATCGTGTGCGTCAATTTATGATTAAACATAAATATTTTCGGGATGCCAAACTGCCAAATCTCTTGCTTCATGCTGAGAAGGAGCAAATGCGTCTGCTGCATGCACGTGATCCGGAGGAATGGAGCATTGAACGTTTAGCAGAAAGCTTTCCCGCCACACCGGAAATAGTGCAAAAAGTGTTGCGCTCCAAATGGCGTCCCCAGAATGTACAAAGGATACGCACTCATGATGAGAGTGTCATTCAAAATTGGCAGAATTTGAGACAGGGCAAATGTGATGTCAGCCTAACGCCCGCATTGCTGCAACATTTGCAAAAGTTTGCCCAGCGTCGTAGACAGGATTTGAAGCAATTTAAAATGGAGGAATGGCCCACCAGGCCGCAGCCACCCAAACCGCAGGCAAATGAATTTAGAAAATTACTGGGCGGTGAATCAAAAGTCAAGGAACCAGCAGCTCAACTAAACTCTGGCCAAGCACCGCCCTCACCCTCACACGCCATAAACGATGAAGAGGAGGAAACCTATTTGCTGGACAAAATACAAAATAAACGTAAAATGCGCTTGCAGGAGCTAAGGGATTTGCAATTGATACCAAAACAGCAGGATGTGGAGCTACCGCTGAATAACCCACAAGGCACCGGCTTATTGCCAAATTTTGTGCAGAAATTCGAAAGCAGCGAAATTGTCATTAGCCAGGCGGATCAGCGACGCTATGAGATGAGCCGAGTCAAGGATCGTATTGTTATACCCCGCAAACTGCATCAAGTTGGGGCCACATATCGTGTGGAAGATGCCTACTATGATGATGATGGAGAGTATTTGTATAGCGTGCCGGGCATGACTGGCCGAAGAGGGGGTGGTGATCGGAACTAGAAAATATATAAATTTATTATGTATGAAGAGGTTACAGAAATACTTACAAATGTTCTTCCATAATGACACTTTATGAGGGAAAAATTTAAAGCGATTGTGGTTTTCTTTAGTTTACAATATTTTCTCCTGGCTCAGCACCAAACAGAGAGGCATGAAATACAATCCCAACAACAAAAATTTCCGTCTGGCCAATTGAAAAGTTTCACTGCAGCATGAAGTTGTTGTAGTTAAATTAATGGCCTGAGATGCTGCTTGCTGGTAAAAGAAAACAGAACTCTCATAAAAAGGACTGTTAACGATAGCGAATGTAAAACAATTATAAATTCTCAAAATAAAAAATGCTTAAATAACTTCTAAATTTTGATATTAATTTTTATTAAAAAAAATAGAAGGCTAACATAGGCTACGCCGATGTTTTCAATACCCTTGCACTTTTAAAATACGTTACCATTGATAACAAAAAAGTTTTTCTCACTAGAACCAGTTTTTAGACCGATCGTTCCTATGGCAGCTATATGCTATTGTCATCCGATTTTGATGAATTTTACCAGAACTATGTGGAAGCACATAAAACTAATATTTACCACGATTGGTGACGCTACGATGAAAAACAAAAAAGTTTTTCTCACTAGAACTAGTTTTTCGACCGACCGTTTATATGGCAGCTATATGCTATAGTCATCCGATTTTGATACATTTTTCCAGAATTGTGTGAAAGCATACAAAACTAATATATATCACGATTGGTGGACGCTACTATGGAAAACAAAAAAGTTTTTCTCACTAGAACTAGTTTTTTGGCCGATCGTTCCTATGGCAACTATATGATATAGTCATCCGATCCGGCCGATTCCGACAAATGTGCAGCCTATGTGTGTTTAAAGACTTCTAGCAAAGTTTGGTCGAGATCGCTTTAAAACTGAGGAAATGAACTCAGCTCGTCATGCTGATCAAGAATATATATACTTTATGGGGTCGGAGATGCTTCCTTCGATGCGTTACAAACATTGGGACTATTTTAATATACCCTCTGCAAGGTATAAAAAGTCGTACAAAATTATCTTGTAGAGCAGAGCTGATTCAGATACCCTTATTACCTCGAAAGGACGTTTATTCATTAGGATGACAGTTTTAAGAAAGTTTTTTTTTTATTTCTTATTCAAATTACAAAATTTTAAAATATTTGTCCTTGAGATAGGTACTTTAACGCCATCAAACTAGTCTTGCATATGATCCGAACCGTTATTCTTTTAAAGTTCACGAGCACGAAAAAGTGGTTCGGTTCAACGCTGCATAAAACGCCCTTTGGCTTTTAAAATGGGAAGTAAATTGCAAATTTGGCATATAACGAGAGCGCAAGTTAAAGTCGGCTCTGCCCGACTTCGATATACCCGTTACTCAGGGCAAGATTTATTTAAAAATATATTATTAAACCCAGGGATTAATCCCAAAACGAATTTCGGTTCCGGTACGTACCGAAATGAGAATATCGCTTAAAGGTTTTATATCAGTTTTCAGTTTATTTTTTTGGGTTCCGATACGTACCGGTAAAAGTATATTTTTTTTAATATTCCATAATTTAAATTATTTCAAAATATCAAAAAAATTGTATTTTTGGACGAACAATTTCGCTTCTGTCCACGCTTCCAGTGGTATTCCTACACTCAGAAAAAAAACACCTAGAATTAATGAATTCTCTATTCTTTTGTCGCCCAGACTAAATCGACTTAGGTCCATTTCTCATAAAGCTGACAATTATTTCTTAATAATGGTTCGAGCGGTTTGGATAGATTTGAACCCATACCACGGTCCAATATAGCTGGTAAAATACTCAAAGGGGTTTACCAGCTCTTAAAAACACAAAAACAGATTAAAACATAAATCTGCCTTTTCGACTTTTGCAAATGATTAAAACAGAATTTTTTAGATTAAAATTCAGAAACATAAATCCTGCCTTAGCTTTTTCTGACATTACATTTTTCGAAATATTAAAACAGAATTTTTTTGGATTAAAATCCAGAAACTTCAATTCTAAAATTTATATTTTTTCAAACATTTCAATATTTAGAGGTTGGATTTTTTTAAGACTTAATAATCCTTTACATCCTATATAGTTTGGCCGCTTTTTATACATTTTTTCTATATCTTATATATCTTAAAAAGAGAATATGATTCTGGATATTCTTTAAGGGCGAATTTCTAAAATCTACGACTCTTTTATGAGTGTATATATTGATTTTTTTATCAGTGGAAATATATTTATATTTGTAATAATCATAAATCAATAAAAAAATTAATAAGAAACCGAAACAATACCGTTATTAGCGTTTCGGTATGGTTTCGGTTTTTTCGGTTCCTATAATAACGGTTAACGGTTTTCGGTTCTCAACAAAATTTTAATTTCGATTTCGATACCGGTACCTAGCCTTACGGTATTACGGTATTATTCCCTGATAAAACCATAAAATTATTTGATTTGATTAGAACTCGAAAATAGTTAATCTGACCGTGAAATGATGTATGGCGGATCGATAAGTAATGATGATTAAAATATATGTCTAGAAGGTTCGAGCAATCTATCTTCAAAATTGTGGAAGATATGAGGATTTTTCCAAATTGCGGGGGTGGCAACTCTACTCTAGTTCATCTGATCGGGAAATGATGTATGGCGGATCGAAAGGCCATGATGATCATGAAATATGTGTAGAAGGTTCGATTAATCTATCTTTAAAATTATGGGAGATATGAGCTGAGATATTGTAAGAACCTTGAGAACGGTGCGTATAGATTAAATTCTCATTAACTAGGGCATCTACGGAGGAATAATTCGGAATATCCCACCAAAGTAGGAACCTGGCAATTCCTAAAAAAGTAGTGCAGTAAAAAAATCCATCCTTACAGAATTTAGGAAAATTTCCAAGGAAAGCATGCAGTATTATGAAAGAAAAAAAAAACTAGAATTCCAGGAAATGGACAAAATCAGATGTGAAAATGCTGGAAGTTTGTAATTAGAACGGCCCTGCTCGACTTCGATATACCCGTTACTCAGGAAAAGGTTTATTTAAAAATATATTATTAAATCACAAATTCCCAGCGTAATTATTTGTTTTGCTTAGAGATCGACTATACTTCATTTGATCGTAAAATGGCGTATGTTTAATCGATAAGTAATGATGATTTAAATATATGTCTTGAAGGTTCGAACAATCTATCTTCAAAATTTGTGGGAGTTATGAGGCTTTTTCCAAATTTCGGGGGTGTCAACTCTACTACCGTTCATCTGATCGGGGAACATTGTATGGTGGGTCGATAAATATTGATGATTCCAAAATTTTAGATGATTTAAGGTTTTTTCATATTATACAAGTCTACACAGAAAAAAATGGTAGCTCTAGCTCTTATAGTCTCTGAGATCTACAGACAGACGGACAGACGACCATTCCTCACGAACTTAGTATACCCTTTTTACTCTACGAGTTACGGGTATAAAATCCTTCCTGTTTGTACAAACTATGTCCTGGGGAAGGCGCTTTGCGTCATCAAACTTGTCGATGAAATGAACCGAACCGAGCACTTTTTCTTGAGCGGTTTTCGGTTCGGTGTAGTATTTTTAAACAGATGTATGTACAATAGAGTAGTGTCCCTCCATAAGGTAAATCGGAAAACCTAACTCTCACCATCTGAAATGGTAGATTTTGGTTTTGCAAAGAATTTACATAAAAAACCAAAAAATTTGATTTCAAGTTTTAGACGTTGCGAGGTGGACTTGCAGATTCCCTTAATCGGGCTCTTGTTTTTGCTTAAAATAATCTTTACTCCATTTCAAGTGTTGTCAACATTTGAATTTCAAGCTAACTTGTCATAAAAATTTAAAACGAAACTAATATTTTTTTGGTTGGGAAACTAAATTCAGAATTTGCGTCGTAACCAAGATGCGAACGAAGAGGTCGGTTTTGTCCTCGCTTTCTTCGGTACGAGTATACAAAATATCACTCTTAATGAGAGTGCTACCCTAGAAACACACAAAATGGAAGCAGCGTAGATCAAAGCGAAGGCAGACTCTGCCGTGGTTTTCTGGAGAAGAAGAATACAGAATATCTTGGGCAATTTGCGTGTATTAAAGGATTTCGCAAAAAAGCTCGGTACAGATGGTGGAGGCTTTTCGACAGTTTACCTTGGATGAACATTAAGCAGTGTGTTCTGCAATGCGTAGAAACCCGTGGAAACACATCCAAATTGTTAAGAAAAAAACACTCTTATAATTTAATAAATATTAAAAGAACAATACGATTTTCCAATGAGTTGCCAAGTTGTTTTTTATTATTATAGTCTTAAGATGTTGTTTATGTAAAAACTTAGACTGCTTTAAAACACGTGCAATAGACCAGTGTGACAAACTAAGGCTGCAGTCATTGGACATTTGAATGGCTTTCGTGATCGAAATGCTTGCTTTATTTATTATAAGGCGTTTATCATGGTCAGAAAATTTTCGGCCTCTTTAGAAATATCTTGTATCGAGACGCCCTCACTCTTAAATGCAGTTATTTGACTCTTATCAATATCATTAAGGTATGGACCACGCCGATTAAAGTTAAATAAACTATTTTAAATGGATAAACTTGTGTTGAACTGCTTCCTCATCAAGAACCGACGTGATAACGGAAAATAGCTAAATGCATTTATAGTAATGCATAAGCGGAAAATCGATTATTTACATATAAGTCAAACAGAGAACATATAAGTCTTGCAAATCTTATCAGCTATTTTTTATTCCTTTTCACTTCTCACAAACCCTTTTATGATATTCTGTCTTTAACGGGCAGTATGCGAAAATAAAGTGGGTGCGTTTATAGCAGACGTTGTCACCCAAGACGTACACGGCCGAACACATTCGGCAAATTCACACAGACACGAGCCGAACACATGCCGAGCCCTTCGCAAAGAGAGTAAAAAATCAAGCAAAGCCAATCAGTGCTCGCCTAGCCTTCAACAAGGTAGGTTCGAGCCGCTTTGCGTCGCATTATATTCGCACACCAATACACTCTCACTTTTTCGCCTCGCTCTTTGTGACTAAGGCTGGTTTATAGATATGCGCCAGAGGTCAGCATACCAAATTGTTAGTGTTGGAAACAAGGATCCCCTTTTTTGAAGGGTCATATTTTAAATCGTAGTCTACGCCAACTTCTAATAAATTAAATAATCGAGCAAGGTGTTAGTGGAAACTTTGAATCAATTGCGCAACCCCTAAAACTAAAATTGTTTTACTTTTTCTTTTGATATGCCATTTATACACCAAAATGCATCTTTTAAGGGGGTGAGAATATAGCGTTAGATTTTTCATACGATTGGGGGACACTCTAATGTACAATGTACATATTTGCTGTATTGAAATTAGGCTATTAGATTCGCAGAATAAATAGCAACCTTTCCCAAAATGCGATACGAGCTAGCTTATCGACAAGCGCATCATTGAAATTGCGAGCATGTGCAATCGACTAGGTCGTTGGGTGCATGGTGTAATTATTTAAGGTGAGGTCAGTAAAGCATGCTGAAAATTAGTCAGTCTGAATGGTGGAAAGCAGCGGCTGTCAATGTGTCAGTGCTCATTGGTACCCCGCTCACATGGTGAATTTGTGATGACTCTACCTTATATTATTATACCATGGATCACGAGTCACCGCGAGCAAAAGCAGCAATCAAAAGCAAAATATGCGAGCAAATGCAGGCTCTCTTGATATGTTGTTGTAGAGAGCACGGGAGATTGCAAGCGCCGCTCATAGGAAACAAGGCTGGTAAATGCGCGAGTTAGTTTGCTAATAAGATGCTCTTTGTAGGTCTCTGGTACATATGTTATGCTGTTATTTCACAATTATTTATCGATAAACAACCCTGGAACCACTGGAACCATTAAGAACACGAAAACGTTCGAAATTTATGCGAAATTACTTTTTAAAAGTAAATTGAATTGAGAACAAGGCAGTCTGTATTTGTTAAAAGTAAAATGGTAGGAAAAGTCGAGATAAACTCGAGAATAAATTGTGCAGTAATGCTCGCTCCAGAGCCACGCTCTCTGGCTTTAGAGCAAGGAGCCAAAAGATTGGTAGGGCCCTTTTTTGGTTTAAAGCTAGCTAAGTCTAAAGAGCTAGGGAACCAGAAATCGGCTCGAGCTCTTTACATGTTTGCTATCGGCTCTGAGCTAGGAGCCCCAGATCGGGAGCTTGGAGCTGGCAGCCGGCTCTTAGCTCTTGACCTATAGCTCTCGGCTCCGAGCTAAAAAATTGTTCAATTATATACAAACGCACAGAGTATATTACTGACGAGCTTGCCCGGATTTCGATTGATGGCTCCTAGCTTTTTCGATTTAGCTCTCAGCTCGAGCCAAAAGCTGTGGCTCAAGAGCCGGGAGCCTGCTGCAGCCCCGGGATGGGGGCTCCTAGCTCAGAGCCGATAGCAAACATGAAAGAGCTCCGAGCATATTGCTGGCTCCTAGCTCTTTAGACTTAGCTCTCAGCTCGTACTCAGAGCTGTAGCTCAGGAGCCGGGAGCAGGGCTGCTGTGGCTCCCAGCTCCCGAGCTGGGGCTCCCTAGCTCAGAGCCGAGAGCTTGTAGTAAAGAGCTGCGAGCCTATTGCTAGCTCCTGGCTCTTTAGATTTAGCTCTTAGCTCAGTGCCGAGAGCAGTAACTTCGAAGCCGGGAGCGAGCTGATAGTTCCTAGCTCTCGAACTGGAGTTTCTAGCTCAGAGCTGAGAGCTACAAGTAAAGAGCTGTGAGCTAGAGCTGGCTCTAGAGAGCTGTGAGCAAAGAGCAATTCCGAACCCTGATAAATAGAACTAAATTTAATGCTGCACTCTTTAGTTATGTTTACCCAAACCTTAAGCTTTACTACGTCTTCGAGACCAACACGTAAGGCCACATTGTTGATGATGCCCGCCCGATCCGCAACTCTTTTTTGTTTTCGTTTATTTATCATATTGTGTGTGCCATTTATTTGTTTTTGTTACTAATTTTCTGCGTGTGGTATTAATTAATTTCATTGTCGATTCTGGACAGAGAATCGCGTCTATATAATAGCAATTAGATTTATATATATATTTGATTTTATATTTTTTTTTATATATAATTCATAACTCATATTGAAATCTAAATACACATTTTTTCGTTAGGACAGTTTTGAACTTAATTAAGGGGATATACATAATAGGTTTTGGGGGGTGGGGGGATTAGTTAGGTTTAAACTTACGCTTGGCTATTTAAGCAAAAATATAATAAACAAAAAATAATGTTGTTCCACTTTGAATCGTACAAATCTGACAAAAAAAACTAATTAGGTAAATGAAATTAAACTTCAGTGACGCGCGGGGGGCCTAGTCAATCTCGTATACGGTATCCGGCTCGAAGCCCGGTGCATTGGGATTGGGCTGCACGGGCACCGCTGCTCCCGGCACCGACTGTCCGCTACCTTGATTATAGCCCGCTGCCGAGGGATTCTGATTGGCATAGAGCAGGGGATTCATGTACATGCCACTTGGATGCACAATATTCGAGTGCAAATTGAGCAGATCCTTGTACATGGTGGGATCGCCGTTATTCATTTCGTTATAGAGCTGCTGCAGATAGCTGGGCACCAATTGTATCACCTGATTTTGCGACAACTCGGGATGATCTTTGGATATTTTCATATTGAGCAACTGCAGCAAGATATCCGAACGGAAGCCAAAGATCTTGTTGGAGGTCACACTGCCGGAGGCATTGCCAAATTGACCGACCACCTGATTGCCAAAGGCATTCCGATCATAGCTCATGTATTGGGAGGCCTGGACAGTGCGCGTCTTCTCCGCCTCGTATTCATCCCAGGCGGATTTACGCTCCTCTTCGGTTAAATTCTCATGCTCCTCCTGCTCCAGCAGTGAGTCATGCTCATGATATTTAAATATCAATTGCTCATGCTCGGTCAGCAGTTCGGCAAACAGACGATCCTTGGGCAGAGCGGGCATTTCGCGCTCACCACTGGGCTTCAGCTCATAGCTATACAGTTCCATTAAATCCGTTTGATTGTAATGCCGGGATATTTGTTGCTCATCTATAACACGCTTGGCCGTGGCCAATTTGGCCACCTGACGCTCATAGACCTTCTGTTCCATGGTACCCATGGCAATTAGGCGATACACATAGCAGGGTTTCACCTGACCAAAACGATACACACGAAAGATGCTCTGGGTATCGTGCGAGGGATTCCAGGAGACATCAAATATGACCACACGATTGGCGGCCACCAAATTGATGCCCAAACCGCCAGCCCGGGTGGATATAAGAAAGAGACGGGCACGCAAATTGGTGGCATTGTTGAATTTCTTGCACATGGCTTCGCGTTGCTCCACGCTGCAGGAACCATCAAGACGGAAATAGTCCTCGCCGGAGGTCCAGCAGCCCTTGAAGTTGCCCACATCACCTGGAGAAGAATGATGAGAAAAAAGGCAGGGAAATTAATATCGTATAAATCGCTTAATAATACTTATTTCGATTATTCAATTGTTCAGGGAATAACAATTAATTTTTGGCATTAGGGTAAAAGCTCAAGGAATAACGGTTATTTTTTGAGTATCAAATTAGGAATCTCGAATAAGGGTGGGATCTCTGAATTTGGAACTAAAACTCACGACAATGGACCGATTATTTATGGGATTAACAACTAAACAGAATAGAGTTCTTAGGAATTTGAATATAACATGAAATAACTATTGTTTTTGAGCGTAAAATAAACATTGCAAATAAGGTTATTTGTTAAGCTTCAAAAAACCCTTCTGGGATCAGGGATCCTATGGTTTTTGGGATCTGTGGATCCTGGGATAAGGGAACTGGGATCAGGTATCTGAGATCTAGTATCAGGGGCCTGGGATCATTGACTAGGGATCTGGGATCAATGATCTGGTTTTTTGGATCAGGGACTGGGATCAAGGATCTTTTTTTTGGGATCAAGAATCTGGAATCAGGGATCTGAGATTTGGGATCTCGGATGAGGGATGGATCTTGGATCTAGGACCAGGTGCCCGGGATCATTGATTAGGGATCTAGGATCAACGATCTGCGATCTGGTTTTTGGGATCTGTGATCCTGGGATAAGGGAACTAGGATCAGGTATCTGAGATCTGGTATCAGGGGTCTGACATCTGGAATCAGGGGCCTGGGATCATTGATTAGGAATCTAGGATCAAGGATCTGGTGTTTGAGGTCAGGGAGCTGGAATCAGGGATCTGAGATTTGGGATCTCGGATCAGGGATGGATCTTGGATGTGTGATCTAAGATCAAGGGCCCGGGATCATTGATTAGGGATCTAGGATCAACGATCTGGGATCTGGTTTTTGGGATCTGGGATCCGGGATGGATTTAGGATCTATGATCTGGAATAAGGGAACTGGGATCAGGGGTCTGAGATCTGGTATCAGGGGCCTGGGATCAAGGATCTGGTTTTTGGGATCAGGGATCTGGAATCAGGGATCTGAGATTTGGGATCTCGGATCAGGGATGGATCTCGGATCTGTGATCTAGGATCAGGGGTCCGGGATCATTGATTATGGATCTAGGATTTACAATCTGGGATCCGAATGGATTTTAGGATCTGTGATCTGGGATAAGGGAACTGTGATCAGGTATCTGAGATCTGGGAACAGGGTCTGAGATCTGGTATCAGGGGCCTGGGATCATTGATTAGGGATCAGGGATCAAGGATCTGGTTTTTTGGACGGTCAGGGATCTGGGATCTGAGGATCTGAAATCAGGGATATGGGATCTGTGATTAAGGATCAAGGGGCCCGGGATTATTGATTACGGATCTGGTCTTTGAGGTCAGGGATCAAGGATATGGGACTGGTACACTATTTCACACCATTTTATATAAAATAATAATAATAAAATATCTTTTTTTATATTTGTATGAAAGAATTCTTATTTTGATTCTGATTTTTCTTCTGTAATGAGCTTCGCTCGTTCCGTGTGCTCCACAAAAACACTCCATTTTTTTGAAAATAATTTTTATTTTAAGGACAAATAAAAATCATTTTTAACTTTTATTTTTTTTATCAAAAAAATAATCATTATTTTTTCAGATTTATTTAAAAATCATTAAATAACTTTTATATTCGATTTTTATTTTTTTTACTCAAAAAATAATCGGTTTTTTTTGTAAGCTTAATATAAAAATCTTATTTGTGATTTTTTATTTTAATGCTCAAAAAATAATAGTCATTTCTTGTGTTATATTTAAAAAAATCCTAAAATAACTCTTATTTCTGATTTTTTTTTTGTTGATCTATAATTGGTATATCTTGAGTTTTATTTTAAAATCCATAAATAACTTTATTTGAGATTTTATTATACGCTCAAAAAAGAATCGTTATTTCTTAAGTTTTTAAATAAAGTTAAAAATTAATCGTTATTTTTGAGAGTTATCAAAAAAATCGAAGATTTGTAAACAGGGCTGCAACTGGTCCGGAACTGAACCCCCAAAACCGGTTCGGTTCGGATTTTTGGGTTCCCGAACAGGATCCTAAACCTAACGTCTTACATTTTAAACACCTCGAATCTGAACCCGAACCGGACCACTTTATTCAAAAATAAGGTTCGGTTCACAATAATAAGTAATTTTACAATCGAAAGAAATTCTTAATGAGATTTTTCAAAATTAAATCTATGTCTGATTGTAAAGAAGAAAAAAATGATGATAATAATGAGCAAACATTGAAATTTTTTTAAAATTTTTGGAAAAGATCTAAGAAGTTTAGATAAACTTCTCCAGGAAGATCTAGTGCCTACACAGAAGAAAAAACGCGAGATCTTTGGACCAAAATCAATCCCAATCGATTTCAAGTACGAGAGGATTAAATTGTGTTTGGGATTTTCCAATTCTGAAATTCTGGTTTCGATTTTAACTCGATATAGGCTTTTTTCAACACACGGGATTGATTTTAGTTTGATATTAAATGTAAAGAGAGAAAGAGAGAAAATGATTTCAGTTACTTTTCGTTTTTTCGCTATGACATTGCAATTCCGAACTTGTTTTAATCTCTATGCAAGACTATTTGACTTTCAGGTAGGAACCGTTCTTGAAATGAGACTTTTCGGATTGATAAATTAATTTGAAGACTGTTTTAGACTTGAATTAAGTTCGACTTGTACTTAAAATTTATTTTGAAGGTCAGGGACCACATCAGTTTTATCTAACTAATTGACTAAATGATATGTTTATATCAATTTAATATTCTGTGAACACACTACTCTTTGGACTCACCCTCGAATTCATAGCCCTTGGTATTGCTGTCCACCAGCGATAGGAAATGCTCAATGACATCCAGCGATTGCAGGGATTGCGAAAAGACCAACAATTTGTCGCCAATGGCCTCGCATTGTTGCAACAGACGCAACAGTATCAACAGCTTGGGGGAATGATTCACATTGTTCAGTTCACGTTCCTCCACAAATGGTTTCCACCATTCTGAGGGATCATCCTTTTGCATAGAGGGTCCGCCCGGTAGAGCAGTAAATTCCACATCCGAATCACTATCAGCGCCACCGGAACGTACACCATTGCGTGTTTTGCGTTTCTTGGTTTTGGCACCAGCTGCAGCAGCACCACCACCCGACAAACTTGCATCCGATTTAAAAGATTCACTGCTATCCGTTGACTGAGAACCCGCCTCCTCATCCTCATCCGTTTCATCACAAATGAAACCCTCCAGATCGGATTCATCATTGCTCAGCAGTCGCTTGGCAATGACCGTATCGCTGTTTACACGCAAATTCATGGGATGCGTCCAGATGCGACGCAAATCCTGGAAATCCTGAAACAAGCGCGCGCCCTTGCCGCAAATATCCGAACTGGTTTGATCTCGATGTGTGGTCATATAGTAGCCATAGAGCTGTTGCTGCAATTCCGACAAGGTGGTGTACACGACATACTCATGCTTGGGCGGCAGATAGGGAGCTAGGACCGAGTAATCCCGCCGTTGGATGCAACCCTCCAATAGTTTGTGTAAAATATGAGAACGATGTTTCATTAAGCGCAAATCACGATCAGTTGAATCATTATACTGGCCATTACTGATGGGATTGACAAAACGATTCATGTACTCCTTGTAGGTGCCCAAGAGATTGGGCTTGACGAACTGAATCATGCAATAGTATTCTTTGAGATTATTCTGGAGGGGTGTACCGGTGAGTACGATGCGACGTTTGGTGCGCATGCGAGTGACTGCCTTGCTAATCGAAGTTTTCTCATTCTTCAGCAAATGTCCCTCATCGCAAACAACCATATCGGGGCCGGGATCCACCAGAGCCTGTTGCAGTTGTTCACGTTGTTTTTTACGCAAACCCTTGGCCTTTCATTGGCCAAAATGCGATACATATCATAGCCCAAAATACAAACGCCGCCCTCCTCAAACCATTCATTGAGCTTGAAGATGCGTGTGGGTTTATCCTTGTAGCGTGAAATGTCATAGACTTCTATATCCTTGCGATGACAAAACTTCATCCAATGTACAAATTCTCGGGCCCAATTGTTGACCGTACTCAGGGGGTAATGACCAAAACACGCTCCATATGGGTGCGTCGATGATGGATTAGCAGAGTATGCGCTAGGGTCACTATTTGCAAAGTCTTGCCCAGACCCATGCAATGGGCTAGAATACAACCCGAACCGGGTTTCTCTTCGCTATCCTTAAGAGTCTCAAAGCAGGCATCCCACATAAATTTTACACCCGTCACCTGATGTGGCTTCAGTTTCTTGAGGAGACCCTTATCCACCTGAGTAGAGCTTTTTTGAATCCTCATCGAAATCCAAAATTAATTCCTCAATTTCGGCACTTTCCGGCTTAACAAAGATGCGATTATAAAGCTGTTGACGCTCCTCAATGCGTTTACGTCGATCATCCTCCTCTTTGGCTGCTTCCTTGGTGGACACATCCAAATCTTTAGTTTTAATAATTTTACGTATATGTTTACGTTTATTTTTTAAACTTTTCATCATCCTCATTGCTATCCTCATCGCTGGAATTCTTTTGTATGCGACGACGTTTCTTTTGCTTTTCTTATCGTCGGGCTCAAAGTCGGAGGAGGAGTCGGGTGAGGCACTTTTATGCCGGTTATCAAAATTGCGACGTCGCTTTTGAGGCATGACCTCACTGCTGCTGGACAAGGCATCCTCGTCCTCCTCCTGCTTTTCTTCCTCGTCGTCTTCATCCTCCTCCTCGTTCAAGTCCTTGTCGGATTCATGGGAATCCGCCTCACTCTCGCTGGTTTCCTGATGCCTTTGCCTCTTCGCTGCTTTACCTGAAGTGGTAGCTGTCTCTTCCTCGGCCTCGTTGCTCATTTTAAGGCAATTTAGGGGTAGGTTAACACGCTTCACGCGTACCACACAACGTTTTAGTTGAAAGGATTGAGTGTTTAATGCCTTGCTAGAGGCGTTGGATAAGGATCTATCTTTTTTGCTGGCCTTTTGCTGGCTTAGGTTACTCTTCTTCTCACTTTCGGCAGCAGAAGATTCTGTTGAACTTATCGAAGAGGAAGCTCTACTTTCTTTTCTTGAGTTTCTGTCTAAATTTTCACTTTCTGCCGAGGATTCTGTTGAAATTATACGGCTTTTACCCTTTTTAGTTCGGCTTCTGCTTAAGTTCTCACTTTCTGCAGAGGATTCTTCCTGAGAGGAAGAGTTTTTGCGTTTTTTAGAGGCTTCCCTACGGTTTTCCGACTTGCTAGAGGCCTTCTGCCTCTGCTCTCTTTCCTTAGAGATTTCACGGGAGGAACTGGTTGAGTTACCCTTTTTGTTTTTGGTCTTCCTCTCACTTACTGCAGAGGATTCTGTTGAAGCACTGCTTGCTTTTCTTGAGTTTCTGTCTAAATTCTCACTTTCTGCCGAGGATTCCGTGGAAATTATACGGTTTTTACCCTTTTTCGTTGCTTCCCTGCGGCTTCTGCTTAAATTCGCACTTTCTGCAGAGGATTCTCTTTTGTTTCGCTCTTGCCGAGTGGATGAGTTTTTAGCCTTTCGGCTTCTGCTTAAAGTTTTGTCCTGGCTCACTATCCTCGGACGAGGATATCTTTGTATAGACCGATGATTTGGTTTAATCGTCACTAATTCCTCTTCGCTGGTATTTTCGCTATCGCTTAATTCTATTATGGGTGCGCTTTTGTTGCGACTTTGGCGTGGTGGCTGGCCTTTAGCAGGAGTTTCCACACTTTTAATTGGCTTGGCCAACAATTTCTCCAGCGGCACAATGCGTATTTTGAAGGCAGGCTTTGTAACAACAGCATCAGCGTTAACTACTGTTCCATTAGTTCCATTTGGTTTGTTCTTCTTGTTGTCGCTGTCTGCTGTTTCGTTCTCGCTTGTATTTGCTGTTGTTGTTTCTGGCTCCGCTTTGACATCATTTTGTTGTGCTTGCTTGGTTTTTGTTGTAGTAGTAGCTGCTGCTGCCGCGTCAAAGTTGGAGTTGGTCAATGAAGTTGCCGCAATTGTCTCACGAGAGTCTGACTTTTCCTCTCCCATAGGTGACCGTGTGTTTGTGCTTGTTCGGAAATGGATCTGTAATACAAAAACAACAACAAAAAAAATGCTTTGAAATAAAGAAGAAGAAGAAAGATCAAGTAAAAAGAGTCGGCCAAGCCCGACTGTTTTATACCCTGTAACTAGACTTACAGGCAGGGAATAAAATGAAAAATGAACCGAAATCTGTTTACTGTTATAATTGTAACTAGAGATGGGCGCGGAGAACCACAAATTGTATTGTGTAATCTTTTGATTGATATAAAGTAGAGTTGGAGAATCTAGTTCATTTCAAAGACCTAGTTCATTAGTTTATTTTTTGATGAACTATTCACTTTTGTCTTTTTTCCTTACAATTGCCGATAGTTGGGAACAGGACGCTTTCGAATTGGTTGCCTCCTTAATATTGCGTCTTTTGTCGCGTTCACTCAGGACTGTTGTTCTTCCAGAATAGCGTTTTTTTGCCTTAATTTTGAGGATTCTTAAAAAATGGTCAATAATCAGCGGCCAATTTATCTATCTCACATCCAACCCAGACATCGAAGAAGCAAGCATTAAGCCCTTTTCCTCGTACTGAAGCAAAGTTGAGCGAGCTATTTTATTGAATTGTTTCCAAATTAGCTTTAAAATTTGATTTGGTTCAAAAAAAGTCAACCCGAACAGTCTTCGCTTGTTAGTATGTGTCTTATAAATGTTATAAAATTGCAACTAGACGAATTCGGTAGCTTCGTCACGAAACTAACCGTTGTTTTCTTACCGCTGCTAAAAATACTAAGTAATGGTGATTTTTCTCAGCCCATGCTTTGTTCTTCTATTCGTTATGTTTGTTTCAGGGATTAATCCAGAACCTGAACATTTACCAAACTTTTCTGAACTCTTTTCCACACCACCAATATGAGGTAAAGTTCAAGGCGCGTTTTTTTTATTGTGGTTTTCCCAGAAGGCCTAGTCCACATGTACGAAACAATGTGAGATGGTCGCTGTAAAATTAATGTGATGTGTGTGTTAATGGACGTACAAATATAGTTCTACCATACACACCAGCACAGATGCTACGCTTATGATCATTTTCCATCTTCCACATCATCCTTCTCATTCTCCACATCCTCCTCATCATCCTCTTCCATATAGTTTTTTTAAACTTTATAAATGAGGAAGACAGACAACGACTGTAAGAAAAAATACACACCGCGCACACAGGATACGCTTGCTTATGAATCTACTTCTGAATCCTCCTGAGCGTCCTCCGCTTCCCTCTCTTCTTCGTCCTGTGTAGTTTGTTAGATGTGATAAATACACTACAGACGAAAACAAAGAGTGTAGCCTTGCGCCGCAGGAAAAAAAAAAAACGCGCTATTTTTTTTTCAATTTTTTTGCCTGCGGCGCAACCCAACACTTTGGTTTTCGTCTGTAGTATTATTAGCTTACCTCCGAGAAATGGACATCTTCATTAATTAAATTTTCCTTCGTTGGATCATAAAGACGTCCAATGGCTAGGAAAATCTCATGTTTTCTCTCTCCGTGTGTTTTAAAAGACTTCAGAAAATTAATTAATCACTGAAGGACTACGAATTGAAAGTTTGCACATGATTCCACACTTGGGACAAATTTTTTCCAAAAAGAATGACATTATGTTGCCATAAAAATTGAGCAAATTCGTCTGTGCTCATTTCCAAAAAGGAAGTACAATTATACTTGCACCCAGTACACACGTTCATTTTCACTAATAGTCAGCAATTACAGAGAAATTAATTACCCAATATAAATTATATTCTGAAAGCATATGTGATCAACCAGTGGCGGATCCACGGGGGGTTTTCGGGTCCGACCCCCCCATGGGATCATATACTTTCATATATATATATCATATATATCATAATACTACCCCCCCTCTAAAAAAAAATTTTGGATTCCCTTATCAAAATCCTGGATCCGCCACTGGATCAACATATATTTTGTATGGGTAAAAACGCAAACTTTAAAATTCAATTAAAAAGAACCATGTCTTTCCGGGAAATAGTTTCTGCATGATAATTCTTGATAATTCGCGGTACATCGAAGGCTTTTTAAAAAAAAAATTTTGGGCGTAAGGGTTACATACTGAACATTTACCGAAGTTAATACAGGACTACTCTGTCAATATAATGAACTGGTCAGCTTGCTCAATGGATCTTATACCGATTGAAAATATTTGTGGCATACTGGCAAGCCGTATCTGTAAGGAAAACACAAAGTACGAGAGCACTAATGCACTCAAAACCGCAATTTTGATGAAATGGACATAGAATTATTAGTGAAGCTGGTAGATTCCATGAAAAAACGTATTTTTGATTACAATAAACATCTAAATTATATTATTTTAGAACTTACAGTAATTATCTTCAGACAAAATGTTTTTTTTTTTTGAGTACTAAAACCAAAAGTGTTTTATATTTTCGATAAGGTTGACAATACCAATTTTTGTTACTAATTTAAAAAATAACTAAAAATTTTTTTAAGCTTCTAAATTCTTTATATTGAAAAATAATTGAAAAAAATCAGTGTCTTATAATTTTCACTATGATATAAAATATTTTACTGATTCTGAAGCAGATTGAACCAGTTCTAAAGTGGTTTAAAGCCTTATTATTTGAGCTATTATCCATGTGTTCTACAAATCACTTTCGACCCGAAAACGACCCAAATCGTATGTAAATGGGATCTTTTTTGTGTCTATATGAATATGGAGTAGGTCCAATATTTTGCATAATAATCTATTTAAACAATTTCGTAACTGTGATGCTACCCTTCCCAGTATATAAAATGCCGATAGTAAGGGTCCTCCAACAAGACAATGAACCCAAGCATACCACGAGCAATAAAGCAAAGGAATGGTTCGGAAAAGTTGTGGAATCGCAAATCTAGGCACCGAATCACTATGGAAAGACATTCAGGAGTTCTGGACTAAGATTTCTCTTAAAAAGGTGATTTGGTTGAAATAATGCTAAGACGACAAGCCTTGAAATACAATAATTCTCATGTTGGGATAGTGCTCTCTTTTCAGCTTAATAACACTTCAGAATGCAGCTATGTTCGCTCTGCCAACAACTTTTAATTATAGGTTATATCGACTCAACTCAATATGTATACATAAACGTTCTTCCTGTTACATACATTTACACAAACGTATTATACCCTACAAACCTTTTTTTGGTACAGGGTAATAATAAAAACTAACGCGCGTTCTTGTGGCTTGCTTTGCTTTTGCCGCCGCCGCCGCCGCTCTTCCTCTTTATAGTTTTTTTTTCTTTCTTTTTTTTTTTTTGCAAATCCGTCTCTGTTGTCGCTCTCTTTTGTTTTTCTTCACGACACTGTCATTACAACAACAACAATTTGCTTTACAGATCTACATTTACACTATATAGTTTATTTAGATTTCGATTGGCAATTATTTTATATTTTTCACTAACATTAATGCGATTCACTTGCCGCCCCACGCCGCTTGGGCCCATTAACTGCACTCACTTGCTATGAATTTGGATTGCCTATCATTTTGACTGGCCTACATCTGGGAAATGCCTTTATTTGACATCTAATATTGTTAATAATTTATTTGCAAAAAAAATTTAGCAGCACCGAAGCCGCTATTTTTTATGTATATTAGAGATTTGCGGTGTTGGAAAACTGGTAAATATTAGCTAAACTTTTATTTTGGTATTTTGCAGTCGCGGGAGTACGGTCACACAATAACGGTGATATTTAGGCGCAATCACAGAGAGACATTTGATTATTTTAATTAAAATTAATTATCTAATGAGATACACACACATTGTTTTGATATTAAGATTATTGTGTCAATATATCGGCCATTAGCAGTTATAAGTGCAGTAAAGGCTAAAAATAATCGAATGTGTTACAATTGTTAGAGATGAGCCAATCGGTTGAGTTCATTGATCACTAATAGCTGTGACTGGATGAAGTTACTGGGGCCCAGTTAAAGACCTCATTCCAGATGAAATAAAAATATATTTCGGTACTATATTTTAATATAAATAAGACAAAATCTTTCAAAATCTTTAAGCTTTCAAAGCTTTTCAAAAGTGTTTCTATTCATATGAAGAATAGTGACGAAATACATTTTTATGGAATGAGGCCTTAACGGATAATCTTCCGAAAAGGTCCTACCTGCCAAAAAACCAAAAGGAAAATAAGGGAATTACCGATCAGAAAGGATGTTAAAAAGAAAAGGCAAAAATGCATTATTAATATGTTATTTTATGGTAATCGTTCATATTCCGTGACCAGAAATTTGTCCACTTCTATCTATATCGAAATATCGTTGTAATTTTAATGTGACCAGCTTCTCCGCTCACGGAATAATTTTAAAATTCAAGGACATGTTTTTTGTGTTTTTCTCAAAAACTATAAGTTTTTTCACTGAAGATAAAACATGTGTTTTCATCATATCTTTCATTTTATCTGGAACATTTCTTCATGAAGTGAATACCTTCTAAGATATATGCAAAAAAAAAAAAAAAATAATGTTTTTGGTCCGATTTTAACACAGAAAAATTAATTTGCGCCAACATTTACTGTTTTTTTTGTAATCAGCATCTCAAAATCATGTATACTAAAAGTTTGAAAAAGATTGACTACTGATCAGTAAATTTACTTCCGATGAAACTTTGGTATAGCAAAAGATGTGCTTTACTATCGTACTATTTTTAAAACAAATAATCCACAAGTTTTCAAACATTTTTGGGTACATAGTGGTACTGTATTCGTTAGATGGAGAATAATCCCAAAAGTCTACGAGTCAAAGACAGGCACTAAAACTGTCGTTGTACTCACGTCTTTGAAGGCTTTATGATCCAGAGAGGTCATTCCGTCAATTGATTTAGATTTGCTTTTACGAAATTAGAATCGAAAACAAATCAGTTTTGGGAATTCCACTAATAATAGTTTTACTTTAGTAAGCCTCAATATCCTCAACTTTTAGAAATGATATTGATAATGGCAAATTCGGAACCTCAACATTATTTAAGTTTCGAATAGTGAAAAAAAATATTAATGTGCAGTTTAGCTTCTTGATTTTAAATCTTTAATTTAACCTTGGATTCGAGGATCTAAAAATATATATGTCTATTAGCCGATTTTACCCGATAATTCGTTATGTAATACTAAATTCGTGAAAAATTTATGTAACAGAAGCATATCCAATTTCATAAGAATATATATTCATGATCATTCAGCAGATAATTTCGATTTTGCGATTACTGATCGCAAATGTCTCTGCTGAATGACATTGGGCGCATTCACCAGAAACACTCGATTACTGATTAGTTTTAAAAATCTACGTATACTGAATGGTATATTTGTAGGTGTCGTAAGAAATTGACATATTTATATTGAAAAACCTTATTTTTAATTTAATACGACACCTAAAAATATACTATATAAAATCAGCAATCAGAAAACACAAATCGCTAATAGAAAAAATCTGCTAAATGGCCCCATTGTTCAATACAATCTGTCAACAAACTCAGTCACTGTTTACTTCAAAATCGCAGTGACTCGGTCACGGGTCTGCTGATATTTGCCCATCTCTAACCAGCTGCGTGTTATGTTTGAATGCCACACTTATTTATGTTAGCCATTTTCCAAAATTTGGCCACACTAATTAGTTGCTAATCCACTTAAGTTGTTAAATTTATACAAAAAAAAATCATTAAAATTAAGTAAAACGTTAACTTCTAAAGCTAAATGTAAGTATTAATGCAGAAGATAAATGCTCTTCCTTCCAGGTGAAGGGTTTTGCCCAAGCGCAGCCACTAATATGCCTAGGCTAAGCCAAAAAAAACACATTGTAATTAACAAAACAAAAACAATTCTTTTATTTTCGTTGTGCTTACACTATCACACACTTAAACATACACATACACACACACACACAGAACAACTTCAACAACGCTTTTGGCTTTGGTTCACTACTTTTTCCCCACTTGTACCGCTATTTATTTCTCCCCCCCACCCGTACTCCACCTCCACAATCCCAATTGCAATCAATCTCAAAGAAAAGAAAACCCAAAAAAAGCAATGTCGGATCTCTTTACCACTTTCGATAGCAACGGCGACGCCGAGCATCACAACAACATGGCCTCCCCCTCACAGCACAGTCCCCTGACCAACACGCAACTCATCCTCACAAAATGGTGGCACAATGCTCCTCCGACCGGTGGTGGTGGTGTGGCGGGCAAGCCCATTATCGTCGCCAATCATGCCGCCTCCTCGGGTGGCGAGAATGCACCTGTAAGTTAACCGATAACCGCCTGGTCTTTCTCAAATTCAAGTTTTTTGTTTTTTCTTTAGATGCTTACCAAACCGCGTCTCACCGAATTGGTACGCGAGGTGGACACCACCACGCAATTGGATGAAGATGTTGAAGAATTATTGCTACAAATCATTGATGACTTTGTGGAGGATACCGTCAAATCGACCAGCGCCTTTGCCAAGCATCGCAAATCCAATAAAATCGAAGTCCGCGATGTACAATTGCATTTTGAGCGAAAGTACAATATGTGGATACCCGGCTTTGGTACAGACGAACTGCGTCCATATAAGCGTGCAGCCGTTACCGAGGCGCATAAACAGCGTCTGGCCTTGATACGGAAAACAATAAAGAAATACTAACTTAGTTTATAAACTGTATTTAAGAAGAAGAAAAAATGGAACGAAAAGTTCTTTGTTTTCGCACAGGTTCTACATTAGATTTAATACAAGAATAAAGTATATGTGAAATGACCTCCATTTTTAATTGCAATGAATTGTATTTAATTAATGGTTTATTATCGTAGATAAACTTATTATACGTTTGGTTCTATAATTCTTAGTTTTGTCGTCGAAAATTCAAATTTCCTTAAGATGCTAAATCATATAGTAAGGAACTATTGAAGGATCTATAACTTTAATAGAAATTTGCAAAAACAAATAGTTATTTTTATACTCTGAACCAAAGTACAGCCATATGTAAAAATAACATCATAACTCCACAATTTTGGATTAACCTTATTCGGACCTTCTAGAGATTTATTCTACTCATCATTGTTAATCGATCCACATACATTATTTTCCGTTCAGATGAACGATTGTAGAGTTACCACCCCGTACTTTGAAAAAAATCCCATATCTCCCACAATTGTGAAGACAAATTGTTCAAACCTTTAGACATATATTTGAATCTTCTTTCCTACCGATCCACCATACCCGTTTCAGATAAGATGAACACGTTAAAAAATCCCATACTCCATAATTTGAAAGATAGATTGTTTGAACCTTCTAGGTTTATATTTGAGTCCTAATTATTTATCGATCCACCGTACACCGTTTTTCCGATCAGACGAACGATAGTCAAGTTATAAGCAAAACAAATAATTACGCTGTACAGCACTGGCCGCAATCGTGATGGGCAGCACTTGCACAGTGTGTGTAAGCCCACACTTCAAAAATATCAGTAAAGGCCTCATTCCAGATGACATAAGAATTTATTTCGGCACAATTCATATAAATAAGATAGCTTTACAAAAGTATTCAGCTTGCAGAGCTTTTTAAAACCGTTTCTATTCAAATGAAGGATTGTGCCGAAATAAGTTTTTATGTCATCTGGAATAAGGCAGGTACAGAGTATACAAGAGTCGTGCTACTCGATCGATTTTCTTACTTGTAAATCTTAATTTTGTTTGTAACTTTTCTACATCTGGACCCTATTTAAATTCGAAAGAAATCTTCTAAGTGGTTCGAGCTAGAGATGGGCGCGTGTCAAATATTTTAAACACGACTGTAACACGAATGTGTTATATTTCGTAGTTAAATTTCGTAAACACGTCACAAAAACCAAAACAATAAACAAAAAGTTCGAAGAATCGCCTCCTGAACTAATGTCGGCTTGTATTGTGTTAGAACGTGTTCCCAACACGAACACGTCGTAAAAGATAAGAAGTTTAGAAAGATAATTAATAAAGAAACGAAAGAGTACATGATAGAGTAGTGGGTTATGGTGAAGCTAACAAGTCGCCCAGTGTAAGTATATCCTTATCAACTTCAATCTTTCTAAAAAGCAGAAAAATATTTCTTAGTTATTATTTTTGAAATACTTCTCCCTTAAATCTTCTGTATCCCAGCCGAAAATAGAGATCTTTCATGATTTGGATAGAATTTAAGTCATTGTAAAATACTCAAAGAGATATATCAGTTCTAGAAACGCTCTAGAACAGTGGAAAACATAAAAATCTGCCTAAGCATTTTCTTACATTGCATTTTTCTTAATATTTAATCAAAACTTTCTTAAAATAGGAAATAATAGTTCTAATTTGAGGGAAAAATTTTTGAATTAAAATGAAGAAACTTCATTTCTTAAATTTATATTCATATTTTTCTAACATTTCTATATTTAAGGGAGAATTTTAGAAGGCTTAGATATCCTTTTATAATAATTAGAGAATTTATATTAACAAGGAAAAGTTTTACTACTTTTTTTTGGAAATTTTTTCCAATATCTTATGTATCTTAACAAAATAATTTAATGCTGGTTTTTCTTTAAAGTATTATTGGTAACTGCGAAATACTCGCGAAATCAGAAACTCCATATAAAAAAAACGATTTCGCTCGATTTTCGCTGGTAGCTGTTTCGCTAGTTGGTAAATAGAAATGTTGCGAAAAGTCATATCGATGTTGCAGCGTTGCCACCCGATCCATTTCGTGTCCGCAATAGTTAATCGATTGGTCATTATTTCGATAGTGCGAAATATATCAGAACCATATTTTCACAATCAGCTAGGTCAAGAAATATACAAGTGTGTGGCGCGAGGAAAACAAGTGCAGTAACAAAGTTGCCCAGATCAATTTAGTCAAAGAAAAACCTGTGCTGTAGGAGCGCAGTAGCATATACAGGATTGGTCAAAAGCGTCAAATATAGCAAGGAAGGTAAATCAAGTGATTCCGTGTTTGTAATGGATGAGCCACATAACTCCAAAATGGTCCGGATTTGGGACTTCTTTGTCGCCGCAAGTAGTGGTTGCCTGGCTGCATTCTTTTGTCATTTGGTTGCAACTCCATCGCTATTGTAGCCAATAAAACTCTTCTCTGTTTGTTATCCATTTGGAAATTTATTTTGTAAACAAAACTCCCTAGAGGTTAGATTTGAAACTAGAGATGGGTGGCAACTTTTCGCACTTGCTATCGACGAAATAATGTGCAGAGATTTCGCACGATTTTCGCAGTTACTCAATACCAAGCTTAAGAGCGAATTTTTCCTGAGTGTATACATTGCTATTTTATATATATTTCAAATAATAATAGTTCCGTAAAACAAATAATAAGAAAACGAAATAGTACCGGTATAAGTGTTTCGGTATAGTTCCGGTTTTTTAGTTCCTATTATAACGGTTTTCGGTTCTCAAAAAATGTTAATATCGGTTCCAGTTTCGTTACCGGTACGTGGCTTAAAAACGGTTTACTCCGGTTAAAGGTTGCGGCTCCGGTATTATTCCCTGAAAAGCGTACTTTGCGAGCCGCGTTCCAGCAAGAGGAGAGAGATATGACTCAACTTTTCGTCCTTGCTTCTCGGATCTCTACATAGACCTGACAGATAGTTGGCTATTCAGTGATTGAGTTGGGTCATATAGCTTCTATATGTCTCTTTTATTAGGTCTTATAGAGGAATTGAATGAATCCTGATATACTTATACATATTTCGTTTATTCATGTATAAGACCTAGGTATAAGAGCCGTATGACATACCCAACTGGCAGACTTTGGTTGTTTTTTTACGGTTTATTATTGACATGCAACTAATTCGGTTAGAAGAGGTTTCTGTATTAGGCAAGGACACCTAAACGTTAGCTTTGTTTTCTTTTCATAAACGGATGGGAGTTGAGTTGTAACTAGAAACAGCTATTTCCTAGCCAGCCAAAAAAGCTGAAAAACAAAAGAGAAGGAGTGGCTTGGCACAGGCGGCCTTGCTTTATGGATTATGAAATTATATTTTTTTAAATTAACAACATTTTGATAAAAATTTTTTGCGTTAAAATTTGTTTTTGATTGCAACCATTTAACCGTTACTATGTTTACCTCCGCTAGCGGCGGCATTGCATACCGATAACTCAACGATCGATACTTCTTATCGATAGTTGTCAGAGCAGACACCTCTTGTTGATCAGCTGCTGCTGTTGTTTGCCTTTCGCTCTTTTGGTTATTTAATTGATAAAGATTTTTTTGTTTTTTTATTAGGGGGGGTCGTCGTCTCTGCCTCCAGATAACCTTCACTTTCAAATATTAATCAACAATTCTTGACACAAGTAAGTCCCCAGTCTCACACACATATTTCACTCACTTTCATTCGACCGCAGAGCTTGGCAGCTTCAAATTGAAATTTTGTAATAATCAAAATTTTCCGTTTTCAAGTGGTGCGTCTGCTAATTCAAATGGCTGTCAGCGTAAACAGCAGTTGGCCAACTTTATCGACGAGGGCAAAAAGATAGTGGGCGTGGCGCTGAATTACATGTAAATTTTAAAGGGCAAAACGAAATGCAAACAATTCACATCAAAATGTTGTTCAAAACAGGGATGTGGTTAAGGCCAGGAATGTGCCAGTGCCGACGAGTCCATTGGTGTTTCTTAAGCCCACAAGCTCCTATTTGAGCGAGGGTCAGCCCATAGTGGTAGGTTGCTATTGATTAATATTAAATACTGACCTAAAATTTCCATGCCTTACAGTTGCCCAAAGTCTTTACCAAAGTGGCCTATGAAGTGGAATTGGGTGTTATAATGGGCAAAAGCTGCAAGAATGTGTCCACAGCGGAGGCCATGGATTATGTGGGTGGCTACTGTTTGGCTCTGGACTTGACGGCTCAGTGTAATCTGGTAGGATCAGAGTGATCCCAGCTATACAGAAAATTAATTTGGTTTTTTTTTATCCCCAGACTGAAGCCCGCTCGCAGGGTCACCCTTGGACCTTGGGCAAAGGTTTTGATACCTCCACTCCTGTATCGAAATTAATATCCCTTGAAAAGGTGAATGATCCACATTCTTTGCCTTTATGGTTAAAAGTCAATGGCGAAGTGAAACAACAGGGCTCTACCGCCGATTTAATCTTTAAGGTTCCCGAAATTATGCCTATGTGTCACAGTTTATGACCCTGGAGCGCAATGATTTGATTCTAACGGGTACACCAAATGGTTCGGATGCCTTCAAAGGGGCGATGTAATTGAATGTGGTCTGGCCGAACTGGCCACCATGAAATTCGGAGTCTGTGACGAATAAATTAGTTGGTTTTTGTGCAGTTCTATAGATCATTTTTAATTAACATCATTGCAGACTTTTAAATATTTACGCATGGCCACACACTCATTGGTATTTTTCCATTGGGAGGCGGGACAATTGACATATACCTGCTCCATTTGGCAGGCTAGCAAGGTGGCTGGATAATAGTTGCATTCACCCTTCAAGTGCAACCACTGAAATTGCTCGGCCCGTTTTTGGGCTGTAGAAAAAATATGTTTTTATTTAAATGTAAATTCTTGAAGACTTCTTACCATAGTCTGTGCAGCTGTTTAGGCTTTTGATCATTAGCTGGGACATGGTAGGATCATTCCTATAGATTTGTTGATAGCTTTTATGCATGGCCTCCATATTTAAAGAGCCATTTGTGCTTAAGTAACCCTTGTTTTAAACACAATTCCGCCATGCACTTGAATTATATCATTAATTTTTTTTAAAAATTGTCTTTTTGAACTTATTCCTCTTACCGCATGTAGTGCCACTTTATCTGATTTAGATTCCACTTTTCGCCATTATTTGTGGTAGTCGTATTTTGACCCAGCAAGGACTTGCGGCAGACCTTGGTGGCTCTATCATCTCGCTGTACTTGGCACAGGATCTTAACTTGAATGTTAAAATATTTATTAAGACTCTATTCAAATTTTTATACTTACAAATTTTGGCTGTAGCCTGATCACAGCTGGTATAGTTAGAGAGCTGCTGGCTGTGAAACCCTACCAAACACAGTGCAGCCAAATACTTTTATGCATGTTTGCTACTGGCACAGTTTTGGGGGAAGTTATTTAGTAAATTTTTTTTCTTACACTCAATTGAAAGGTAAATGATACATAAAATCTAAATGGTTTTTTTAATTGACCGCACAGTAGCAGTTCTATTTGTTTTTGGCCTTAATTTAGATAAAAGCGTTGCTACAATTTCAAATTCTTGAATTCGCGCTTGGCTCAGTAATCGATAACTTTGGCTTATCAGTTACTATAAACAGGAAATAAATTATGAGCTGGTTCACAAATAAGGGTTTAGGGCCTAAACATTTCAAATAAATTGAAGTAGCAAGTTGGTATTTTTTGAACTTACCTACTTTCGGTTAAATTTTTGTTGCACTCTTTACTAACAGTGGGGTGTGCTATTTCCATGATTTGAAATTTTACATCACTGAAAATTTTTAAACCCTTGCAGAGGGTATATTAAAATTGTGACGATGTTTGTAACGCATAGAAGGAAGCATTTCCGACCACATAAAGTATATATATTCTTGATCAGCATGACGAGCTGAGTTCATTTCCGTTTGTCCGTCTGTCCGTCTGTTTCTATGCTATCTCCTCCCTCAGATTTAAAGCTATCTTGACCAAACTTTGCAAAAAGTCTTTAAATACAAATACGCTGCACATTTGTCGTAATCGGCCGGATCGGATGACTATATCATATAGCTGCCATACTAACGATCGGTCCAAAAACTAGTTCTAGTGAGAAAAACTTTTTTGTTTTCCATCGTAGCGTCACCAATCGTGGTACATATTAGTTTTATATGCTTCCACAAATTTTGGAAAAATTTATCAAAATCGGATGACTATAGCATATAGCTGCCATATAAACGGTCGGTCCATAACTAGTCTGTCTGTCGTCTGTCCGTATGAGCAAGAACTCTCAGAGATGGTAATCTTCCATCGTATCTGCTGCACCAAATATTTGTCTTATACTTCCAGGCAGATCAGTTTAGTTTTAATTTTGCCCGCCCCTGCCTCCCCGCAAATTAAGAAAAACGTAATAACTCCGTCAATTTTTAAAAGATGATAGTTCGAATATTCTAGAAATATATTCTAATTCATTATATATCGCCCGCCATAAATTCCGGTCGGACCAACACTAGTGGCGCTACTTGCAAACGAGAATTTGATGCACAACAACAACACAACTGACCTTGGTAGCGTGGCGAGTGAAAGAGACAGCGAGAGCGTCATTTTTGCCACGCTTGTAATTTACTTGTGTGTGAATTTTTTCCTGGCGTAAGCAAAAAAGTGAGGAAAAGATGCGCCTCAAAATTTTTGTGACCTGAGAATAATTTTTTGTTTTGTATATTTTTATACTCTTTACCGAAAGGTACACAGAGTATATTGGGTTTGTGCGAATGTATGTAACAGCCAGAAGGAGGCATCCGACCCAAAAAAATATATATATTCTTGATCAGCATCAACAGCCGGTCGATATAGCCATGTCCTCTGTCCAAATCTGTCCGTCTGTCTGTCCGTCTGTCCGTCTGTCCGTATGAACGAAGAGATCTCAGATCGTAGCGCCATCGTGGTATGGGGGTGTATGAACATATTTTCTTATACTTGGCGACTCGTTGAATTTATATTTTGCCACGCCCCCTGCACTCCCCCGCAAATTTAAAAAACGGAAATAACTCCTACAATTTTCAAGATAGATAGTTCGAACATTCTAGACATATATTCTACTTATTTTGATCGCCCCCATACATCGTTTTCGTCGAGAACAATATGTGTAAAAATAATAAAAACAACGCCAACAGCAACAGCGTTGCCATTGGTAGAACTGACGGTACAGGCAATACAAACTGGTAATTTCCCAATTGGACCTTGCCTATAAGAGAAATTTGATCAATATGCGCCTGCGGTCAGAAATTCAGCGGATGGCAGAATATAGCCGATTTTACCCGCAGTTTTCTAAATTTAACATTTTCAGCAGATGATCGATATCAAGAATGTTACCACCAAATTAAAAATACACTAAATTATTAATTTCTAAAACGGTACATATTTTGCATCGAAACTAAAAAAAAAAAATTTGATTGATAGGGAAAACCATTGGTAAAAATATATATGAAAAAATCTGTTAAATTGCTTCCGATCAAAATATGTAATGCAGTTTTAAGGCCCATACCACTGATAACAAAAAGTTTTCTCCCTAGAACTAGTTTTTGACCGACCATTCTAAATATAGATAGTGTCGATTTATAATTTTTTTTCAGAATTGTGTGAAGGGATATAAAACTAAATTACCAAGATTGGGGACACTACGATGGAAACACAAAAAGTTTTCTCCTAGACCTAGTTTTTTAGTTAATTGCCGCGAAAAGGATATCTTTATTTTCCTTCAATTTTTTCTCAAAATTTCCTCTTGTATTCAGGAATTCACTGTATAAAGCGAGTTATGTATATTTTTCTCATTTATTTCAATTATTTGGAAGTGTTATTATTTGGGAACTTCGATTTACATTTTTTTTTTTGGGTGGTTGAGCTCACATGGAATGACCCATGTACCTTTTTAAAATCGATTGAATTGTAAGGAAGTTAAGCAAAAAAAAAATTCAAATAAAAAAGGCTAGTTTTCAAGCTCATATCCTAAAAAGAAGATAAAATTCCGGGAGTCGATTAGCTTTAATAAGGAGTTATTTGTTGGAACCCATAGACAAACCGAACCCTCGTCTGTGTGAAAATGCTGAATCTGCAGCATGATCCGCAAATAAAACGATTTGGTTAATTCCATCTACGTCTTTGATGACGGAAAGCGCCTACCTTAAAACAAAGGAGTTAGTAAATTGTAATAGAAATATGAACTTATCGAAAAGCCTTGATCGTTTTAGAGTTGTAGAGTTTTCTAACTACCTCTTAAACGACAGCAAGCTGTCGGGTTACAGTAGGATTTTTGTGTTTCCACAACATCTGATTTCCAGCAACTGTCGTTTCTTTTCTAAATATATCGGTTTAATTCTCTATTCTTTTCTTCAAAGCAGCCAATTGAATTGTTTGAGTTTCCTGAATTTTGCTTCCTGTATATTTATGAGCTGATAGAGTTCTGGTGCACGATTGAACGTTTGTTAAGATTTTGGTAAGTTTTTTTTTGTCGGTTAAGGAATGCCAGGATCCTAAGCAATTCGGCATTTTACTTCTGTGACTTACTTTTTCACGACTTTAATTTCTGAAATAATTGCTAAAAGTTTTTAATTCCTTAAAAGAAAGTATATTGCATGAAAATTGAGAACCGAACCGTTATTAACGGCTAACCATGTTAGCAAATCCCCCTTGAACCGAACCTATTCATGTGGATTCCTGATTTTTAGAATAAATTTTTTATAAATATAATTTAACTTTTTTTTTCTTCTTTATATTATATTTTTGAATTTTTCAAATAATATTTTGTTATTATTTTAACTTGGCCAACGGACAACCTGCCGATAGTTTAACGGAACTAGAACGGCAAGTGGTTCGATAGGCAATTGCAATGTTTTTGCTATCGATTACCGCCAAAGCTACATCCCTAAGTCAAAAACAAAGACGGCTGCGTTTTTTTGTTTGATTATCACGTAATTTATATATTTTTCACATCAAATAGCAAATCAACTGCGCAGAAACAACATGTCAACGGCCGAGGAAACAACAACGGCTGCAGTCCCCTCAAACGGGGAGGGTGATGAGGATTATGTGGACATGAAATTTACTCGAGAATTGCGAAAGGCCACCAAAGATGTACACAATTTGACCGATGTGCTGATCAATGCTAAATTTGCTTTTGGTATGGAATATTGAGATTTAATTTACCAAAATTACTTCAACTCTTTTTTTTTCAATTAGCTCTCTCGGATGATGAGGTGTGGTACGATGGCCTGCTGGCCTTTTATGAAATGTACAAATTCTTTGAGACTCATTTGCCGGAACGTCTCTTGCCCAAAGAGTTGTACAGGACCGAGGCATTTGAAAGAGATTTTGCCTATTTCTATGGCGCCGACTGGAAGAAGGATTATGAGCCGCGTCCAGCAGTTCAAAAGTATTTGGCACATTTGGAAGAAGTGACGGCCAAAAATGAGCTGCTACTCTTTGCCTATGCCTATCAAATGTACATGGCTCTCATGTCGGGTGGTCAAATGTTGCAAAGAAAGCGTATGATTGCAAGGAAAATGTGGATCTTTCCCAAAGGTAGCGAGCAAGAGGCACAAAAGCAGGCCGAAGAGGATGCCCAGGCAGCAACAGCTAAGGCAGCCGCAGCTGCAGCCGCTGGTGAGGGGGTAATAGATGAGGATGATTTGCAGGCACGCCCCATGCCAGCACAGGTGACCATATGTCCACCCGGTTGTGAGGCAACCTATTTTCCACAGAAGGTGAGTGTGTTGTTGGTTTAGTAAAAACATGAGTTCATATAACAATAACGTAATTCAACAGATCAATGTGCTCAAGGCCAAGTTGAGGCGGATTTTTAATAATCAATACGGAGCCTTTGATGATGAGCTGCGCTCGGCCTTCATTGAGGAGAGTCGCAAAGTTTTCCAACTCAATTTGGAAGTGGTGCGCACAGTCAAGGGTGTCAATCGGGCCAATCTCAAGAAATTGGCCATAGCTGTGGTGTTTATTACAAGTATCTATGTAGCCATTAAACTGGCCGTTAAGTAATTGTTCTTGTATTTGTAGCATAAAATTATATAAAGTAACATTTAACGTTTATTTCAAGCATTTACAAAGTCCAACAGACCACGCCTATTCAGCCAGGGCATTATCAGCTCAAAATGTGCCTTGTATCGCTCATTGTTATAGAGTTTGGCACGCACGGCCTCGGCATCCTCTGAATTGTTCATTAAAGCGTCGGGTTTAAATTCTTCTGTGGCCTCGTTCATACAAATGGTTAAGGTGCTGCAAACCGTGCCAGCTCCTGAAAAACAAAGGAAATCCATTTATTAGCATATCAACAATTATCTTCTTGACCAAAAACCTACCAAAAATGGGATGCTTTAGCAAAATGATATGCAATTCCTTAAGATTGGGCACAAAACCGGAGTATTTCAACAGTTGGACATGTTCCACAAGATTTTCATGATACCAACGTATAAGATAATCAAATTGTTCAGTTTTGATATCCAATTGTGTGGAGCTTATTAGAAAATAGTATAAATCCTGGGCAGGATGACCATATTTGCCCACTTGATGATCCAATAGATAAGTTTCTTGAACGCCACCATTGGCATCATACTGGAACATAATATTATTAATCCAGGCATCACCATGATTCAATACATTAAACTCATTCTCATCGATTTCGGCATCCGCTATAATGGCATCCACATAGGCATCAAAAAGGGGTTCCTTACAAAAAAAAGAATAATTATTATTTTTTCCACTCTACAAATACTTCAACTTACCAGCTTGTGCACAAAATCCTCCACACCTTCGAACTTGCTTACTTCCCGCAAAAATGTTACCTTACTGTTTGCAAACATGGCCTTGAATATGTCCGCCGTTTGCTTATTAAATATTCCACTATCATATTTGGGCGGATATGCTCCATGTTGTTCCTTGTACTTCAGCGAGGCGGCATGCCATTGAGCCAATTTTTTCAATACACATTTTGCATGCTCCAGATCCATGCCCTTCATGCGATCGCACATTTTAAAACCGCTCGATTGAAGATTATCCAAAATCAAATACTCGGCCTTAATGTCCTTATTCAGCCTATAGGATTTAGCACTGAATGTTACTGGCAAACCGGCTGCCCTGTACAATTCCTCAAAGGCTGGCACATATTTGCCATAAACCTCAACCTCTTTGGGAAACAGATTAAAGGGTGAGAAATCAAATCCCACATAGTCGGGTTGCACTTTTAGTATGTAAGACCAGGACTTCTGGCTTTTGTCTAAGTAGAAGGGAGAAAAAAAAAACAGATGGTTAATTGTCTAGATTTTAATAATTGTCTAAGGATGCATTATATGGCCTGGAAAATCCATATGGAAACAACTAAGAAAGTCGGTCAAGCCCGACTGTGTATATAACTATGCAAGTGCTGCCCATCACGTTTACGGGCAGTACTGCCCAGCGTAATTATTTGAATTGCTTATAACTCGAATATCGTTCATCTGATCTCAAAACGGTGTATGGTGGATCGATAAGTAATGACGATTAAAATATATATCTAGAAGGTTCGAACAACCTAACTCCAAAATTGTGGGATATTTGAGGTGTTTTTCAAATTGTGGGGGTGGCAACTCTACTTTCGTTCATCTGATCGGAAAACGATTTATGCGGGCTCGATAAGTATTGATGAGAAGAATATATGTCTAGAAGATTCGAGCAACTTAATTCCAAAATTGTGAAAGATATGATCCAATATTATCTTTGTACCTTCGGTACAGAGTATAATAACAATCTTTCATCCGATTGACTTTAAACTCGGTTTGTGAGCACAATTTTGAGAATAATTAGACTTGTGATTTTTCGGTGTAGGAATTTTCGCCCTCATAGTCGGAAAATGGGAGGCGTTAATTGTGAAGCGATCTTAATGAAATTCGGGTTGTACGCTCTGTGATCCCAATAGATGGAAAAATATTTTTCTTATTTCGGAAATTTCACTCTTCCGTACCAGGTCGGAAAATGGAAGGCGGGGCTGGTTTGATGGCTAATCGAGTTTCATTTGGAGTCGATCTGAATGAAATTTGGTTTAAAAGTATGGTATAGACCAGCCGTAGTCACTCTTAGTTAATCTCTTTGCGAAGGGCTCGGCATGTGTTCGGCTCGTGTCTGTGTGAATTTGCCGAATGTGTTCGGACGCCTGTGACTTAAGCGACGACGTCTGGTATAGACCAAACAGATGCGAAAATAATTTTGTTAATTTGGAAAACCAAATCCGATATAACGGTTAAAATGACTTAGAGTCATATTTCAGTGAATATTTCAGAAATGATCTTAAAATTTCGTGATTGGGATGATAATATTAAGTTATTTATTTTTCCGAATAATAACTGGTTCCGAACCAGTTCAAAAAAGTGGCCTTGGTGCCATATCTCAGAAATCATTTATTTATGAACTTGAAAATTGGGTTTTGGATTGATAATATGGAGGTTTTTAAGTATATCCCGGAGACAACGCTCTCATTTCTGTAACATTAATTTTCTTACAAAAATTATATGATTTTCAAGAACGCTGTTCCACTGTATTGAAACAGTTAAGTTCGGCGGAATTTTAGATAGAAAACGAAGATGACTTTTCGAGTGGAAAGCAAAATCTTCTAGAACCTTCAAAACGAACATATATCTGATCAATTGCTTGCCTTTCACAAAAGCTAGCCTACTTCAATATCAAAGTATTAAATGATTTTCCCAATTTTTTTTAAATCTAATTTCAAATTCAGATTTAAGAGCATTTATATATATCGGACATTGTTAAAAGCGGTTAGGAATATTTAATTTTTATATACTCACCTTTCAATTGAAAATTGATATCCACCTTAAGCAATTTCGAGGCATAATTATCGCCTGGTTTGGTGGCCAAACACGATGTTCCGCTTACAATTTTCTCGAATGCCGGTTCCTGTGATGCAATAATTTCACTAAAATCGCTTACATTCAACCAATCCAGTATCTTTTCAGACTTGGATTCGGGCTGCTCTGTGCTGGGTTCTTCAGCCTTTATGGGTTGACTAAAATTATATTTAGAATCATTAGTTTCTTCCAGCCCCTTTGACCTTGTCATCATCTTACCTTATTTCCAAAAGGCCACGATTTTCAATCCAGGGCATCATCCGTTCGATATAGCCGCGATAACGCTGGTTCGTGTACATTAACTTCTTGAAGTCATCACCTGCTGGATTGTTGCCTAAGAAATTGTCAAATGTGGCCGACTCATGGGGATCCAATAGAACTGCAGGCAGTACAACATATGAAGCAAAAACATACCAGGTACCGTACTTATACAGCTGCATATGCAGCTCCTTTAATGTGGGTTGTCTACCCGTGAAACCCAACAGATCCAAATGCTCCCTTAGCTGTTCGTGATAGTATTTAATGAGGTAGTCAAAGTCATTGAGCTTATGATCAATGTGCACTGAGGATGCAATAAAATACAACAGATCTTGAGCTGGTGAACCATATTTGGGACTTTGAAAATCAACAAAAACCATATCGATTATCTCCTGCTTGGGTCCCAGTTTGAAGAGTAGATTATTCATCCAACAATCACCATGGTTGAGCACATTAAACTCATTTGGATCGTATTTCATAAGTTTAATAAATTCACTGGAGAATTCGGGTAAGAATGCGGCCTGAAATTAAAATATAAATGATTAGAAATATTAATGAAGATAAGCAATATTTGGATTATTCTTTTTTAAACCGAACAGTAAACGAAATCCAAGTTTTTATTTTGGAACAAATAAAGATATGATTTGTCAAACAACAACCAAAGAGAGTGGAGAAAAT
Source organism: Lordiphosa mommai (assembly GCA_018904225.1). Taxonomy (NCBI): domain Eukaryota; kingdom Metazoa; phylum Arthropoda; class Insecta; order Diptera; family Drosophilidae; genus Lordiphosa; species Lordiphosa mommai. The sequence continues at coordinate 220,533 of JAEIFT010000315.1, read as the reverse complement.
CCGGTTATTGCAGGGTCAAACTTAGGATCAATTTGGTGAATCCAGAACCCGTACGGTTTTAAAAATAAATTTATCGTGTACTTACAAACGAGTCATAATATTTGTCCCCATCCTTATAGGTTTTCATATTGTCGAGGAATAATTTCTTCATTGGTCCAAACATTTGGTCCATCATTTGCAAAGCCATTTCCATGTCATCAGACATCATGCCATTAAGGAATAAATTATCATAAAGTCCATGCACCTGCACCATCATAGCGCCTGCAGCGTGATACTGCGCCAATTTACGCAACGCAAATTTGGTCTGCTCCATGTTGAGACACTCCAAGCGATTCAAATTCTTGTAGCCATCCTGACCCAGATCATACATCAGCACAGTATTAGCCAGCTTAGGCTCTTTGCTTGCGTCCAATTTGTGGGCACGTGGAGAAAATTTAATATCCAATCCCTTGGCCTTATATAGATCTTCAATTTTGGGCAAGATTTCCAAATAGGCTTTATTTTCGGTTGTGAAAAAGTTGGCCGCCTCCATAAATTTTTCGTATTCCGCACTATCGTGGGCGACTTTCATCATGTAGGAGAGACTTTTGGTAGATTTATCTAGTTAAATTAGATAAGCAAAGCTTTATTAGGTGATCTGATCATACAACTATAATTATATACAAAAATTATATATAAAAAATAAATATAAACATTTTAGTAACCGAAAGAAAAATATTAGTTTTGATATGATAAATAAACGTTTTAGGTGCAAAGTCTGGTTCTCAAAGATTTTAAATGTAAAACGTCTCTATACAAATTGTACGATGATATTTTCTCAGTGTATTAAGCTTTCGAGTGATGTTTGATCTTTTCTATTAGAGGATTAAAGAATGTTCTGAAGAGTAGTGCCGAATTTCGTGAACTAGTTTAAATAAAAAAGTCATTAAAATGATCTAATGAACTATGATCTAATAACTCAGTATTTGAAGTATAGTTCGTTTTTTGAACTATTCACTTTTTGACCAATTTTTTTTTTTTATATATAGTTCATTTTATTAAACTTTAGTTCTTTTTTGAGCTAGTTCAAAACTATAGTTCATTTTTGAGTTAGTTCAAAAATATAGTTTATTTTTTGAACTAGTTTCGAACGAGTTGAAATATAGTTCCAAACTAAACTATAGTTAATTTTTTGAACTATTGGGTCGTTCTCTAAGCAATTTCGCTTGATGACAACAGCTGATCTTATTGAATTTTTTCGGTGACAAATTCACACTTAACCGCTTTACCGTTATATATTTGAACAGCTGGTATAGTAAAGCTTTTTTGTAAAAAATGTTCTTAAATTCTTTGGAATAGTTTTTGTTTGGTCCTATCGAAGATGAAAGGTCGAAAACAGCATTTTCGGCATATTTTACTGTTTTACTATCAAAAGGGTAAAAATGCAGTTCAAACAAGGCGAAAATTATGTGATGTGTACGGAGAAGGTTGTTGACCGAACGCCAATGCTAAAATCTATTTGCAAAATTTCGTTTCGGCAATTTCGATCTTGAGGATGCACCACGTCCTGGAAGGCCTTTTGAAGCCGATGTGGATAAAATAAAGTCGTTGGTCGATGCAAGTCGATGAATTGAGAGAGATTGCTGAAAGATTCAATTTGTCTAACGCGACCGTACACAACGTCTAGGATTCATTTCGAACCTTGACATATGGGTTCCTCATGTTCTTACAAAACAAAATTTGATTCGTCGCATTAACGACTGTGACCGTCAAAGAATTAATCCATTTTTGAAGCGCATTGTTACAAGCGACGAAAAGTGGGTTGTTTTTAAGAATGTAAAGCGCAAGAGATCATGGTCTCAAAAGGATGAACCAGCTCAAAACTCATCGAAGGCCGATAGTCACCAAAAAAAGGTTATGTTGTCTGTTTGGTGGGATTTCAAAGGGATCGTTTATTTTGAGCTTTTGCCCGACAATACCACGATTAATTTTGAAGTGTATTGTGAAGAGGCCAGAATTGATCAACAGAAATGGTGTATTGTTCCACCAGGATAATGCGAGACCTCATACAAGTTTGATGAGTCGCCAAAAGCTTTTGCAGCTTGAATGGGATGTGCTACCACACCCACCATATTCTCCAGTCTTGGCACCTTCAGACTATTGACTTATTTCGGTCTCTGGAAAATTTTTTGTATGGGAGAACCTTCAACTCAAATCAGGACGTCAAAAACCACTTGGACCAGTTTTTTGCATGCGAGGGTCCAAAATTTTATGAGCGTGGTATCAATCTCTTGCCCGAAAGATGGAAAAAGGTATTGGATTAAAATGGATAATAAATATATTCTAAAAAAATGTTTTACACAATAAAAAAATGCACTTAAAAAATATAGTTCCAAAAAGCGCATTGTTACAACATTAGAGTTGGAGAATCTAGTTAATTTTAATGACCTAGTTCATTAGTTCATTTTTTTATGAACTATTCACTTTTGAACTATAGTTCATTTTAAAACTATATTTTAGCTCGTTCGAAACTAGTTCATTTTTTTATGAACTATTCACTTTTGAGCTATAGTTAATTTTTTTGAACTAGTTTCGAACGACAATTTAGTTAATTTTAATGACCTAGTTCATTAGTTCATTTTTTTATGAACTATTCACTTTTGAACTATAGTTCATTTTAAAACTATAGTTCATTTTTGGAACTATATTTTAACTCGTTCGAAACTAGTTCATTTTTTTATGAACTATTCACAATTTTGCTGAGTTCAATTAAATTTGCACTAATATAAAACTTTTTTGTTGGAGAATAATTTTTTTCATAAGAAAATAAAGTTTTCTATAAAAACAAATAATTGTCTTGAGGTAAGCATTATATTAATCTTGAAATATTACGAGAAGGCTCTTCATGGAAGAAGTGTATGTTCAATTTATAATAGTTTAATTTTGAATGAGTGTATCATTACGGTAACGCCGTAGAAGAGCGTGAGAGAAAGAGGGTGTGGAGGTGGGGGTCGGGGGGGTGGTGGCGTGGAGGGTGGTTTGGTGATGGAAGATTTGTTTAAGAGAAGAATGCAATTTTAAATGATTGTTCATTCCGTTCCTAATTTTTGTGAGAAATGTAATGTATTTTTGTGCTATAATGACAAAACTGTTTCTCGCTTTCACGTATATATGTAGTTCATTTTTTCTAATGAACTATTGACCTATGTTCATTTTTTTAACTATAAACAAAAAAATTGTAAATATTTTTTTGTAATAAAACATATTTTAATGTTTGGTGATTAACTCGTTCGAAACTAATTTTTTATGAACTATTCACTTTTGAACTATAGTTCATTTTTTTGAACTAGTTTCGAACGAAGTTAAAATATAGTTCCAAAAAAGAACTATAGTTTCAAAATGAACTATAGTCCAAAAGTAAATAGTTCATAAGAAAATGAACTAATGAACTAGGTCATTAAAATTAACTAAATTCTCCAACTCTAATGTTGGGACTTGTAACTTTTGTTGAACCAAACCGAAAATTTTGGTTCGGAAGAGGTTCAGGATTAACTATTTTTCCAAAAGAGTACGGTTCAAAGTTCGTTACACAGTAAAAGAGAAAGTTGGAATTCACAGTTTGAACCAGTTTGGTTCATTACCGGTTTTATAATTTTCTTTTGTTCTAGCTTTCAATGAACGAAATAATTTTTTTTAAGTTTATGTAATAAAAATTGTTTTTGAATAGGTTTCAAATTTTCTGTTTTTCATTTTGGGTCTGTGGATTTCTAAATTTTGATTCGAGTAGATAAAATTATATGGGAGAACAAAATGAAGCTAGCCTAAATAGGGGCTGAGCCCCCAGAGCAGTTCCGTTCGAGTTACTTAGCTCAAAACTTCGAAATTATAGTAAATAAGTATTGCTTAAACGCACAAATTCGCTTGGAATGACCCTTTGAAACGGGATGTGAAAGTTATAGAGTTCTTAGATGCCCCAGCTTTGCACCCTATACCTTTAAAGTTATGGTACACGGAAGTTGTAAAGCAAATACCCAACTAATTGTATAATTTGTAAAATAATAGGCATGACATGACTTTAAAAGCTTCTACCAAAATTAATTATTTTAGATTTAATGAGCTGATATTTTGTAAAACTATGACCTAACGTCTACTGACAAAAATATACTTAATTATGGCTAATTATAAAACAATGGTAGATATGCCCGATATGGCCTTGAGGCTGTTAGGTACATACATACATACATATATGTCGGCTTATAATCTAATCTCAGATACACCCCACTGGATGTGGGCGATTAATATAATTTCAGTATACCATGTCAGAATTTACTTACCCGTAAGCTCCACATCGATGCTCACTCTCAGCATAAGCGTGGCATAGTTCTCTCCGGGCCCCAGAGCGGGTTTGACGCGAAAGCTTTGAATCTGGGAGAATTGCGGCACTTGCTCGGCGAGTATTTCTACAAATTGCGTTTCATTTAACCATTTGGGCACTAATTTTAAGTCAATTGTAGGCGGAGCGGGTGTTGGTTTAGGGGCTAACGTAGACTCGGTTGCTTTTGGATTTACATTGGTATTTGTCTGTGTCGTCACCTCCTCCACCTGCAGGGTGGTGGCTGAGGAGGCTCTCTGATCCTGGGACACTTGATAGCTATGTTTTGATTTGGAATTCCGTTGACCCATGGCGTAGGGGGAGAGAGAGCGAGAGCGTGTGTTTAGAAATGCGTGCGTGCTACAGCGCGAATGATTTTAAACTGAAGGTCTGTTGTGAAAATCGCAGCGTTATTTATGACAAACAAAATTATTAGGTATATATATACATACATACATAGCTTAGTTGACAGGTACCAACGATAGCACTAAACACTGATAACTGAATTATTATTTTTTATCAATATCGGCAAGTGCACGGCAATGATGATATTTTATTGAGCGCAATAGGTACTCCATTTGCAAGGGTTTTACGACTTAACGGCTTGGAATACCATAATCTTCAACCAAAACGCATATAACCATTGTTTTATTTATGTAGATATGCTGTTGAATACGGATAACAAAGTCCGTTGGGAACTGCTGAAAGAAATTATATTTTGCACGCAATAATTTGCCAAAATATCGATATACAAATTTGAGAAGTTATACCCCAGCCCCTCCTAGTGAGGTTCTAAAAGGAATGCACCTTTCCGCCGAAGAAGAAGGCGATTCAATATTTATAAAATCTGTTTTATGTGCCCCAGGGACACCTTAAATGCGTATTTTTTAAAAAATTAAAATACTTCAACAAAATGGTAAAATCAATTAAATTATAATATTTTTTGAAAAGGACGGAGTGTTTCGGAATAATGGTCCGAAGATTAGGTCTTACATAAAATATCTGTTTAAGCTACACAGCTTAAAGCCGAATCCCAACCGCATAGTTTGAGAAACTTGTTCATGACTGATGGCTGCTTACTTCTCTGCTGGTGGCAATAGCTGGTGAAGGTGACCGGTTATTTAGAGTTTTAAAAATTAGTTTCGAGCTGATCGTATGAAAAACAGAAGACAAACTGAAACAAAAAGTTTTTTGTTTAACAATTTTACGCCAATCTCCTGAATTTCCGAAAATAAAAAAAAGTACCAATAGTTGGTGAAGGTGACCGGTTATTTTGAGTTTTAAAAATTCGTTTGGAGCTGATCGTATGAAATACAGAAGACAAACAGAAACAAAAAGTTTTTTTTAACAATTTTACGCCAATCTCCTAAATTTCCGAAATTAAAAAAAGTAACCACTTGACCGCCAGAGTGCGGTGCTATCGCAAAAAAGATTATAGTGCTTTATAGTCCATTCATATTTAGTAGAGATGGGTAGTTCCGGAGTGAGTGCACAAAAAGAAGTTGTTCACTAAACGGCCCTTTGTTTTGTTTTGACCAGGGTGTCAAACCGGAACCCGAACCGGAACCGTATACCGAACCGTAATCGGAACCTTTATTTTTGGAACCGAAATGACCGAAAAGAACCGAAACATTGTACCGGTACAGTTTCGGTTCTGAGTTTTTTTTTTTGTAATTTCATTTTTATTACTTCAAGAAAAGATTTCTTCAGGGTAAAACGCAGGGTAAACGTAAGGGACCATCTGGTATATACTGAAATTTTCAATAAAAATAATAATTTCATCTTATTTCGTTGCATCTATTTTGGTTCAATAAATTCCAAATATTATTAATTTATTCTTAATTTTTGCATTTACAAAGGATTTGAATTACTAATTAGCCCAAATGGACTTAACCTAAAAGCAGGGTTAAATTGTGATCGGTAACGTTATCTGAAAACAGTGTATTTTTATACACTTGAAAAGTGTATATTAATTTTGCCCAGAAGTTTGTAACGCATAGAAATATTCATTTCCGACCCCATAAACTATATATATTCTTGATCAGGACGACGAGCTGAGTTCATTTCCGCTTGTCCGTCCGTCCGTCTGTCTGTCCGTCTGTCTGTCCGTCTGTCTGTCCGTCTGTCTGTCCGTCTGTCTGTCCGTCTGTCTGTCCGTCTGTCTGTTTCTACGCAAACTAGTCTCTCAGTTTTAAAGCTATCGAGCTAAAATTTTGCACAGAGTCTTCTTTTTACTGCACGCAACTAATATGTCGGAACCGGCCGGATCGGATGACTATATCATATAGCTGCCATAGGAACGATCGGTCTAAGAACTAGTTCTAGTTAGAAAAACTTTTTTGTTTTCCATCGTAGCGTTACTAATCTTGGTATATGTTAGTTTTATATGCTTCCACATAATTCTGGAAAAATGTATCAAAATCGGATCACTATAGCATATAGCTGCCATAGGAACGATCGGTCGAAAAATAAGTCTTTGTGAGAAAAACTTTTTTGATTTCCATCGTAGCGTCTCCAATCGTAGTATATATTTGTTTTATATGTTTCCACACAATTCTGAAAAAATGTATCAAAACCGGATGACTATAGCATATAGCTTCCATATAAACAGTCGGTCAAAAAACTACTTCTAGTGAGAAAAACTTTTTTTTTTTTTTCGTAGCGTCCCCAATCTTGGCATATATTAGTTTTATATGCTTTCACATCATTTTTAAAAAAAATTAACAAAATCGGATGACTATAGCATGTAGCTGCCATAGGACCGATCGGTCGGAAAATGTGTTTTACTAAGAAAAGTTTTTTTTATGGTATCAAATTTTTATTATCAATGATTTAATAACTTTAAATATCTGATATATTTCCTATATATATTTTTCCAGTTAAATCAGTTGGAGTAAAGTTTTTCAAGTGTATTAAAACTTCGGCACAGTCGAAGTTAGCTTTGCCTTCTCGTTTTACATTTCATCAGATATCAAAAGATCTTCTTGCTCTTCTATTATTAGGACATTTTTTTCAGAGGTAAAGTTTATAATGTTTAATTTTCCTTCTTTATAACCACTTTCTGTTGTGTAGGTTGCTACCATTTCTATTATATCTTTGGATTAAAAGGTTTTTAAATTATACCGGTACATACCGGTACGTACCGGTATACCGAAATAAAACCATCCGGTACGAAACCGAATACCAAAATAAACTAGAACCTAAACAGAACCTTTTACCGAAACATTAGTTTCGGTACGTACCAGAACCGGAACCGGAACCGAAATTCGATTCGGTTTGATTCCCTGGTTTTGACAGCTGATTGTTGTTGACGAACTTGGCATCATGTTGAGTATGAAAAAAAAGGTTTTTCAATAACAATCAGCTGGATGTTTTTTTTTTAATTTTTTACTCCACCTTGTATTTTGCAGACCTTTCGGTCTTTACTTTTCGAACTGGATGAAAAAGTTGGAAAATCGCTGGAATAAGTGTATCGACCAAGCATTAATTAAAATAAAAAAAAATTTTTTGAAACAATTTTTTCATTCTCAAGGATGTTATTTTTCACCCACCTGGTATTATCCGATTCTTTTGAATCAGTCAGCCTACAGATATTGGCCATAAACATGTGAAAGTAAAGTTAGAGCTTGATATCTGAATAAATGCAAAGAGTTATTCAACATTTTTAATTGAGAAGCGGAAGGGGGCACTGCAAAAATTTAAAACAAAGTTGATCTGTGTGCCGACTAGTAAAATAAATATATAAAATGTCGTTGCTTAAGCTTTTATAGTATCTAAAATCAAGGACTTCAAACAGACAGACTGACATGGCCAGATCGACTCCGCTGTTGATTCGCATCAAGATTGTATATATGTACTTTACATTTGCCCGAATCATTTGCATTAAAAATATAATTTTTTGTTATAAGGTCACTCTGCTTATTGATTTTCAAAATTCAACTCCGAAACATGCATTTTGAATGAATAAACTGCTTCTTTTGGTGTCGAAAATCGTTGACCACGTAGATTGTTCTTGATTTTAGGGGACAAAAAGAATTCATTGGATGCCAAATCAGGATTGCTCATTTGGTAAGTCAATACACCCGGGCCAATAATAAAAAGCAATCCACTTAAAATTTTTATGCTCTACGAGTAACAGGTATAACAACGAAAAAACTTCTGATCGCAGCACCCTGACCTTACTCCGCTTTTCTCTATTATGCGCCTGACACGAGTTTTTACTTTTCTGGTCAATTTCATCAGGCATTGTTTTTTTTAATAAGGTTGTTAAAGATATGGTATAGGCTGTTTGGTTTTTTTTTTAATTTTTTGTTTGTTGATAACCATTTGTAAAGTTAAAAATCATTATGATGCCTGAATTCTTATCTGGAAATGTGAATGAATGTGTGTTAGCTTCACTTATCTACATATTTGTGTGATTGGATGAGATAAAAATGTTATTCATTATCTAACACTAGGATTCGGGCTATCAGCATTTAAATAAAACAAATAAATTGGGCTTGACTATATCTAAATCTAAAATGAATTTGATGCAAATTTCAGAAAATAATAAAAAAAATAAGTAAGAATGTTGGTCAAACCTCATACCAGCTTATACAAATTCACAGTTCCTATATGTTCATATAGATAGAGGCTTTATAGATGTTTTATAAGCGTCAAGGGCATATACAGACATAGAAAAACAAAAACCTGTTTAGGAAACTTAAAATAATAATAAACTGTTGTAAATAGAATAAGAATACAAATTTGACTTAACTCAACCATATAAGTGGCATCATAGACATGTGTCAATAAGCGTGTGCGATGGTGCGGTACATTTTCATTCGTGTTCAGTGCAAGGTTCTGAGTTTGATTCCCAGACTGAGTAAAGTTGACAATAAAAAGTTGGATTATTCTTTGTTTAAACTAGAAATAACAGTGTATTTAAGCGATAATGAATAAAAATTAAGAAACATTTAATTAATAATCTGTGTTATTTCTCAATTTTAATACCAAAAATGAACTTCATTTTAAAAATAAAATATCAAATGTACTTGATACATTCTTAAAATATATACAATAATCACATAAATTAAGTAGCTATTTTTCAGCACACCCACTAGATTTGTAGCTCTAGGGTATATATTTCTCAGTTACTTCAAATGCACCGCGACTATGAGCCCATGGAAGTATCTCCTTTAAATGCTTCACTATACGTCGATTTTCAAACATATTGTTTCTGAATTTATCACCTTCTGTGTCCTGGTCTATCAAAGAGTCAAAATTGGCATTATCATTGCTTTCGGTTAAAACAACAGGTAAAAGTAATGAAACAATGGGATAAACTATAAGAAACAAAATATATATATGACAAAATTAGTCTTTCATTATGTAAAAATACTTGAAATTAACTTACCCCAATCGGAGTTACTAATAATGGCCTGATGCAGACCTCTCAGCGTTGGTAAATTTTTGGGATATTTAAGCAATTTAAGATTTTCCAACAATTTCTGATGATAATATTGTATAAAATAGTCAAATTTGCTTAATTTCAAATCCAAATTAACTGAAGATAGAATGATGTAGAGCAAATCCTGTGCAGGTGAGGCATAGCGACTCATTTGTAGATCCACAAAGTAGGTGTTACTTAGCTGACCGGTTTTATCGTATTGGAACATAATATTATTACACCAGGCATCACCATGATTCAGCACACGAAATTCATTATCATGTCGGGGAGCATAGGCCTGGAACATATCTGCGGCCTGGGAAGTATAGCGTGTCTGGAATAAAAAAAATACAAAATTAATGTAAAATATTTAAAATTAATTTCAAAATGGGGGAAAGTTAACTTTGGTCTACCGAAGTTGTTATACCCATACAGATTTTTAGAATATTATTTGGATTTTATCATCAAAAATCAATATTTTAGACGACTATTTAAAATTCACATCAAATCATCAAAGATTTCATCAAGAAGATTTAATGAATATGGTTTTTATTTGATATGCAGAAACGCGAAACTATGGACTTTTCTTAATAATTGAAACGCATCCTGATCTTTCTAATCAACTCAGCTCGTCACGCTGATCAAGAATTTATATAAAGTTTATGGGATTAGAGACGCTTCGTTCTGTGCATTTCAAACATTTGGACAATTTTAATAAAACCTTCTACAAGGGCATAAAAACTCATTAGCACACTTAATAACACCAAAGAACTTACAATTTCTATCTTGGTATTGTGGCACCTGCCACAACTTATACAAAAAATGTTTAGTTTTGGTTAGGTTTTGCATCCCAGCCCATAACCGAACCCCCACGAATCTGGTACATTTCCATTTGGAATGGATATGGACATATCCTTTTTTTATACCCTTGCAGAGGGTATATTAAAATTGTCACAATGTTTGTAACGCATAGAAGGAAGCATCTCCGACCACATAAAGTATATATATTCTTGATCAGCATGACGAGCTGAGTTCATTTCCGTATGTCCGTCCGTCCGTCCGTCCGTCCGTCCGTCTGTTTCTATGCTATCTCCTCCCTCAGTTTTAAAGCTATCTTGATCAAACTTTGCAAAAAGTCTTTAAATACAAATACGAATTGTGTGGAAGCATATAAAACTTATACATAGCACGATTGGTGACGCTAAGATGGAAAACAAAAAAGTTTTTCTTATTAGAACTAGTTTTTGGACCGATCGTTCCTATGGCAGCTATATGATATAGTCATCCGATCCGGCCGATTCCGACAAATGTGCAGCGTATTTGTATTTAAAGACTTTTTGCAAAGTTTGATCAAGATAGCTTTAAAACTAAGGGAGGAGATAGCATAGAAACAGACGGACAGACGGACGGACGGACGGACGGACGGACGGACGCACATACGGAAATGAACTCAGCTCGTCATGCTGATCAAGAATATATATACTTTATGTGGTCGGAGATGCTTCCTTCTATGCGTTACAAACATCGTGACAATTTTAATATACCCTCTGCAAGGGTATAAAAACTTTTTTGTTTTCCATCTTAGCGTCACCAATCGTGCTATGTATAAGTTTTATATGCTTCCACACAATTCTGGAAAAATGTATCAAAATCTGATGACTATAGCATATAGCTTTTTTCTGCCATATAAACGGTCGGTACTAAAACTAGTTCTAGAAAAAAAATTTTTGTTTTCCATTGTAGCATCACCAATCGTGGTATATATTAGTTTCATATAATTCCACACAATTCTGGACAAATTTATTGAAATCGGATGACTATAGCATATAGCTGCCATTGGAACGATCGTTCCAAAAACCAGCTCTAATGAGAAAAACTTTTTTGTTTTCCATCGTAGAGTCACTAATCGTGCTATATATAAGTTTTATATGCTTTCACACAATTCTGGAAAAATGTATCAAAATCGGATGACTATAACATATAGCTGCCATATAAACGGTCGGTACAAAAACTAGTTCTAGTGAGAAAAACTTTTTTGTTTTCCATCGTAGCTTCACCAATCGTGGTATATATTAGTTTCATATACTCTCACACAATTCTGCAAAAATTTATTGAAATCGGATGACTATAGCATATAGCTGCCATAGGAACGATCGGTCTAAAAACTAATTTTAGTGAGAAAAACTTTTTTTTATCAATGGTAGCGCCTTTCAGAAACTGCAAGGGTATTTATAACATCGGCGTAGCCGATGTTAGCTTTCTATTTTTTTATATTGAAATGCATATCCTTTTCAAATTTACACATCCTTTTGATATTTTTCAGCTCCATTGTATGAATAACTAAGATCAATTTAACATTATTTAAACTAAAATGGATGATAAAAATGGATATGGACATATCCAGTGCAAATGGATATGAAAAATATCCAATGGATCATCAAAAAATATCCTTTTTTTTCTGTGTAGGGATCGGGTTTTCAAATGTCCCTAAAATCGTATCATGATTATGAACACGAACAGAATCTGCTATGTTTGGCGAAAAGCTCGATTCCACAACACTGTCCAAGTCGAAAAAACGGACTTGACCAAATATAACAGTATTCCCCTATTTCGGGTCCTAGGAATCGAATAGCATTATTATATTTATGAATTATCCGGGAGGCTTCACACGAACTTATTTAACAGTTTTTTTTTACCAAGTTTACAAATTGCTATAAATTGCCGTTAACTGATATCTTATTATTGTAAAATATAAATTGATATGTAATGTTCTCTAATTTATTAAATTTGAAGATTTTTGATATCATTGCACTTTCAAAAGTTAAGCTGGGTACTTAGATATCAATAACATTCTCGCAGCGATAATTGTTTCATACATAATTAGAAGAGCGGTCTCTGAGACTATAGGGTGACCAGGCAACAGCAAAAAGTCTTTCAAAAGTCCGTGAATTCGAAATGGTCACTCTGGTTGTGTCAGCCGTTTGTTTAATATTAAGAAGTGTCAAATAAATGTGTATTGAAGTGAAAATGGAAGGCTTTATGTGAAATGTAAAGGTCTTTGACATTGCCATGGTTTAAATTTTTAATTGGGTGCTCGATTATAAATAGTCCCTCTTCGAATTATCAAACATGTTTCATAATTCGCAGACCTCTTGCAAGAATTTATCAGCTGTTTTTGAAAAACGATCTGTCAGCCCCATGTACGTTCTTAGAGCGCATTTTAGGCATCTGAGTAGGGCCTCTTAGAATGCTTTGAGAAAATTTTCATTCTACGAGCCATGTTATAAGGCAGTGAGAATGTTATTGGTGTCTGAGTACCTAACTTAAATAACTAAAAAAAACAAATTGTATAAAACCATTGTGATAACTACAAAAAATAACAATGCTGTTCGATTCCTACATCCAAAAAAAAATTATTTATCAAAATGTTACTATCAAGTTGTTTTTATCGAAAGTAATAAAATTATATTTTCGAGGATATCAAATTTATACTAACTTGTATCAGAATGACACTTTTTTGTATTGATTTTTTAGCATAAATTTTATATTAGCTTTTATAAATTTGTCAAATTTGTAAATTTGTCAAATATTAAACAATTCTTAGAATTTTATATTTTTTTCTGATAAAAAAAAAAACTATAAAATGTTGTATTGGAAATTTTTTGCTGATTTTTGAGGAAGCGAGAAAGCACATACTAACCTCGCTTTATTAAGGTACATTCAAGGGAGAGGCTATCTTCCAATTGTATAGATCCGACATGTTTTGTAAAGCCTTAATAGAAGTCTTAATTTGAAGGATTACGATTTTACTTACCAATATCTCTTCCAAATTGGTAGCCTCATACAGCGGCAAAGCGTTGATCAAGGTCTTAGCCTGCGTATCACGAAATTCCTGAAATTTATCCTCCTCATTGCACAAATTACGGTCATAGAGATACGGATAGGGTCCCTTGGTCTCATATCGTACAGCCGAAGCAGCATGAAATTCGGCCAACTTCTCTAGCACTGCTTGAGCGTGAATCATATCAAGGCCCATGTGACGATTCACATTTTTAAAACCATATCGGGCCAGATCTTCCAGAATTATTATCTCCTCATTAAGTTTTTTTTTCAATGGGTAGTATTTGGCACCAAAGGTAATCTCTTTGTTGACTTCCCGATACATTTTTTCAAATTCAGGCACATATTCGGCATAGCTGGTACGCTCCTTTTCAAAAACCTTCCATTCGGTTACCATTTCACGAGTGCTTTCATTTGTGGGTAGTACTTTAGCCATATACGAAGTGACCTGCTGACTGCCATCTAAGTGAAAAAGTAGATTTTAAGATTGTTTTTATATATTTGAGCTGATCTAGCTTACCATTTAGCTCTATGACAATCTTTACACGCAATAACACAGTTGTATAGTTTTCTCCCTTGCCACCTGCGGGCTGCACTTCAAACTCTTTAATACGTTTGAACTCTTTAAAGTCTTGTTTAAGGTAGTCTACAAACAGATCCTGATCCAACCAGCTGGGTACTGGTACCTCATCCAGCGCTTGTTCATCAGCTTTCACCATATTTAGCTCCTCAAAAACGTGTCTAAGTGAGTGAGGTGGAATTTTGTTATGATTGCTTTTTATTCATTTCATTGGGTTTTTGTTAGTTTGTTTATCAAACATGAACAAAAGCTTTCTCATTAAAAGCTTTTACTCAATTTCGTTTTCTGACCAAATAAATACTAGGTACCAAAAAAGCTGTGCTGTTAGAAGAGAATATACACACTTAAGATAAGAGTAGAGTAAAATAGGAATGGCACAACAATTTTTATATTACTACAAAACAAGTAAGATATAGCACTTTGTTTTATTACTAAGTACAGAGATGGGAGCTATCAATATTTACATAGTCTTCAGATAAAATAAGCTTTAAATTGACTGAGGAGAGACTGAGAGTAAAGTTCAAAGCATATTCAACGCATATGCATTAATCTTATAAGATTTGAAGGTATAAGAAATATAAGTAGTAGTAGAAGTAGTTATATTTTTCTGTATAAGGTAGATTAAGGGCCGATTTTTCATCTCCTACACAGCACTATATGTCACACAATCTTACAAATAAAGGAGTAAATTTTATGTTTATCTGACACATAGCCACCTATCTAGAAGATGAGAAATCGGCCCTTAATGTACAATGCCAAATGACAAGCTATTCACAAAGAAAACAAGACATCGCAAGGGCCTACTAGATTATGATTTCTTAAGCGTCGAACAGTGTGAACACGGCCTTACTTAACACCTACAAATATACTTGAAATCACAAATCTTGTATTTAATGACTTTAGAAATCAATTAAAAACGGATGTAGTCTATACTGACTTTAGTAAAGCCTTTGATTCTGTCAATCATGAGCACGACCTTAACGTGTTTTCATCATATTTGAACTTTAGTTTTCAACAAGTTTTTTTAAAATCCGTTTATGGAGATAGAGACATTGTGTGATATTTATACTTGCTAAGCAGATCGGCCTTAACATACATTCGGCGCAATGGGTTCCGCGACTGCTAAGAATTAATTACCGTTGACGAAACCTGGAACCATAATTACACGCCAAAGAAGAAGAAACATTTCAAACAAAGGTCTTTTCTGGGAGAATCTGTTCAAAAGAAGGCAAAGATGCGCAGTGGTTAAGAATCCAAATTGGTTGGCCGTAAATGATCATATTGCGTACTCTGCAATATAAAAACCAAATACACCATTTAGGGCCGTTTTCTCATGTTCCCGTATTTGCAAATCCAGGTAAATTTCGAAATTTATCTAGATTATGCTACTCGGTGAATTTCGCGCAATTTGTCTTCTCATGTAGATGGATTTTGAATTTAGGTATTGTGGTACGGCCACACCGGCAGGGTTGGAAATGCACTATTTATAGGTTGGCAGCACCAGTACACATTATTGAGCGCCAATTGAAATCAAAAATGTCGAATAAGGAAAATAGAAAAAGAAGCAAGCAGTTTACGGTGAAAGAGAAGCTGATTCTTGTGGATCTCGTTAAGGAGAATAAAGATGTGTTAGAGAACAAATAGTCAGACAACATAACCTGGAGACAGTATGAGTAGATCTGGATCAAATTGGCCGAAAAGTTCAGTGGGAAGAAATTCAATAAAAGGAAAGTCCGAGTCAGACCAGGCAAAGAAGAAAGCGCACAAATTTAAATATCAAGGAGTATTACAATGATTTGGCCAATAAACTGCCTAGCGATTTACCTGGCGAGCAGCAGCAACTTTCACTGCACACGCAAGCACCGCGAGTGGCACAATTGAATCTAAAAAGCCGCGGGATTTAGGTTGGCAACAATCTCATTCATCTTTTATTTCATTCATCCATTTTATCCCTGGCAGTCAGCTGCTGCTTTCAACTTCTCCTTGGTGCCAACTATCGTTACAGTGAACTTGTCTTTTGCCCTTTTGTCTTTTCAGCCATGTCTACAAGTGACTGCATACAAAAAGGCCGTTCAATATTTTTAAGTTTATGATTTCTTAATACAAATTCAGTAATCTAAATTAACAAATTTTTTAGTGGCAGCTGGTTTTATACATTGTTCGGTGTGACCGTATGTGCGCAGGCATAAAAATACCTACCAAGCAAAACAATGTACATGGATTTCAAATCCCTGAGGTTGAGTTAGATTGCTATCCATCTAGGTGTTTTTTGTGTGCATGAGAAAAGCAAATTCAGTGAATTCACCTAAATTTGCAAAAACGGATACATGAGAAAACGGCCCTTAGTAAAGAATTCTTCAGTAGCTTAGCAAAAAAAGGCTTCTGGTCGAAACTGAGTATTTTATTTTTATTTTTAAATATGGGAAATACATTTTTCCCCATTTTTTGTGGTGAAATTTTTTTTTTAAGAATTGGCAGAGGTTTTACCTATTTTGCCTTAGCTTCCGTTGCCGTACATCAATTTAAAAATGTAATATACGAAATCACTGCCAATAAATAAGCCTACAAATAAGTCAAAGACTTAGTTTACTTAAAGATGATTGTTTTCGAGATGTTTAGCTTAAAACTTCAAACAAAAGTGTATTATTAATTTTGTTTCGTCAAAAAACGTCGAATTAAAATTTTTATACTCTCTACCAAAGGTACTGCGATTTTTCGATCAGAAAACGATAGTCGAGTTATAAGCAAATCAAATAAATATGATTGGCAGCACTTACACACTTGAAATTAATTAGTTATATACAAACTTTGGCAGGTACAGAGTATATTACAGTCGGGCTAGACCCACTTCTTACTTATTTTTACTTGTTAAACAATATTAAGTTGTTTTCCGTCTTTTTCCGGCAAGCCATGGTGAAGTCTATTTGAAGTAAGTAGTAAGAACCTTAAGTTCGGTTCTTGGTTTTTGTTGTGGCGAATATTGCAGACTGATAGGCGCGCTCTTTTCAAACAAACAAACAACTAAAAATTGCAAAAAAAAAGTCGCTGGCAAATGTCGAAAACTTAAATATTCTCTTATCTATAGTATTATGATCTCTGTATTACTATAAATTCATTTTGTTATGTATGTAATAATTAAACTAAATAAAAAGGTGTACAGTAAGTTTGAAGCGCATTAGACTTAAGTTATCTTTGTAATTAGCAATTTTCAGCATAGCAAAACAGTAGGGTAAATTATAGTAGATAAACGTTCTGTCAACAATAGTTTATAAAATTCATTTAATCCTCTTCCAGATATCCACGATTCTCCAGCCAAGGCAGCAGCTCTTGAATTTGTTGCGAAAATTTTTCATACTTGAAAAACTCATTGACATCTGGGTTGGTAAAGTCCGATAAGACAATGGGTAAAATTTCGGTGACTACTTCAAATGCTGTAATATTATTAAATAGAATTATATATGCATATATAAAGTACAATTGACCTACCCCAATGACCATATTTGAGTAAGTCCAATTGTAGTTCGGTGAGTGTAGGCAACTTTCGTTTATACTTCAGAGCTTTCAAGTTCTCAATCAGCTGATCATGATAATATTTCACATAGGCATCAAACTGACTTGACTTGGCCGCTGGAGCGGTCAACAACAAGTTAATTAGATCATATACAGCAGGACCATATTTAGCCAAATGAAAGTCCACAAAGAGAACATCTTTTAAATGGCCAAAGGCATCGGCATGACCCAGTAAATTACTGGGCCAACAGGCACCATTTAGTAGGACATTGAAAGAGGTACGGGTGTCGGACAAGTCGATGGTTCCGTTTATAGATTTTTGATAGGATTTCTAAAAGAAGGATTATGCGATTAACTGTATTAAAAAATATTAAATTTTTAGGGTGACCTAGACCTAGGTGCAAAATGTATATTAATTTTGCACGGAAGTTAGCAACGCCTAAACTCAAAAAAAAAAAAAAAAAAAACGGATGCTAGCGTTCTAGAATGAACTGAATAGAATTTATACCGTTTGGTTGTATATTAACTAAGTACGAATCAGTCTTAAATTTTAAATTTACTCAAAATGTTCCATAAATAAGAATGAAATTCTGAAATCTAAAATAAGAATATAATTCTTAAATCTAAAATAAGAATAAAATTCTTAAGTCTAAAATAAGAATAAAATTCTTAAATCCAGTACAAAATACTTAAATCAAGTATTTTTTGTACTCGAACGTTCTAAAACGAACGGAGAGGATGTATACCGTTTTGTACTTAAAATATTAAATTGGTTTAAGAACATTTCGCTCTAAGAATAATAGCGCAAAACATTCTTAATATGTACCGAAACGGTCTAAAATCCATTCATTCGGTATTGAAAAAATCGTACTTGAATCAAGTATTTTGTTCTTGCATCAAGTATTTGGCGTACTATTGACACCGTTTGTACTTGATTCAAATAGAAAGCTCTCGGTTTTTTTTTATGAGTTTAGAAATATTAATTTCCGATCATATAAAGAATATAAACTCTTGATTAGGATGACGAGCTGAGTTAATAAAGCTTTGTCCGTCCGTCTGTTTCTTTTAAAGATAGGCGCGAAAAAGAAATATCGATTACAACAAAAATTTTAAATTCATTCTCGTCCTGTCCTCATCCTAACCCGTCCCGACCTTGAATAAATCACGTTCCGATCCCAAATTTTGAATTCAATCCCGTCCCTTTACCATAGGAGTCCCGCGGTCTCTAGTATCTGGATCACATGACTATATAATAAAGCAGACATTGGAACCATCTGTTATAAAAAAAGGTTTTAGCGAGAGAAATCTTCTTGTTTTCAATTTTAGCGTTCTTAAACACTGCAGTTATGAATATATTATGCTTTGAAAAGATTTAGAAAATTTTCTTAAAATCGGTTTACTATATCCAATAGCTGCCATAGGAACGATCAGTCTAAAAAAGGGTTCCGAGAGAAAAACATTTTTGTTTTCAATATTGTCTTGCTTTTAAGCAGATCTTTAAAATTTGATCAAAATCGGTTGACTATATGCTATAGCTGCCATAGGACTGATCGGTCGGAAATGGGCATTTATGAGAAAAACTTTAATGTTTTTAGTTTTCAACGTTCTTAAACTCGGCAACTATGAATATTATATGCTTTAAAAAAGCTCTGTCAATTTTTGTCAAAATCGGATGACTATATCCTATAGCTGACATAGGAAGTAACAGTCAGAAATTGGGTCTCTATAAGAAAATCTTGTTTGGGTTTAATGGTAGCGTGCTTATATTTAGAAGTAAAACATAAGATTCTCAATGTTTTTGAATTAAGACAAAATCTATTTCCTATCTATATCTATATTGGTTAAATCAGTTGGAATACGCATTTGCAAGTGTATTAAAACTTCGAAATGATTTTCTTTGGTGTCTGCACGGCCATAAGAAACTTTTGGTCACCCCCGATTTAGAAATTTAAGATTAGAAAAGTTGAAAATGTTACCTACCACTTTATCTTCGTATTCCCTTAGATTGTTGGCACGCAAACTTTCATGGAATTTTAGTTGCAGCAAGCTTTTTAGCTCTTTCGCTTCCACTGATATTTGAGTATTGCTGAGCTTTAACAGTTCTCGTATCTGTTCGGGGTTTCTTTCGAGATAACAGGCTGTGCCTGCATGATAAGCAGCTAGTTTTGATAGCAGCGCCTGCATGGCTGGTTTAGCTAGACCCTGAGGTTGATTGACCACACGATAGCCCTTAGTTTGCATATAATCAAGATATAGACAGTTTGTCTTGGATTTGAGTTGAAAATTCCTAGGAGCAAATTGCATGGTCCTGTTCACTTCTTTGTAAAGCTCTACCAGAGCGGGTAACACTTTTTGGTACATCAGGAGTTCCATCTGGTGGTTTGGCGTATGGGGAAACTTTAGTTCCGCATTTTTTAATGGCCTCCGGAGATTTTACCAGGTAGTTGACGGTACTTAGGCTATTTCCTAGAGTTCGGATTTCAAATAAGAGTTTAAAATCGACTTGAACTACTCACATACCTTTCGACTTGACTTGAACCAGCACCCGCAAAGCCATTTGCTCCGCTCTACTGCTTATGCTTTCGATTTTTGCAAACTCGGGCATATCTTGCCTTATAACACTTTGCAACTCCTGCTGATCCAGCCAGTCAGGGACAAAGGGGTCGGTAGATATTTGACTAACAAGCGCTGGCCTCGACATTTTCGTATTTTCCGTTTGAAATTCAATTGTATACTGTCCAAGGGTTTCACATTTTTTCTATTTTGCCGGCTAATCAAGTTTATGGGATGTTTGATTAAAGTCAATATCTGATAGCGAGCCTATTTGATGTGTAAACAAGCATCGATAAGGTATTGGAAAATTAAAAATTCAAGCTAACTTTGTCTGTGGCGAAGTTTTTATACCCTTACCAGTATTCTTCCTTGCTGATCTTTTTGATAGGAAAGAAAATATAAGATTTCCAAATTGTCTAAATTATTGTTTACAGTTAGGCTGATTTCACATTGTTCGACGCATGAGACATGATAATCTAGTAAGTCTTCTTATTGTTAGGTTTTAAATGTCAAATGACAAGCTATTCACAATGAAAACAAGACAATATAAGGGCCTAATCGATTGTCATGTCACATGCGGCGAACTCCACCGAAAGTTTCATAACGCTTACTGAAATAAATAATCTATGGTAACAACAATTTAAAAAAATGTCTTCTGTATATTTTCACGCTTCTAGAACTTGTCATCCCTATGGTCAAAAATCTGGACTTCTTGACAGCCTTATCAGAAACGATTGTTTTAGCATTTAAATAATTTTTAAGAGATCTTAACAAATGATAATCTGAAGGGGCAAGGTCGGGGCTATATGTTGACAAGTGACCAAAGATGTAAGCGGCCAAGAGTTGTCATAGTTCAAAAGTATTAGGAAATCCAGGATGCTTCTCTTTAATTTGATTTTACATTACACATATGAATGGATGTTTTGATGCCTTGATAGCAGCTCAAAGCGGACAACTCCCTTATAATCCCTTCAATTCTTGGTGAATATCGGCTTTTAATGATCAATTTCGCGCTGTCTAAATGGGCGCGTTCAGCAGAGACACTTGATCACTAATCAGCTTTACAGAAACACACTTATTATTTAGCATACTTTTAGGGAAGTCTTGTTAAATTGTCATTTGGAAAAGCTCCATGGAAATATAATATTACGCACAAGACAAAAGTAGGCTACTTAAAAAAAACCAAGAAATATATCATTGATCAGGAAGCAAGTTCTTTTGCTGAACACGGCCAATTCGATTATCTGATTAGTCCAGCAGCACGAAGAAGGACTAGAAACAGCTTGATACCTGATCAATGGGCTGCAAACCCAAAGAATTTTTGGGGAGGTCTGAATCGCGGGTTCGAACCTAAATTTATCAATGGTTAAGGTTCAGAAATTTGAGGTTCAAAGTTTTCGACCTTATGTTTCGGTTCGAACCTTAGTTTGTCCCAAGTTTTACCAAATTCTTATAGAAAAAAATTCATTCGTTAACAATATATTCCGAATTTTTGTATTTTTGTTTTGATTTCATTTATTTTCAATTTAAATTTCAATGTCAAATTTTTCCGATTTATATTTGGTCTGTTCTTCTTATTTGAATAAATAAAATTAATCTTAGGGTTGTGAAAGACTGCTTACTTAAGACTTGTAACTTTAGCTGAACCGATCCGAAAATGTTGGTTCGGAAAATGTTCAGGTCTAACTATTTTTTTCAAAAGAGGTTCGGTTCAAGGTTCGGTTCACAGTAAATGAAAAGTCGGAATTCCGGTTTTAAACTGGTATTTTACTTAGCCTAATTTTCCTCTTGTATTTAATATGATTTTTACAAGACTGTGAAGCTGATCATTGACCAAGAGTCTCTGCTGAACGCGCCCATTGACTACGTACTGCTCAGACGCACTCATCTGAAACAGACCAGCAGCGGGACTTGTCAGAGTTGAGTTCAATATTTCGAGCGGAAACGGAATTGAATTGAATAATTCCCATTTAATTCTATTTAAAAAGGAACTAAATTTGCTTAAGCATCCTTTACACGTTACGAGAAGTCTATAGGATACTTATCCATAGCCATAGACCATGCTCAGCAGAAGAACATGTATAACATCCTGATAATTGTTATATTTCTTGGTAATTCACCTAGCCTACTTTTAATTTAGTATTTAATATGATATGCACATGAAGCTTTTCCAATTTGTCAAATTAACAACACCTCCCTAAAAGTATGCTAAATAACACGAGCAGTTCTGTTGATCAGCTGATTAGTGATCAAATGTCTCTGCTGAACGCGTCCATTGTATACCTTTCGTCTGGCTAATAAAACATTTTTCTTACCATGTTTGAAGATGAAAGTCGAAAATCTCGTATCATGCAAACGACGCTTTATGAATCCTCACAAAAACTGGTCATTATAAAAGAATTAATTTCTAAAATTAACTGTATTTTTCCAACCCTTACATCATATTCTAACCCACTTAAAAGTCAAAAATAAACCACCAACATGCACCTGATAATCCCGTAAAATAGTGTCATACAAAAACCGCACTTGCTTCCAACATTTATAAGCATATCCATGATTTGCGTGCGAATTTCAGCAGCTGCTGGAAGCGAAACACATGTCGTTTGTCCATTAGATACAAAACTGCGATGGTTACCTAAAATTATACAAAATTTGACAAGGCAAACAAAGCGTAAAATTATTATTAATAAATTAATGTATGAAATACAAAGGGGGGAAGCGGAGGGATGTAAGTCAAAGTCAATTGAACCCACCCTACATTTCTGAACACTTGTAACACTTGAGAAGGGATTGTGTGGCTGGCACTAAATACCAAGGAATTTCTGCGTTGAACGCCCATTTTCAACAGATTAGCGCCCCTTGTATCTTTTTTTTTTTTTTGTCGGAAGGCAAATTAATTTTGTAGCCTAACTGAATGAGGGTTGACTGCTCTTGTTTTGGTAGTTTGGTGTGGCAATATGTTTTGACGAATTTGTGACACTTCATGCCGCATTAAATCTATGCTATGATCCTAAGGGGTGGCTTAACGCTGATACTTATAAAGTGGACTCACGTGTCGACGATTAAGCAGTTTGTAGATCTTACAAGATTGGCGATTTAAATTCTATATCTATAGCGATACCTGTGGTGTGAGAAAATTTAAATGAAGTCAAGAGTTATTCGAATTATATATATATATGTTAAGGCCGCGTGCTTGCCAGAGTTAATCACAATCCTCTAACAGTTAGGGTAGCTGAAGTTAACCACCCCTGACGTGTCCTGGCCCGCCATGTCAAATCACTATGACAAATTAATTGAATTTTTGTTACAATTTTTGGCAATTTTTCGCCAAATCTCGACTGTTTTTCGGGGCTTATTAGAGCAAAATGTAATATGTATTAAGATCATGATAGATGGGAGTCGAAGTTGGACTAACAGATGTTGGTTTGATCTGGTTTATTAAAAATAATTAATGTCATGAATGAGATGGAGTAGTTAACAAAACTTTGAACCGTTAAGAAGGGTATAGAGGGTAATTTTCATTCTTAAATCAAGTACGATCATTAACCTTAAAAAATGGGTTTACATTTAAATAATTATCTTACAAAGTTTGAAGTACAAAATAAATTAGTAATTTTTAACACTTGATTTGTTTGAGTCGCAACTAAGGAAGTGCTTAATACAGACCTTATGTAAAATGATAATTTTTTCTGACAATTAAGAAGCTGGACTCGATATTCTGCAATTCAATATCAGAAAACTATTGCAATAAATCTTTCCAGAGATGTCAGAGTAGTCCAAAATCTACTAGTCCACCGGCACATCGAGGCAACTGCAAAGCAGGCAAACACACGATAGGCAGGTATGCCTATGGCAACGTGTAGGCTCGTTTTACGAAGCAAACCAGAGTCTATGGGCCATAACAGGGTACTGACTGGTCGCGATAACGGGACCAGGAAGAGAAAGAGTGCGTCTCCCATTTCGTCTGTTTCTGCCTCAATCCAGCGGAGACTAAAACATCTCGAATCGTCTAACAGACGTCACTGATCTAACAGAATCAGTCTGAAACAGCTAAAACTACGCCTAGACCTATGAATCTGGTTTCATCCAAGCCTCCAAAATACATTAAATCTCACTTTTCAGACACATTTTGGACACATCACAAGGGGCCAAAAAAGTGTGCTGGGTGAAACGCCAGCAACCGCTCTAAACTGATCTAATTCAACATATACCTCGTTTTTACACACAAAATTTATCATGATAAATGCCCTTTAAAGTATGCTATATCCATGAATAGGAATTATTAAAGAACATTTTGTTTTCATTTTTTCCTTTACACTCATTTATTTTGTATCACGATAACCTCTCTGACAATATGAAAACCGACTTGTTCAAATAGATAATTATTAAAGCAAATAAAGTTTGCATACTTTTATGGGCAATTATCACGATACATTTTTTGTGTATAAACGTTGTAATAGTTTAAGTTGGGGATTATAGGCATTTTATTTTCCTGATGATGTTTGTTATCTAGCTCTTAGTTTACAAGCAACAAACTTTAGTGTTGAAAATGCTCGTTGAACTGGTTCCTGCGACCGTAAGAGTTGTGCGATTCATGAACTAGTTCGAATGAACTTAAAAATGGAACTAATGAACTGGTCTCGTTGAGATAGTTCATTTTTTGAACTAGGTAGTTCATTTATATAGTTCATTTTTCAAATTCGTGTAAGTCTCATTTCTTTAACCCTATTCAAAAATTTTCAACTATAGTTTTTTTGTCGATGTATGTTACCTGGTCAAACTTTCGGAGTTTTTATATTTGTTCCTAAAACTTGTTCCTATCTGTTAAGCCGAAATGATAAAAACGTTTGTCCACTTTTTCCGACCATCGAAGGAATTATTTTCCAATTTGCCATTGGTACAAACGTGAAAACCCCCGAACATTTTACATGTGATAGTTCAAAGAATAACTATAGTTCAAAAAATGAACTATAGTTGGAAAAGAACTATAGTTCATCTATAGTTCAAAAATGATTTGTTCATAGGTTGAACTATAGTTCAAAAAATGAACTATAGTTCAAATGAGCTATAGTTCAAAAATGGTCTAATTCGAGCAATGAACTATAGCTCGAAGAATAGTTCATCAAAAAATGAACCAATGACCTGGAACTATTCTCCAACTCTATTGCGTAAGTCTTCGTTTTTAACCCTTTCCAAAAATTTCAAATTTTTTGTCGATGTATGTTACCTGGTCAAACTATCGGAGTTTTTATATTTGTTCATAACTTTTTATCTCTCTGTTAACCCGAAGTAGAGTCATTTGCCAAGAACAACTGAGCAACTGAACAAGTGAACAATAACAACTGAACAGCGGAGCAACGAAACAACATCGGAACAGCAGAGCAACGGAAAAAAGAGTGAAACAATAGACTGGAAAAAGAGTCGCGGAATAAGTGCAACGAAACAACGGAGCAATGGTACAACAGAGCGATCGGAGTGAGTTGACTCATTAAAAAAAGGAACAAGTAAACATGTTCCGTGAAAGGAACAACCTTTACCCAACACTACTCCGAAGCAACTTCTCGTGGAACTCTGAACTTGAATGTGAAAACGTTTTGGAATTGATGCGGAATTACTTTTTCTAATTTTAATAGAGTGGAATTGGGAACAGGGTTATTATTTTAAGCACATAAAGTTTCTCTACACAGAGGAAAACGGAGAACATTGGACTCAAGATGAGCACAATCGTTACCAAAAAAAGTGTAAGAAATCTCATATGTAGTAGAATGTTCTCACTTCAAGAACATTTTTTTGAGAACGCAAAAACTTGAATTGAGTTGTTTTTGTTCCGTTTTCAAGAACACTTTTTACTTTATATGAGAATAAACAATACTCATTTTAAGTATTTTCGTTCTCACACAGAAAAAAAAAATTGTGCCATTCGGGCTCAACTCTCAACGCCAAACGGGCTCAATAATGTCGGGATAGTCGCCCGATAAAAGTTCATAAAATTTAGAAACGCCCGAGAGATTTTTTTTTTCTTATAAATTTGCATATATATTAATTAATTGTATATTTGGATTCACTTAACACTTCTTTAATTTGAAGAAACATATATAAATAAATTAATAAGAACTTACTTTAACTTGCCTTGTCTGGGAATCGAACTCGGGACCTCGGGTCTGCGTCTCAGCGCACTCGACCGCGCCGCGCTTGCCAGACTAGGCACCCAATGACATACAATGCTACAGACGACAAAAGAGAGAAGCCAAGAGAGCGAATTTGCTGTTGCTCTCAGCTTGTTCGCTCTCTCTGTTTTTCAACCCCCGTATAGTTGCGAAACACCATAACCCAAAGCCAATGTGGCACGCGCTCACGGAATTGAAAGTCAAAAAGGCAATTATACTCCGATTGAGTTGAATTTTGCTCATTTCAAGAACATTCTGAACATTTGTTCTCAAAAATTTTGAGAAAAATCTGTTATTGTTTTGAGTTGCCGGCAACTTATATTCTGAACAGGTTTTTTCCCTCTGTGTACATACCAAAAATAGTAAGTTGAAAATTAAATAACTTTTTAAATTCCTGTCAGGCCTGTTCTGGTTTTTACTTTTGACATAATTTGTCGAATTCGAATGTAGTACATGTGTTGTTGTGTAAAATTTATTTAAAAAAAATCTGTTTAAAATATTGAATGTCGAATCTCTTAAAATCACGGATTAATCCCGAAACGAATATCGATTCCGGTACGTACCGAAATGAGAATATATGTTAAAGGTTTAATTTCAGTTTTTAGTTTATTTCGGTTTTCGGCTCCCATACGGTACTCAGAATTTTATTTCGCCTTAACGGCACGTACCGGTATAAGTATATTTTTTTTAATATTAAAAAATGTTAAAGATATCTAAAAAAATTAAGGGATGTAATAGACTCTTTTCTAAGTGTATAGATTGCTGTTATTAGTACACCGAAAAAAAAACCAGGATATCCATAGGAAAATTTATCAGATGTTAGAACTAGGTCCATCCCTGATTTTCTCACACCAAGAATGAAAGGTCTGACGGAATTCTTGTCTTGTTCCTTGCCTT
Organism: Lordiphosa mommai; assembly: GCA_018904225.1. NCBI lineage: Eukaryota > Metazoa > Arthropoda > Insecta > Diptera > Drosophilidae > Lordiphosa > Lordiphosa mommai. Next base: position 193,207 of record JAEIFT010000315.1, on the reverse strand, counting down.
TTCGATGGTTATTTTGCGACCTCTGTTTTTGAGGTAAACGTTTCCCTTCGTATTCGGACAGAAATTCTGCAGGATCCCTTTTCTGGTCATAAAATATTAATTTTATTACGAGCCAAGAGAATGAGAGAAGCTCGTCATGGACCCTCTGGGCTGTTCAATATTTATATATAGTTTTATAGGCAAAGGGTTATTTTTTTCTAAGACGTCGTCAACAAAGCTTACGATCTTTAATTTAAAGCACTTTCAAATAACTTGGTTGAATATAATAAAAATCGGTGGGCTATTCTTATAGCTCCCAATTCATTTTAGGGTTAGGCATTAAAACTTTGGTTTAACTTCAACTAAATAAGGTATTGTATATTGTATGTAGATTCAATTCACATTCATATTCACACATATTACACTTGTATAATCATAACTAGATTGATTGGTATACATATGCACATATGTACATATATATTGTCCAGTCAAACCAACAAAACAATTTTCCCATCTTTAGAATACTTCTCAGGAAATCCCTTTTGGAAAATATCACTCCTTTTTCCCCGCACTTTTTAAGTCAAACTGTGATTGTAGGGCGAGGCAAAGTCACGTTGATATGCCGCTGGATGCAAATGATGTGGATGAATGGATGGAGGAGGAGCTGCTGTCGCCTGATGATGTCCATTCATGCCGCCATAAATATCCGAACGCGACTTGTGAGAGTTGGAGGGCGTACCATTAAGTAATTCCGCCATAAAACCAATATAGGTAATAGCCAGTCGCAGGGTTTCGATGCGCGATAAACGCTTCTCATAGGCAAAAGTGGGCACCTTGCGACGGAGCTTATCAAAGGCTTCATTTAGATTAAACATGCGACGTCGTTCGCGTATATTGGCCGCTCTTCTCTGGGCCATAGAGGCAACACGACGACGTGTCTTTTTTGAGGAGCTGGAGGAGGTGCGTCCATTTGTGACAGGACGCTGGGCCACCAAGGGAGCCACCTGAGAACGTTGCCAAAGAGCTGAGAGACATACAAATTAAAATTATAATTTTATATTTTTAAAAGCATTTTTATTTACTTACATAATTCCGAGCAGGGAAAGCCAGCGATGAGCTCCTGATAGGGTACTATGGGCGGTGGCGGTGGTGCCTCCTGACCCCATAAAGGTTGAAATGCTACCTCTGGCATATAGGTAGGCTGGTCGCTGGGATGCTGCATATTTGTACGCTGTCTAATAGACCTTGGGTCTGTTCTGCTTGGAAGACTGGATTGTAATAAATTCTGATTGCAATTTCTGCTTAGAAATCAGCTCGGTCCGGGGTTATGCCTATTGGATTTTTATCATCCCTTGGATATAAGTGAGAAAGGAAGCCATTTTGGATTGGCAACAGTCTGAAGCATTCTGATTGGTGGTTGGCTCTGCTCAGGGGATGCTTGTCGCAAAAAAGGACTTGTAGAGGAACTGCTTCAGTTGCGGTTTGAAATGAATTTGGAATAAATCATTTCATCATATTTTAGTCCAAAGTATGACTTAGAAATTTTCAACATTTTTAACGCGAAACTGAATACCGGAACAACATTATTTCGGGTTTTAAAGACTTAAGTTGTTGGTAGAATCAGATGGAATTTTAAAGTAAACTCAAGTTTTAAACTGAAATGTTGTAGTAAGGCAAATAAAACTATATTTATTATTTTTTATGTGTCAGAATCTTTTTATTAGCGTCCTTTAATCCAATTGGCACAGCGCATCCCTGGACTTTTAGGACCCACCCACTTTTGTAGCCTTGACACCAAAAGCTGTTTTTGAACGGTTGTTGTATTTGATACAAAAAGCTTTTACTGAGCTTTGTACTCAACTGTTTTAACTGATAGATAATGTTGGTGAAATTCGAAAAATTGTAGATGATTTTTTAATAGAGGCCAAAAGTATTTTGACAAAATATATTAATAATTAATTCCAAATTCCCTACGATTTGTGTCGATTTTGGTACTGTAGCAATTTATAGAACACTTAAGAATACAAATTGTAAGCCAACTCAGTAACTATACATTGTTGCTATAAAAAAGAGCTTCTGAGATAGCTAAATAACTTTTCCCAGCCTTTATCGGTTTTTCCATTTAATACCATTTATTTTATCGTGAGAATTTGATATCTGCCTTAAAATTGTAGATGTTTATTATTTTTTTATTAACTATTTTTATATAAAATTTTTTTAAATTAAAATAATTATCTTTTTATTTTTTTTTTTAATTATAAAATTCTACTCATGGATTTATTTAAAACCTTTTTTAAACTTTAAAATAATTTTTTTTTTTTTATTTTAATATCTTTTACTTAGTTTGGTAGTCTTGAATTTAAAGAAGGTTTTTAAGACCTTCTGCTTAATTCTATCATTCCAACCAAGTCAGCGGTAAGCTTCACTTCAAATTGAAACTTACACTGAAATCATTATGATGTATTGTATATACTATTCTTTTCCTTAAAAGCATTTTTGAAATCCGGGTTGGAAGCCATACTACCCAAGGAAACGATTGTCGGTTCCGGTACGTACCGAATCTTATGTTTTGCTAAAAGGTTCTGTTTAGGTTCGGAAATTAATCGGTATTCGGCTCCGTATTAGTTTCTTAGTTGTGATTTCTTTAAAATTCTTTAAACCCAAAGATATGACAGAGCAGGTAGCAACCTATACAACAGAATGCAGTAATTAAGAAGGTTAATTAATAATAATAAGCTTTACTCCGAAAATAAAAATGTTAAGTGAAAGATCAAGAAAAACTTATGATATCTGATGAAATGGCAATTCACATTATGCAAATAACTTTACTGATCACAATTAATTCCTGCTGTTAGGTTAAGCCCATTTGGTCCAATCATTGGATCAAATCCTCTGTAAATGCAAAATAACGAAAATTACACAAGTAGTTTTTACATTATCTGTGTTGTATAAAGAGTAATTTAATAGTATTTGAAAAGTATTGAACCGAAGTATTGAACAAAGAATTATAAAAATTCCAGATATACCAAATGGTCCCCTAACCTAACATTTGTAAGTTTTTGCTAACCTAACAGAAGGGTTTAGTAAATTTTCCTAATTTTGTAGGCGTTTTACGCTGAGGAAAAATCCGATTGGAGCATAAACTGAAATAAGAAAAATTGTATTTTTTTTTACTTTTGTTGTGATCGAAATTGCGAGGCGCTTCCTATGTCTTTAAGATAGTTAGGGAGTTCGTTCCAGTTTCGAGAAGCGTTAATATAGAAATGCGTTTTGGATCCTACTAATTTTATCCATGATGCAAATTTTAATTTGACAAAAAGATATTTCGGTTGACGGCTAAAAATAATTTTGTGATGAAAGATGAGATTTTTCAGTTTTATCCAAGATTTGAGAGTCATATTAAAAATCTTTGTGCAAAATATAGAAATATGGTCAGTTAAATATATATCTGGCAATCCAATTAAACGCTACAATTAATCTTTGCATACTATGCGCGTCACAGCTGCCGAAAATTTCGATGCCGTAAAGTAATGTAGGTGTAAGACACGTTTTTGTCACAAGCATTTTAAGATTTTGTAGAATAAATTTCTGAGATAACGACTTCAATATCGGTTTCCCAAAAAATAAATAATAATTGTTCCGGTTCTGAGTTTTCATCGGTTATTTCTGGTATTCGGTTCCGGATCGGGTTCGACATTGATCGAAGAGATCTTAGAGATGTTATGAGCTAGAGGTTTGATGGAAATGGAACGTAAATTTCTCAGATAAAGTTTATTTTCAAAAAGCGCTGCTGTCGAGTGCCCCGACTGCGAAATACCGTGTACGCTTATATGTAGTAATCATCATTATTTATCGATCCACATAGGCTGGAAACGATCAGATGTGTGGAGTGGACACATTGTCACTTATATGTTTAGGAAATTGAGCCTTATCTATATCTAGGGAACCAATATTGATGGAATTAGTAATTATTTTGGAGAAGTATGCTGACACATATAAGCCATTGTTCTGAATACCCCTAATACCGCATAAAATACAATCTGTTGCATACTTTTGTTTTGTTTACGAAATTCGCTCTCAGCTCTCGTGCTGAATGAGCTTGAGAAATACTGTGCTAGCGCGGATAATATACGCCGTCATTCTGCCTGCTCTGACCATCTTGAGATGATTGTTAGCAAATGGGCAAATAGATTTCAACAGTTAGTATTTCATTATGTGGTAGACCACAAATGCGACAACTGTTAAGCTACAACAACTAAATTAGAGTACAATGTTTATACAGCATGTGTATGCTACTTACATGACAGGTACTCAAATCGAAGGCGAAACATTATTTTATGTTGGCATTTTAAACTTCTTTGTGCAAAGGGTTTATTTATTTAGTAAGCCACGTTGGTTGGGCGATGGAAAAATAACGAACTTCCAACGTGAGAGCACTTCATTGTGTCAATAGCTTGGAATTGGATATGAAGTGCACACACTTAACACGCGACCAGCGACTGCTTAAAGTTAACACAAAATCAACGACATATTTAAATTTAGTATGTTTCCTGTAACTCAAAATATAAACAAACTTCTCTGCAATTTTGTAAAAAGGAATGAGAAATGTCTAAGAAGATTTGTTTTTCTTATTTTTTTTTCAGTCTGCGACTGAGTCTGCTGTGCAAGATTTATACGATTCCGTACAATGCTCCTTGTGAATGTAAAAACTGAGTTGAGTTTATAAGAAAATATGAATATTTTTTGTGTGCGGCGACGAGTGAAACTTCTTAATTTTCCACGCAAATGCATTTTATTTATGATGTCATTTGTGGATTTTTGTGGTCGTAAAGAATGAAACAGTCTGAATATATTTGCTTATGGCATATGCCATACTCAGGCGCTAAACGGGAACATTAACTTAAGCGAATTATTGCTGCTGCTGCTGATTGCTAAGATTTTATTAGCAATTTTAGGACAACAGCTGAGGCTGGATTTAAAATAATACTTAACATACTCATGTTGATCTAAACAGAAAGAAATCTTATGACAAACTGGAAGGCCTAAAGCTTGTACTGCACTAAAGCTTGTACTAAAACTAATGCGGAACTCATTATTTTTTAAAATTATTTTTATACACTTGCAAAGTGTGAACTAATTTTGTCCAGAAGTTTGTAACGCTTAGAAATAGTCTTTTCCGACTTCATAGACAATACAAATTCTTGATAAGGACGATGAGCTGAGTTGATTGAGCTTTGCATGTACATATATCTTATAGCCAGTGATTGGAAAGGTACTCATTATTATTTTTACTCTCGGTAAGGTACAAGGTAAATTAAAAAAACTGGATTTATTAGTACCTAGGTAAAGGTACAAACAAGTTATTATAAAATAAACCAATATTTATAGTATTCTTAGGGCCATTTCCTAATGGTCCCTTTGTAAATCCAGGTGCTTATTGAGAACATATATGTTGCCTACTTTTAGGGCGCTTTTGAAATATCTTTGCTTGTTTCTACGACGACCCGCGGCCTAATTTTATCAATAAGCACCTAGATTTAGACGATAAATTAATATAAGGAAGTTTTATCCTGAAAATTTAACATTTTGAGTTTATTTGCTGCTATATTATTATATTATTTTTTTAATAGTTCACCTAAGATTCTAAAAATTATAGATAGCAAAATGGTTTCACAAGTACTTATTGCATTACACACTTTTGACTCGTTGAATAATAATGCTTTGGGGCGTGTTCTCATCTTCATGTATTTTTAAATCGCTGGGGTTAGTAAGAAAATATATGTTGCCTACTTTTAAGGCCGAGTTAAAGCAACATACATTTAGGCAATATTTATATTTTTAATGTCCACATAAAATTCAAAAATATGAAGATGAGAAAACAGCACTTAGGGTCGTTTTCTCATCTTTAAGGTTTTCAAATTTAGGAGATTTTTGTGAAAATTTATGTCGCCTACTTTTATACTGACATATAAATTATATCCAGGTCGTTGTGGACAGAAGAATAGATATTTAAAAGCGACTTAACAGTAGGCAACATAAATTTTGTCAAAAAGCACCTAGATTTAAAAAACCATGAATATGAGAAAACAACCCTTAGTGAGTCTTTTATCCAGCTTTATTTACTAGTTCAGATCATAACTAATTCATCGCTCCCAAAAAGTGCGATTTAAGTCAGCAGTGTTAGAAATCGTTTTCGATTTTTCTGGGGAATCTCCGGGAGTCATATCGGTCCATTGTTATTCAATCTTTTTATTAATAATTATCTTTAAGTGTTTCCAACTTGAATGGCTCTCTCTAGCACTTGGTAACTGCCACATCATGACCTTTAACGAATCAAGCTATAATAGAAAAATCCTATAGCTATATTAGAAAATTGAAAAAATGCGTCTTACTGAAATTATATTTTTTTATACACTTGAAAAGTGTATATTAATTTTGCCCAGAAGTTTGTAACGCATAGAAATATCAATTTCCGACCACATTCCCCCCGTCTGCGCGGCCGTCTGTTTCTACGCGAACTAGTCTCTCAGTTTTAAAGCTATCGAGCTGAAAATTTTGCACATATGTGCTTCTTTTTACTGCACGCAACTAATATGTCGGAACCGGCCGGATCGGATGACTATATCATGGGTAAGCTGCCATAGGAACCGATCGGGTCCGAAAATATGTTTTTAGTGAGAAAACTTTTTGTTTTCCATCGTAGCGTCACCTATCTTGGTATATGTTATGTTTTATATGTATCCACATAATTCTGAAAAAAATTAATCAAAATCGGATGACTATATCATATAGCTGCCATAGAATGATCGGTCTAAGAACTAGTTCTAGTTAGAAAAACCTTGTTTTTGCATCGTAGCGTCACTAATCTGGTATATGCTAGTTTTGTATTAAGCCACACAATTCTCGAAAATTTATCAAAATCGGATGACTATATCATATAGCTGCATATAAAGGGTCGGTCGAAAAATCTTCTTCTAGTGAGAAAAACTTTTTAGTTTTCCATCGTAGCTTCACCAATCATGGTTTGTATTAGTTTTATATGCTTCCGTAATTCTGGAAAAATTTATCAAAATCGAAAGACTATAGCATATAGCTGCCATATAAACGGTCGGTCTAAAAACTAGTTCTAGTGAGGGAAAACTTTTTTTTTTGTTTTCTATCGTAACGTCCTTAATCTTGGTATATATTAGTTTTATATGCTTTTACGCAATTTGGAAAAAATTTATCAAAATCGGATGACTATAGCATATAGCTGCCATAGGGACCGATCGGTCGGAAAATGTGGTTTACTAAGAAAAGTTGTTTTTATGGTATCAAATCTTTCTTATCAATGATTTAAAAATTTTTAAATATTTGATATCTATATCCTTTATATATTTTATCGGTTAAATCAGTTGGAGTAAACGTTTTCAAGTGTATTTAAACTTCGGCACAGTCGAAGTTAGCTTTGCCTTCTCGTTTTTTATACACTTGAAAAGTGTATATTAATTTTGCCCAGAAGTTTGTAACGCATAGAAATATTCATTTCCGACCCCATAAACTATATATATTCTTGATCAGGACGACGAGCCGAGTTCATTTCCGCTTGTCCGTCCGTCCGTCTGTCTGTCCGTCTGTCCGTCTGTCCGTCTGTCCGTCTGTCCGTCGGTCCGTCTGTCCGTCTGTCTGTTTCTACGCGAACTAGTCTCTCAGTTTTAAAGCTATCGAGCTGAAATTTTGCACAGAGTCTTCTTTTTACTGCACGCAACTAATATGTCGGAACCGGCCGGATCGGATAACTATATCATATAGCTGCCATAGGAACGATCGGTCTAAGAACAAGTTCTAGTTAGAAAAACTTTTTTGTTTTCCATCGTAGCGTCACTAATCTTGGTATATGTTAGTTTTATATGCTTTTACATAATTCTGGAAAAATGTATCAAAATCGGATCACTATAGCATATAGCTGCCATAGGAACGATCGGTCGAAAAATAAGTCTTTGTGAGAAAAACTTTTTTGACTTCCATCGTAGCGTCTCCAATCGTAGTATATATTTGTTTTATATGTTTCACACAATTCTGAAAAAATTTATCAAAATCGGATGACTATAGCATATAGCTGCCATATAAAACGGACGGTCAAAAAACTACTTTAGTGAGAAAAACTTTTTTGTTTTTTATCGTAGCGTCCCCAATCTTGGTATATAAAGTTTTATATGCTTTCACATAATTTCGAAAAAAATTATCAAAATCGGATGACTATAGCATATAGCTGCCAAAGGACCGATCGGTCGGAAAATGTGTTTTACTAAGAAAAGTTTTTTTTTATGGTATCAAATTTTTATTATCAATGATTTAAAAATTTTAAATATCTGATATCTATATCGTATATATATTTTTCCAGTTAAATCAGTTGGAGTAAAGTTTTTCAAGTGTATTAAAACTTCGGCACAGTCGAAGTTAGCTTTGCCTTCTCGTTAAATTTTAAAGTCAACAATCAGATTCTTAACGATTTTAAATTTATAAATATCTTACATCAATATTCTAAATATGTTCTATAGGTTAAATCAGATGTAGCGAGCTTTTGCAAGTGTATTGACTTGGGGACCAATGTGCTTTAGTAATTTTTGGTTCGACTCCTCATATTTAAACTAGAATAGATACATTTTTGTGTACCTATTGTTCTATGGAAGTGAATTCCTCATAAAGGGCTCCTTCCAGATGACATACAAATTTATTTCGTTATAATACTTCATGTGAATTGAAACCCTTTTGGAAAGCTCTGAATGCTGAATGCTTTTGAAAAGCTGTCTTATTTATATGAAGCATAGTGCCGAAATAAATTTGTATGCCTTCTGGAATGAAGCCTTAAAGCTTCAAAGCTCAGCGAATAATTTTTATTCTTACGAAAACACCAATTGTTGCTTTAATCGTTTTTATAATTTTCAAGGCTTCTTCTCTATAGAGAATATATATTGTACTTTCAAGAATATTAGCGCAATGAACAGAGCTAATTTCATGGTTCATGAGAGGATTTTGCTCTTGCATTTCTTGTCTTAAGTTCTGGCTTAGATATTTTTCTCCCCATCTGTACCTCTTTCTTTCAACTGTCACATAAATCAAGCTAAAAGTAAAAAAAAATTTCGTACACATGTCGTTGGCGATGCTGCGTAACCAGGGCATTCTATGTACTCCAATGTTCTGGATTCGCAGTTTTGCACATGACAAAACCTTGCAAACAATTAAGATGGACTATGCCGTTTACCAGATGCCGCATAACCGACTTAGAGCTCCACCCATTTTAGTCATGCATGACATAAATCTATCGCGCGCCTCTTGGCGTCGAGTGGCTCGTAATTTATCCAAGCGCGGTCCCAGACAGGTGATCACCGTGGATGCACGCAATCATGGTCAAAGTCCAAACACTGTCGAGCATACCCCGGCTCTCATGGCTGCCGATGTGAACGCTTTTATGGAGCGTCATAAGATCAAACGCATTGTGGCATTAGGCCATAGCATGGGTGGCAGAGCCATGATGACGCTGGCCTTGACACAGCCCAAGCGGGTGGAACGTGCCATATTTGTGGATATTACAACGAGGCCGGGACCCAGCGATTCGTTTCCAACACACGCCGTATTTGAATTAATGCAAAGCTTGGCTCCCAGTATACCCAAAGATCTTACTTTGTCCGAGGGCCGCAAGTTTGTGGTAAGTGCTATAAGTAAGTTGGTCAAGCAGGAGGACGATATTCAGCTGGTCATACAGAATCTACGTAAATGTGATGACGAATCATTTGGCTGGGCTGTAAATCCGATGGCCATACTCAACGGTTGGAAGGATACCGTAACGCACTATGACAAAACTCTGAGTGATCTAAAACCCTATGAGGGTGAAGCGTTACTGATTGCGGGCAAACAATCGAGTTTTGTCACCTTATCTAAGGTCAGAGCAATGAAGAAATATTTTCCCAAATTAAAAGTGGAATATTTGGAGGCAGATCATAGGGTGTATCAGGATCAGCCGGATAAGTTTGTGGATCTGGTAGTGGAATTTACCAGAGACTGTACGAAATGTTGAACTAAATTTAGGTTTTACTGAATAAACGTAGGTTTTACTTAGTCAGGGGTTAATCACGAATTCGTCTATGACAAAGTCAAAGAAGAAAATGGTTTATACATAAACAAGTAAGAAAAGTGGTCAAACCCGACTGAAATATACTTGATAACCTTTAAGTGTGATGTGTAAGTGCTGCCCATCATAGATGCATGCCCTACTTAATTATGTGACTTGCTTATAACTCGACTATAGTTCATCTGATCGTTCCCAAACTTGGAGGGTCGATAAATAATGCTAATGACTATATAAGTCTAAGGTTAAACACCGGAATAGCATCAGATTTGGTCTCTAAATTCACAATTTTTTTTTGCGAAAATAACAGCAGGAATATTAAAGTTAAAATCTGGGCAAAATTCTTAGCATAAACAAAGTTAAAACTTTCAAATAAACTTTAGAAATCACAGACTATTTCGACATGTACAAAACTTTGGCTTTTGTGTGAATGTCAGTGTTAAAATTGTTAACCGCTCGTTCATTCAATATATATATATATATATGTACGCTTCCTGCGATAAATGCGCTGTCAGCACAACTATAGTACGAGCATTCCAGTTTGACAGAGACCACAACCCTTTGGCATTTCAACACTCACACACACATAAAAAGGGTGCACAATGTGTCAGACAAGGGGGGAGGATTAGTAAAAATAAGCACAAAAAAGCAACTTGCAGAGCAACATTGGAGTGAAAGTCAAAATCGATGGGAAATCAACGTGGCAGCCAATTGAAGCGATACTCCTGTCACTCCCGACCTCTCCCCCTCACTCAGAATTCACTCCAAGTGCTTGAGCAATACAAAACCAGCTTGATGCTTTCTCCATCAAATGAAATAAGGTGGGTGAGGTAAAATGCTATACAATTTAGATTTAGATGCTTTGTTGTCTGATTTATTTGTGTGGACATGTCTGAGCCCAAGCTGTCTGCCGAAAAAGTGCTTCAAAATTCGATAATCTGTTTGGAGAACAAAATCTTTAAGTTAAATTTGACTACAGTTGTCAGCAGATATATTTTAACAAACATATTTATATAAATATAACATTATCAGAGGTGTCACAATGCTACACAATGATTTTAGTAAGAGATTTAATTTTATAATATAGATAAGCCAATTTTGTAAATGTAATTTTGTAAATTAAAACAACATTATATTTCTGGAATAATTAAAATATTCTACTTCATTTAATAATGATATTTGCATTTGTGAATAATTATTCGCAAATCCAAGCAAAGGCTGCCATGTCAACCAAAACCAATAAGCCACCAAACCTCAGTTGGCATTGCAAACAAACCAAACTATTTTTAAATTTTTGCACTTAGTTTTGCAAAATTAAAATTCCCTTTTTTATTTAAATTTAAATACGCATCGTGAAACACATAAAACATATTTCCAATGCTAATTAAACTTCAAAATAATTTGTAATAATGGCGCCTCCTCTGTGACCATTTGCCTGACCCTGCGAAACAACGACTCGAAATATTTATACAATTTTGATAAAACTTAACAAAATTGAGGTCTAAGCAGAACATTCGCAACATTTTTTAACAACATTTTTATTTCTTTACGGCTTTTAGCCCATACACTCAGAAAAAAACGGCTGCCAGCGTTCTAGAACGAACGGGATTGAATTTATACCGTTTCGTACTTAAAATTTCAAGTATAATTCGTACTTGATTGTACTTAAAGTAAGTACGAATCAGTCTTAAGTTTAAAATTTACCCAAAATGTTCCTAAAATGAGAACAAAATTCTTAAATCAAGTACGAAATACTTAAATCAAGAATTTTTTGTACTCAAACTGGAACGGGATATAATGAATACCGATTTGTACTTAAAATAAGTATGATTCGTTCATGGGTGTCGAGTGAGAGCGCGCACAAGCTGAGAGCAAAAGCAAATTGACTCTCTTGGCTTCTCTCTTTAAGTTTCGTTTTGCCGTCTGGAGCAAACGTACTTGTATTAATTTGGCGCCTAGTCTCGCAAGCGACGCAGCCGTTCTTGTGCTTCAGTCCCGAAGTCCCGAGTTCGATTCCCAGACAAGGAAAGGTAAAGTAAGCAATTATTAATTTATAAATTATTATATGTTTCAGAGAAAAGAAGACTTCAGTCACCCCCCTGTGTGTACTGTACTGTGGGTTATAATTCTATCACACATTTAGGAAAGCAGTTTCTCGAAAATATAAAAACAGTCGGGTATACACAGGGTTGAGCCATTCCGAGAATTAACCCATTATGTTGAGGTGTTGAGTTATTTTTTTTTTGAACCAATTGGGATTGGAACAGTCCAAAATGTACTTAATGTATCCCGAAACGGTCTTAAATCAAGTATTTCGGGATTGAAAAAATCGTACTTGAACCAAGAATTTTGTACTTGTATCAAGTATTTTCGTACTTGGCGTACTATTGACACCGTTTGTACTTGATTTAAGTACAAAGTTCTCGGTTTTTTTTCTGAGTGTAGAAATGTTCCAACATTTCTTGAGAATTCCAAAAATGTAAGAAATGTCAACATTTCCACTGTTTTTCCCTATTCCGTTTTTCGAATTTCTCCGAAGACTTTAGGCAAACAAATTGTGGTGTACCACTTAGAATTGACCGTCCTACGTTGCTCAAGCGGAACAGTCGCCACATGACCAGTTTTACCGAAGAAACCGGCGACCATTTGCTTCAAAGTGCTTCTTCCACGAACGAGTTTCGTTGGAATTGGCTCGACTTCGAAGACCCACACGGTCGATTGCTGTTTTGTTTTGGGCTCATAAGCATAGATCCATGATTCGTCACCTGTGACGATCTTATAAACGTCATTTGAAACACCGCGATTATATTTTTTCAAAATTTCTTTGCACCAATCCACACGAACCTTTTTTTGAGCGATTGTCAAATTGTGCGGGATCCAACGAGAACAAACCTTTTTTTACGCCCAGGTGCTCATGCAATATCGAATGTATGCTGGTAGAATGTATGCTGGTGGTATGTCACATGACGATCTTGCATTATCAGTTCACGCACGGCATCAATGTTTTCTGGCACAACGACTGTTTTTGGACGACCTTTGTCTTCGAGCGAGCGTCGCCCGCGATTGAATTCATTAAACCAATTTTTCACAGTGCTATAGGATGGTGCTTCATCGCCACACAAAGATTTAAGTTCATCGTTGCACTCTTGTCGTGATAATCCAAGTCGAAAGTTTTGAAAATGATTGCTTGAAAATTTTCACGAGTTAATTTCATTTTTCTGTCGAGGTAAGTTTTTGATTAATCGTTAATCGATAACAAACGTGGTCACACATGAAAGAGTTGTATCGAACTTTTATCGATAAAAGTCCAAACTTTTTTTTTGGGAAAAGGCCAATTGGTTCTAAAATGACTAAAAGTGACCTTGGCTAGAATCTTAAAATAGCAACCCACGTATTTACTATATGGCAGCGATGCAAACCCCTTGCGAATTTGAATTTGGGTTAAGTGGATTACAAGAAGTTTAAACCACCGGTTTGGTTCATGACGTGGTATAAAGATTAACCGGCTTTAGAAACGTTCCCGTTCCCCAATTTTCCGAATTTTCTAGGATACAAGTTTTTACTTTTTCATTTAAATTTAATGAAATTTAACTCCTACAAAACATTTTAGCAACATGAAAGTCTTCATTTAAATGTATTTATGACATTAATAAATAAGTTACAGGATTTTCTGCGAGTAAGTTTAATTAGATACCAAAAACACCACGATAACAGTTTGTATGAGTCATATAGATCCGGTATTGCTACAGATCAATCGGGTCTATTTGTTGTGGGTAGTAGGAAAAACCAATGCCATTTTTTAAAAAGACAACAACTAATATTCTCATATTTAAAAATGTTTCTTTCTTCAGATAAGGAGCTTGCATCAGAAAATTCGTTGATGTAATGAACCAAACCGAACCTAACAATTTTCTTCAACGAAAGAACATCGGTTCGCGGTTCGGTTTTTTTTTTTATTTTTTTTTTTTTTTTTCTTTTTCGAACTGGTTTTCCCCTTTTTTGGGTTTTTTTTTAACATATTTTAATATACCTCTGAACAAATTTATAAAAAGTGTTCAACCAAACAATTGTTTTCTAACAATAGAATTCGGTTAATAAGAAAAAATTTGAATTTGAAAAATCCACTCGGGTCAAAAAGGGAATGTAGCGCATAGGCGATTTAAAACTAAAGGGGACGAAGATGATCATTCTCTCATGTGAAAAATTTTCCATATTATATCTATTTAAAAAAACAGTAAAAAAATATTTACTTTACAAATAGTAATAAAAACGTTTTTATATTTATCCAAATGTGTTCGTCAAAATATATATGCCGACGACTGTATTTAATTTAAAAGCTTTTGTTCTGTCTTTAATGAGAATTACGTGAAATTTCATTATGCCTGTATAAAAGGCAAGTAAATAAGTAGCAAGTAGCAAATAAACATACCGAAATAGACACTGCGAAGAGGGGGAAAAAGAGACAGAGAGAGAGAGAGCAGCCATATTAAAATTTAGACACGTACGGATTTTATTGTCAGTGCAGACATCAAAAGCGAATCCTTTTTGTTGCCTTGACATTTGGCATGCGTCTTTTTTGGTTAAACAATTTTCGTTAAAGCCAAAGTTGGCTACAGAAGTTAGATAGGGATATTATATGCAGGATATTTTCATATTACATACAGCATTTGCGCCTTCTGTGTAATTTATCTCAATTAAATTTGAATCACTATTTATGAATATTGATTGGCGTAGGTTTTCTTTATTAATTGGACTTTCGGGTAGGCCACATTAACACTGATCTGTATTTAAGCATTTTGATTTGTGTCAATGGTTTTGTGTGTGTTTGTCTTTCGTTTGCCAACCAATTCATTAGCTTCCCTTCATCCTTCATTCTTCAGGTGTAATGAAAATTGCACTCCCCATTATGTTGCCTCCTCGTTGCGCTTTTGTCTTTTTCAATTACCCCGGGGCAAGCAAAGTCAAGTCAAACTTTTTGTGCAATTATTTCCGCGACACAATTCTCGCTGTCTCGATTTTTATGAGAAGTGCGCGGCATCAAAACTTTTCCATTTTCATTTTTTTTTTACTGTTGTTGTAGTTTGCTTTTAACTTACTGTTAGACAGTTGTTTTATAATTTCATGTTGATTGTGTCTTCTGTTGGTTGATTTTCTAATTGTATTGTAAAAAGCTAACCGTATTCTTGTCAGTGTCTGTTTGTACCTAGGCTGCGAATTCCGGAAATTCTAAATTAGTTTTGGTTTCATCCTGTTTTTCTGTTCTTAAAGCAGCAAACTTTAGGTTTTGCTTTGAAGCTTGGGGAACGCTTAGAACTAATTATATCGAATAAAATATTGAATTGAATCAGAGAATTTTGATTTTTATTTAGGGATACATTTTTTATTAATTTTTACATAAGTCACGTCTTTTAAATGGATTTTAAATTTTTTGCGGTTTCCATATTCTCATTTAATTTGAAGCAAACATTCCTCCCAGTCGGTTTCCTTCATTATGATTTGAAAGCAGCTCTTCACTTCCTGCCCTCCTTTCGCGTTGACAGGACAGAGTTTATGGTGCACAATAATAGCATGGCAAAGGCAGCTGACCTAATGAGCTTCATGCCACAGACGCCAAAAAGAAATTGACACGCCGCTGGGGCGTTTTATTTAATTGCGCTTCAACCCAGAGACAGTGGCGCGTCCTTCCTAATGAAGAAGCTTGGCTGATGAGGTCTGGTTTGGTCTGGGTGCTAATGTCTCGATAAGGTCATAGGGGGCGTGGCTCGTAAAGAGGCGGACGCCATAAAGGCGAATAGCGTGCTAAGGACCATAGAACATGGGAACAGTTGAAGCCGTTTGCCGCTTATCAGGACACTTGCCCCATGACCAGGATATTTATAAATATATGTCCTTAGTACGGGTTCCTCTGTTGTCGCGTATATTTCATCTAGGCTAGCTGTCTGTCTTGACTTTTGTTATTGTGTGTGTGGCAAATTAATTTTTGGTTTGTTTTCGCTGGCCTAGTGGGTTTAATGTGTTGGCTCATTAGCCAAATAATTGGCAACTAATTGACTGGAGAGTTGTTAGTTAGAAAGGCTGGAGATGAGCTTTAACTTTACTCTTTTACAGACGAGTTTTTGTTGAAAGTGTTTAAACATTTGTTACATTACAGAGTAAAATTCGATTATTATTTCTTAGTCTATAGACTATGTATACATACAATCAGAAGACAACACAAATTTCTTACTTTTATACCCAATCCGTTCTCATTATACTCTGTACCGAAGGTAAAAAGAGTATGATCGGAAAACAATGTACGGGGGCTCGATAAGTAATGACGAGTAGAATATACAGGGTTGCCCATATTCGACGGACCCATCTGGCAACGCCATAACTTTTGACAGAGATGTCAGATCGCTTAATGACATACCGCGTTTGAAGCGTCAGTCCAAGCAGATTTTTACCATGGAACAATACACGCCACGCGAGCGCTCTGAAATAGTTGAAATTTACATTCAACAGAACAAGTCAATTGTGAAAACGTGCTTTTAAAAAATTAAAAAATGTGAAAAGTGCGCCTTCTAAGAACACCATTAAGCGTTTATACGAAAAATTTTCGACTGGTGAGGCTCTTTCTAATCCGAAGAGGCCAAATAAAAGTCGACCAAGGCGATCGGCCGAGAATATCGCTGCCGTACGAGCCAGTGTTAAGAGGTCCCCAAGAACATCCCAAAAACGCCGTTCTCAGCAGTTGGGCATGGCTCGGTCCACTTTACAACGGATTATTCGCGTTGATTTGCATTTGTTCCCGTACAAAATTCAGTTGACGCAAAGATTGTTGCCTGCGGACAAGCCTCGTCGATTGGAATGGGCCCAAAGAGTCATCGAAATGGCCGAAGATGACGAGCAATTTTGGAACAAAATTATCATGTCCGATGAAGCCCATTTCACATTGAATGGGACCGTAAATAAGCAAAATTGCCGTATTTACGCCACTGAAAATCCTCAGGAGATTCAAGAAGTGCCTCTTCATGACGAAAAAGTCACAGTTTGGTGCGGCGTTAGTGCGAAAACGGTCATTGGGCCTTTTTCTTCCAAAATGAAAATGGCCATGCTGTTACCATCAACCAGGAGCGTTATCGCGACATGATGACCAATTTTGTGATGCCAATTATTCGTCGAAAGCGTATGAGGCAGTTCTGGTTTCAACAAGACGGCGCTCCACCGCACACAAGTCGCATAACAATCGATTTTCTGAAGAAATTGTTTCCGGGCCGTTTGATGTCGAAAAGTGGTGATTTGGACTGGCCACCGCGTTCGCCCGATTTGACGCCGCCTGACTTCTTCTTGTGGGGATATTTGAAGTCAAAGGTTTACGTTAACAAGCCAAGGACCGTAGAAGAGCTCAAGGACAACATTCGTGAAGAAATAGCCGCTATTCCGGCCGAAATGTTGGCGAAAACGATGGAAAATGCTGCAAAAAGGGCACAATACGCCATCAACGCCAGAGGCGGCCATTTGAGAGATATCATATTCAAAAATTTATGTAAACAAATCTACTTGGAACAAATTAAATGATTAAGATTGCCAACCGCCAAATTTTTATTTTTTTCTTTGATTTTTTTAAAAAAAACATGGGTCCGTCGAATATGGGCAACCCTGTAGATGTAGAAGATTCGATCAACCTAACTCCAAAATTCCGGAATATTTGAGGTGTTTTTCAAATTGCGGGGGTGGCAACTCTACTATCGTTTATCTGATCGGAAAACGATGTATGGGGGCTCGATAGGTAATGATGATAAGAATATTTGTGTAGAAGGTTCGAACAACCTAACTTCAAAATTGCGGGATATTTGAGGTGTTTTTCAAATTGCGGGGGTGGCAACTCTACTATCGTTCATCTGATCGGAAAACGATGTTTGGAGGCTCCATAGGTATTGATGAGTAGAATATATGTCTAGAAGGTTCAAACAACCTAACTCCAAAATTGTGGAAGATATTAAGTTTTTTTTTTCAATTTGCGTGGGAGGCAAAAAAAAAAACTAAATTTGATTTGCCTGCAAGTATAAGAAATATATGTTCCATACTCCTCAAATCTCTATCTCTTACCATCTCTGAGATCTCAGCGTTCATACGGACAGACGGACATGTCTATATCGACTCTGCTGTTGATGCTGATCAAGAATATATATACTTTATAGCATATCTCCTATAATTTTAAAGATAGATGGTTCGAACCTTGTAGGCATATATTCGAATCGCCATTTTTTATCGAACCACCATACACCATTTCCAGATCAAATGAACGATAGTCGAGTTATAAGCAAATCAAATATTTGCGATGGGCAGCACTGGCCGATATCGTTCAGCTCACCTAAAAGTTTCCATTTATGTACAATCTTCGACAGGTACAGATATTTAAGGTCGAGCTTCTCAGTTTTCAAGCTATCTTGACCAAACTTTGCAAAAAGTCTTTAAATACACATAGGCTGCACATTTATCGGAATCGGCCGGATCGGATGACTATAGCACATAGCTGCCATATAAATGGTCGGTCCAAAAACTAGTTCTAGTGAGACATTTTTTTTTTGTTTTCCATTGTAGCATCACCAATCTTGGTATATTTTATTTTAATATGCTTTCACATAGTTCTGTTAAAGTTGATCGAAATCGGATCACTATACCATATAGCTGCCAAAGGAACGATCGGCCTAAAAACTAGTTCGAGATAGAACAACTTTTTTGTTATCTATGGTAGCGTCTTTAAGAATCTGCAAGGGTATTCAAAACATCGTCGGAGCCGATGTTAGCCTTCTATTTTTCGTTCTTGAAATAAGCCCACGGTCTCAAAAGTATACCATCCGTTCCAAACCGTTGAACGAACTAATAAAATACGTTCTTAAAATAGTTCGAGAATAACGACCGACTCAGTCGACTCCCGTTATATATAAAAATGTGAAAGAGGGCCCAGGTACAAAAAAAAAAATTGATTTAAATAAGGGTGGGGCGGGGATAGCGAGAAAGGTCAGAAACAAAATTTTTCCCGTTTCAATAATAAGACCAGATGGTTCTTAAACGCGGAACGTAATAGATTCTTAAACTTTGCCGTTTGAATTCGGCTTTACACTGTGCTTAAAATAAAAACTCGCAAGCCAAAATAGTGCAGAGAAGCTTGATTTGGGTTTTTGGACTGTTCAGACCATATTTATGTTTATTAAATTATGAATGTATTGGTATAAAACCCTGGTAACGGTATATGAAGCTGTCATTTATTGAAAATCTTTACTTCACAAAGAATTTAGACGCAATTTAGAAGCAATTTTCAAGTTGATGTCGACGACTTGTACATCATTATTTGCAGGAATATTTTTCTCAAATGTTATGGAATGTGGAAACACTTTTAATTTGGAGATTGTTGCAGACATCTACACCTCTTATTCTGTGGAGGTCTGGCTGGACAGCACTAGTTCCCATTTCTCCTTCTCTTTCTCCGACTCGGAGCTAGTTGGGGCATCCGTTTTGGGAGCATGGCAACGATTACATTTCTCTCGATACCAAAAGTTCAGATTAAAACAGTATTCGCATGCCCAATCATTCTTGTGTGGACGCCAGCGGCTCTGATAACTAAGGGAACGCGATTCGACGGAAGCCTCCGCCTTGGAGGACTGACAGCGATTACAACTGGAGCGCCAGGCAAAGTTACTGTTGTGGCAGAACACGCAGAGCCAATTGTCGCTGGCCGGCTTCCATTTGCGTGGACGCTGTCGACGCAGCTGCTCGCTGCTCACCGACTCACGGGGATAACTGAAGCGCACACCGCCACCCTTACGGGTGGAAAGGTATGCCGGAAGTACCGTCAATGTTTGACCCATAAACTTGCTGCCATTCAGATAGGTAATGGCCATCTGTGCCGAATGCGGACTGACATAGGTAATGGTGGCCTCGCCCTTCGATCGACCCGTTAGCTTGTTTTTGTACACAAAGATCTTCGGTTTGTTAACCAGTTCGTCCACCTTGATGAGACCCACTTTGCCAAAGAACATAATGATGTCATTCTTGGTCACATTCAGGCGCATTCCCAAAACAAATACCGTGTCCGGTTTTATAACATATTGCTCCTGTCCGATTTGCATGTAGGTAGAGTGACGTAGAAAGTGTGACGCATTGGGCACATCTAGGGCCAAACCCTCACCAAAGGGAACGACAGCCTGCTGCTGATTATTAGTCTCGTCCAAGGGATTCGTAGGATTCGTGTCCGGACTGAACGATGAAGAGCTGGTCAACGGCGAAGATGAGGCCGTCATAGTGGTGGTAGTCAATGTCAAGGTACTGCTAGCACCTCCCTCTACTTCTTGTTCGCCTCCTTCTTCCAGAGCACCATCGGCACAGTAGTTCTCTTCCAGCAGGAGCGAACCGCATGCATCGCCACCGCCATCCTCAAATCGATACAAATTATCCACCACCGAACTGGCCATGTAAGTTGATTGATAAATTTGCTGTTCCTGCTGCTGCTGAACACCGAGGAAATTTTGTGTATAAAAAGAATTGGCATACAACAAATTAACTGCCGGAAAGTCCATTGAGTATAAAAAAGTTTTGTATAAAAATTTTTTCTTTTTGGATCTTTACAACTAAACAAACACGAACTGATTCCTATAGAATATTAAAAACTACTGAAATCTTTGCTAGCAACCAAACGACATCGACCGACACTTGAATCCAAGGCTTGCTGAGTTTCCTTACCGAGCACAAAATTTGAAATGTTGAATAGAAAAATGCAAATTTACTTACCGGTCAAATTATGCAGTTTGCTGTTGACTTTAACTGCTGAGTGGAAAATTGATTCATAATTTTTCACATTTTCTACTTTAATCAGCAGAAAGAAGCTTCGTACAAATCGTTATTCAATATGGGTGCAGGATGAGGTAAATAATCAAACATACTTCACACCCCCATTTACTTTAAAAAATATAATTCTTTTTCCCATTTGTACAAGCGTTAAGGGAAGATTTGTCATTTTACCATGAATAGACTAACAAACAAACAGCGCTTGCAAATCTTTACATTTTATTATGAAAATTTGTGCTCTGTGTGAAATGTGTTTCGCATCTGAAAATTTTCTTCAGCAACGAAGCTTTTTTTGGCTCACTGGGTAAGTCAACAAACAGAATTGCTGAATTCGGTTCAAGAGCTGCCAATGCACCCTGAAAAATGAACTTTTTGGTGCGGTTTGTGGGCCGGCGGCGATGAATACCATATTTTTAATTGCCCAAAATGGAAGAATTGGATTTGGTTGACATGTGGTTTCAATAAGAGTGAGCCACTTGCCACACGGCGCGCGAGTCCAAGTCCATTGGCCGCCAAGATCAAGTAATTTGACCCCACAAGACTTTTTTTGTGGGACTAGGTGAAGTCTCTAGTCTTGGAAGACAACATTACAGCTGACTTGGGTGAGATGCCAGACGAAATGTAAGGATTTAGGATTGTATGCTAATTCAGCTTGGAAAAAATTACACCGCAACAACTAATCCAAATTATTTAGCTATATTACTAAAATCAGCGTTCTGCGATAAATATTTTTCGTGCACTTTGATCACATGTGGTTTATCGACCTTTCGAGAACACTATTCGCAAAACCATCGACAAATTAGAGTCTCAGATTACTTTATTGAATAATACGCGACCACATTCTGGCTGCTGGAATCATCGGTCTTTATTTCTTCAAAAATGAGTCTGCACCGAACGTAACCGCCAATAACGAGCGCTACAGCCCCATAAAAATATGACTTTTTGTTGCCTGAAATGGAAAATGTCGCCGACTACAATATAAGAATAATATACAAGCTTGTAAGCCAACTCTACAGCATGGGCCATACAGATGTAGAAATAATTTTTCAAGTTCGGAAAATTGTGATCCGGGTCAACGAAAAAAACAAAATAACGAGTGAGTGTGGATAACACTTAATAATGTCAAACATGTTAATTGAAAAGATTTTATATAATGCCACGGTTGGCCAGGCGATTGCTTGGATAACATAGTTGGAAAACAGTGTTAAAAAACAAATTTTTAAACAGTTTTTTAAAAAAGTGTTGGAAAATAGTGTTAGAAAACAGTATTGGAGTGCAGTGCTGGAATATAATGA
Source organism: Lordiphosa mommai (assembly GCA_018904225.1). Taxonomy (NCBI): domain Eukaryota; kingdom Metazoa; phylum Arthropoda; class Insecta; order Diptera; family Drosophilidae; genus Lordiphosa; species Lordiphosa mommai. The sequence goes on along the minus strand of JAEIFT010000315.1, from coordinate 170,998 downwards.
AAAAAATAATGTTGAAAAAAATGCTGGAAAACAGTGTTGGAAATAATGTTGGGGAACAGTGTTGGTAACAATGTTGGAAAATAGTATTGGACAATGTTTATAAACAGTGTTGAAAAAATGTTTTAGAAAACATATGTTAAAAACAGTGTTGTTAAATAGTTTTGAAAAATAGTATTAGGAAACAGTGTTGAAATACAGTGTTGGAAAACCTCCAAAGGCCAAAGTTCAAGCGGTCTAAAATATACTGCTACTAAGTTTAATTGATAATTAATATGCTGTGTCCGTGTGAGCGTTATGCGTTAAGCGATATGCGTTATTTTCAATTCAATTTTATCCATACCAAAAAAACTTCCTTAGCGAAATTAAAAATTTTTCACTTCCTAAACCCTATTTCGGTTTGGGAAAATCTATCAGAAAGATAGGAAACTGGGAGGTTCAGGGATAAAGTCTATTTGCAGGGTATTTGTTGGCGGATTTTCTAAAATTGGAAAAACAGGTGTCCAACTATTTCGCATACTGTGCTTACAACCCTAGATTCAAGTCAAGCGGATGAAAAATAATTATTTCCTTGCAACATTTTCATTGCCACAAATGGAAACTCTGTCAAAGTAGCAGCTTTCTATCTTTAATCGTGTAGACTGTTATTTAATATATAAAGATCAATGAAGTCGTCGATTGGCGCGGATAACGTTTTTGTTTTAGACTTATGAATTCCTGGGAAAATTTTCTTAGAATTTTCCATCGTTCAACAAATTTTTCGATGGTCGAATTTTGGCCACTAGCAGAACAAAATGTTTAAGAATAATCAAATTTGTGAATTGGCCAGGTAAAGTAAGTTTGCTCCTTTGGGTCATGGTATTTGTGCTAGGACTCCAAGGACTGCAACTTTGTGCGCCATTTTGTAAAAGACAATGCACACAATATTTCTGACATTAATCCATTTAAGTCCGTAATCCAGGTAACTGAATATTTTTCCCATGCACAAGGACAACCAACAAAGTGACTGAGCCTTAATCGCTTAATGAATTTATTTACTTGCACCCAACCCGGACCATATTCAAGTTAACTGCAGTCAGTGGCTCGGTGGCAAACCACTTGAATTGGCTGGTCTACCCACTCCCCTTTCTCCACTAACCACTTGCAGTCGCTCTCTTCCAGTTTGTCATATGATTTAATCAAAGTTTTGTAGGAGCAGCCAAATCTCGCCCACAATTGGCGTCGCAACGTGTTGTGCATTTCGTTGGCACCCGCAAAATGTGGTGGCCTCCTTGTCCTCCCACCCGCATTTACGGCTTGGTGTGGCAGACTTTGTGTTGTGAATTTACTTTGCACTTTCTTCCACATGGCCGAAGCTGGCAGCTGGACTTGGAAGTCGGTCCTGGATATTTGCGTAGCTGCGCAACAGTGTCACACTTCAATGTGGTCCCCACACCCCCCGCCCCGCTGCCTGATGCCGATTTAAGTGCCAGCAGGAGAGAGTAAATGCAATAAACACCATTAGCTGCAACGACTCCCTTGGCCAGGACCAGGATGAAGGTTCTTTCAAAGTTTACACCAAACTGGAATAGAAGAAAAAAAACCCGACTACCACCAGGTATAAAGCAAAGCAACAAAATGCAAAGAAGCGAAGGGTAACTTAAGTGAATTGAATGAAAAAGTTTCAAACTGAAACTGCGGGTGCCATAAACCGAATGCGGTTCGGTAGAATTTTTCTAGCTGAATTGATGGGAGCTGGAGATGGAAAGAGTCAATGTTGTTTGTGAAAAACTATTTTTTGTTTGTTTTTTTGATTAGATTAACTTGTAAGGGAATGTGGAATGCAAGCAAACGAAATTCTATTGACCAGTTGCCATGATTCGGTTTAAGAAGCCACAATTATTTTAATGAAACATCAGATATACAGAATTTGTATGCAAAAAAGTCATTTTCAGGGGATGATTCTTAAATCAAGTCCAATAGTCAAGCAATTTAATTCAGCTTCACATGAACCTAAATTTTGTTGATCAGTCTTAGTCGGAAAAAGTTTCGGATCAAGAGTCTCGGAACGGAACAAGTGTCATAGAGCAAGATCCACTGAACTAGAGTCACTGAACAATAGTCACTGTACAATCACTTAACAAAGTCACTGAACAAGAGTCACTGTACAAAAGCCACTAAACAGGAGTCAATGAACCAGAGTCGCTGAACAAGAGTCACTGTACAAAAGTCACTCAACAAGAGTTAATGAACAAGAGTCACTGTACAAACGTCACTGAACAAGATCCACTGAACAAAAGTCACTAACAAGAGTCACTAAACAAGAATCAATGAACAAGAGTCACTGAACAAAAGTCAATGAACAAGAGTCACTGAAAAAGATCCACTGAACAAAAGTCACTTACTAGAGTCACTGAACAAGAGACAATGAACAAGAGTCACTGAACAAGATCCACGGAAATAAAAAAGACCAATTGAAGAGGAACATGTGTGCTTGATCCATTTAGTGAACCACTCCATTTTGTGCACTCATCCCGGAAAAACCCAACTCTACTATTGTATATAGATGAGAAATCGGCCCCAAGACTTTGAAAAAAAAAGGTATTACGCCACACATTTTTAGTTTTATTCAATACTAAGAGTAATTATTATAATTAACAACAATTTCGAATGTAACCGTTTTGTCATCGTTTGTGTTATCTCTTTGCTTGACCCCTTATTTTCGTCCCAGATTAAATTCAAATCCCTTGGCCAGATTAATATTGCGAGCCAAACAAAATGCTTCCATTTCTTTGAAAGTTCGATTCGACATTGTCGATGCCATCGAAAATTTGGATCCATGGCGCGATAACCCAAAATGGGGACGGCCAATATATCCAAGTTCAGATAAGTCCTCAATCTGATGGAAAGTATCGCTCATTTTACGACCCTTGCATATGGTAAACTCTGCTTCATCAAAGGACTTGCGACGCATTTCGAAAGATATGTCTGGGCCGAATGGCAGTCCTGGTTTATGTGGTAGTATAACGGTGCGCTTGCGCGACATAAATCTAAACGAATCCCCGTCATCGTCATCATCCGAATCGGAAGGTGCTGTTGTAACCATCCTAGATGAACGCTTGCCGACTGCCGTCAAACGAGCCGCCAGCATTTCGGCATCAACGGCCGAGGGTTTCTGCGGATACGGAGTACCCGTATTAGTGGCCCTAATAAAACCGTAGGTGCGATTTGCCAGCATTATCTTATGGGTGACCGCAATGCTGCTGGGCTCGAAACCTAGACGATAATGAAAGAGATTTTTGGCACCCTTTTTGCTGGTCCGCTTCAGTATGGAGCGCCTTTTGTTGTTGTTGGGTCCCGTCGATCGCTGTTGAGTGGATGAATCCATGTCGAAACTAAAGTATTGTAGTTTGATTTTTTAAATGTGTTGTACGGGGTTGAATGAATATATATATATATATAATACAAAATATAAGGCTTGCTGTTGATTTTGTTATTTTGAGATTTGTCTGGTATATGGAGTTCAGTAGAAAAGCTGACTTGGCTTATGTGGCCTGGTGTTGCATTTGAATAGCCAATTAATAAGCTTTTGTAAAAAAAAATTTTTTTAAATGTTGAATGATGCATAACGCATAATGCACGATAATTGAATTGTCCTGAAGCCAAAGAAGTGCACTCATTGGATATTTATAAGAGGATTATGTGATTGACCTGATTTTTAAAAAATGACATTTTTAAGCATTTATTTGCCACTAGCTTTTGTGCTGTTTCCAGCAGTGAATAGTCCGAGCGACTATTTAATTCGCTTCCTGCTGCGTCTTTTTCAGCTGAATGCAGTTTTCCTTTTCGTTAGCGGCTTGTTTAAGACCATTGCATATAAGCCAGCATCACATCAAAAATAATGACAAAAACGAAATGAATGCAAACAGCAGCAAATTCAAAATACATGCAGTGTGCGCGACTAAGACTTGGACTGGCTACTTAATTTGATAATGGCTTATACAGTTTTTTCTTTTTTGTTGTTGTTGGACTGCTCCCAAACTTAAATTCCATGCCATAAAATGGTTTACATAATACAATAAATAGTATTTATTAAATACATTAATATTCGACAGATATTTTACATTTACTGTTAACATGACCCAGCTTATACATAGTTAACAAAGTATTTAAGCACTTCCATGAATATTCTCTCTCTTTGTTTAAGTGCGTCCATGAAGAATCTGACTTGATTTCCCAAATGAAACTGTCTGCAGTTCCGTAGAATTAGACACTAAGCTATGATGTGTTTGGTGTCATCTATTTTTGAGAAGTTTTAGAGCGAAGCTTTTTAACGGACGTTAAAAACCTTTAATATCTTTGAAGGATATTCACCTGACTAAAAGTATCAATTTAGGCGATTCATAGCTAAAACGTTTTATAAAAAATGCCACGGAATGGAACCAACAAAATCAAAGAGAAACATTCCCGATTAGCCAATCGCAAGGGTGTATATTTTCCATCATGACAACGCTTGACCGCATACATCTTTGTTAACTCGTCAAAAAATTATAAAATTATAATTGATCATTTTTATACCCGTTACTCGTAGAGTAAAAAGGGTATACTAAGTTCGTGCAAATGTATGTAACAGGCAGAAGGAAGCATTTCCGACCCCATAAAGTATATATATTCTTGATCAGCATCAATAGCCGAGTCGATATAGACATGTCCGTCTGTCCGTCTGTCTGTATGAACACCTAGATCTCAGAGACTATGAGAGCTAGAGCTACCAAATTTTCAGTGTAGACTTGTATTGTCTGCACGCAGATCAAGTTTGTTTAAAATTTTTGCCACGCCCCCTCCCGCCCCCGCAATTTGAAAAAAACCTCATATCTCCCACAATTTTGCAAATAGACTGTTTAAACATTCTAGACATATATCTTAATCATCATTACCTATCGATCCGCCATACATAATTTTTCGATCAGATGAACGATAGTAGAGTTGCCACCCCCGCAATTTGAAAAATACCTCATATCTCCCACAATTTTGAAAATAGATTGTTTGAACCTTCTAGACATATATTTTAATAATTATTACCTATCGATCAGCCATACTTCATTTCCTGATCAGATGAACGATAGAAAAGTTGCCGCCCCCGCAATTTGAAAAATACCTCATATCTCCCACAATTTTGAAAATAGATTGTTTGCACCCTCTAGACATATATTTGAATAATTATTACCTATCGATCAGCCATACATCATTTCCTGATCAGATTAGCTATAGTAGAGTTGCCTCCCCCGCAAATTGGAAAAAACTCAAATCTCCCACAATTTGGACATGTTGATATCCTGAGTAACGGGTATATCGAAGTCGAGCAGGGCCGACTTTAACTTACGCTCTCGTTTATAATAACAATAATAATGATTTTCCAATCATTTTTGGAGCTGATTTGGGAAATAATGTCACATTGAGCGTAAAGCCCCGACCTTGCACCTTCAGATTTTTATTTGTTTATAAAACATTCTATGCTGATTAGACTGTCAAAAAGCACCGGGTTCTGTTTTTGACGATAAAGAAAAGAAGCCCATAAGATGGTCAAAGAAAACCCTGTCAGAAAACAGGGATGATATAGTAATATTTGCAGAAACACCCAAAGCTATGCACCAAATATCACTGTTTTGCAGGAGTACTGAAAGTAAACGATTGTAAAGTAGCAATAAAATAGTGCTTGTAAACGTTACTAGGCAAAAATCAAGTTCCAATCAGCACCAAGTACAAATTGTATAATGCTGCAGTGAGGGCAATTATGTATAATGTGATGCACAAGTCTGGGCAATACACCATTACGAGGAAGTAGAAAGTCTACAGATGTACTTCTTAAAGAATTTTTTTCGCCTGCCACAGTACACGCCGAACAGAATGCCCTATCTGCTCTATTACCACTGCATCTTTCCACGATTACGTAATAAAACGGATTTTTTCTTCAAAAACCCTACTTCTGATAACTGTTATATATTTTTTCTAAGAAGTTTACAATTAACAATCGAACCCCGCCTTGCAAAATTACAAGTCCCATAAATTCGGAAGGCTATTCAGACGATGTCTGAGTTGATATGGAATATCCCAAATACATATCAGGCTAAAATGGCATTCTGAATTTTAAAATCAATTATAACTATGTGTTCTACAAATCGTCTTATCCCGAAAAAGTGTGAAGAAAATTGTACCTTAAAATTTAATGTACTACCGATTTTGGGGTAAAATTGTAAATCGGGGTTACGTGTCGAATATGTAATTTTTTAAAACCTTCATGTTGCTCCTATTAATATTTAAAGTAAAATTATTTTGTTTTAAAATATATTAATCATTCACAAAAATATATTTTACGAATGAAAAAATCTCCTTTTTTTCCAGTTTTGCCTTTCTGAGTTCACGCATAATGTGAATGGGGTGAAAAGTAAAAAATGGGAAACATTTTTTTAAACAATTTTTGTTATATTTTATTTAATGTCCCCTGTTAGGTTAATACACTAATTTCAGCAATTTTAAATTTTTTTTCTCGTCCAAAAGTAATTTCCGAAAGGTCTTTAAAATACTCCTCCGCGGCGTCGTTGATCTCCTTTTTTTAAAGCTTGGGAAGAGTTTATAGTTTAAGGGAGCTATATCGGGCGAATAAGGTGAGCTACACCTCTTTTGAAGTGCACTCGCTTTCGTGTTGTAGGTGCGGAGTCCGCATGCGCGGCACCCAGCGGCCGGATAACTTTTTCATATGCAAAATCTCGCTCAAAATATGTCGTGTGCTCTCAGGTCTAAACCATGTGGCATCAGCTAGCTCGCGCACCTTCACTTTTCGGTCAGCCAACACCATTTCATGTATTTTTTAGCCACTGTCCTGTGTAACCGCATCGTAGGGTCTGCCGCTGCGGACTTTATCGGCAGTGGAGTTTCGGCCACCATAAAACTCTTGAAACCAATATTTCACGACTTAATCTAAAGAAGCATTAGCCCCATAATATTTATCCAAATTTTCTTTTGTTTCCTTCGCCAATTTGACTTTACGAAAATTATTTTTATAAGAAAACGAAAATTGTTTTTTTTTCACATTTTGAACAAAATTTGAATAGGGATCGAATTTTAAATTTAAGGCTCCATAACGGTTAGACTTTGATTCAGGAGGGAGGGAACTTGATTGTTGGTTTTAATTTAACCAATTTTTGGTGATGGTTAAAAATGAAATAGAAAGCGTTTTCACTTAAACAACATCTCAAAGGCAAACTCATCAAATTGTGTGTACCCCACACTGCATCTAATTATGCATGGTCACCATGCGGGTTAAGTAAGGGTCTAAAAAGGAGCCCACGTGTTTTTCTCTCCGTTATTTGTTAAATCAAGCATATGTAAATGAGCGAAACAGAGTCAACACTTTGTCATGTCACAGAGAGAGAGAGAGAGAGAGAAAGACTTAAACGGGTAATCAAATGTCAGACTTTTGTTGAAACTTTTTAAATGAGATCAAACTAAAAGACCGAAACAGGTTGACATCACAAAGCCGGCGGCCAACAGTATTAAAATATTTAATCTACCCAGGGACAGGGACCAAAAAATTCAGACACAACTTCACATAAAGCACAGCTGTGTCCATGTGAAGTGGAAGGAAGTCACTTGGCCTTGCCGTGTTTAATTGAGTTTGAAATAGGTGCCAGTTTGTTGGGGCACAAAATTGGCTTAGTTTTAAAGTGGGGTCCATGTATGTGTGCGTTTTTGGGTTCGCCCCTTTCGGATACGCACTACGAAACTTAATTAAGGCTCACTGGGATTTGTTAGCTCGCAAATGGATTTGATTTTGATTCTCATTTAACATTTGTGGTGCCATAAACATTGCCACTGCATTTACGATTGAATTTCCAAAAATTTCAAGCGATAAAAGGAAACATAAGCAACTGAAATGTGAAATCCGTAATCCTTTTCCCCTCCGCTTACCATTCAATTTGATGTCCGCCCGCCGCAATCCTTTTTTTGGTAAATTCATTTATTTCAATTGTTGTTGAAGCTTCCGCTGTTGCCGACAAAAAGCGTAGTCTACTGTACGGCGTAATAAGCAGTTTTTATGCAGGGCACATTGTGCGACCGGCGTTTTTATTGTTTCCGGCCGCATTCGAATCAGCCGCATGGACAGTGGGCCATAACTAGAGACTTTTTTTGAGGGTAGATTTCAAAACTTGAATTTGGCTGCCAGCTATGTTAACTTAACATGCTGTTAATGCTCTGTTAACTTAACATACTGGTAATTATCCGTTCACTTAACATAATGTTAATTATTCGTTAACTTAACATACTGTTAATTATCTGTTAACTTAACATACTGTTAATGCTCTGTTAACTGATTTCATAAAAACATACTGTTAATCGTTAACTTAACATACTGTTAATTATCTGTAAACTTAACACACTGTTAATTATCTGTTAACTTAACATACTGTTAATGCTCTGTTAACTGATTTCATAAAAATTAATCAATATTTATTTTTCTGAGTAACGGATATATCGAAGTGGGGCACGACCGCATTTAGCTTAAGCTGAAAGGAATTCACTCTATAAAATCCTTCTAATTTGTACCTTTTGTATACCTATATCTTTAGAGGAAAACCACTTTCATTTGAATGAATTTTGTAAGATTAAAAAAAAATGTTTTATATTCTAATTAAGAAAATGCTGTCGTTTCATATTTGTGATTCGAATTCCCCAATTCAATTCATCCACTGTTCCTTCAACGCCCTTTGACCTCGCCCTTGCCTAACAAGCATCCGAATGGGCGTACTGTGGGCGTGTCGGTGTCTGTTGCTGTGTGCTCGTACGAGTATTTGCCGACTTTCAAAACGGGGCCAAAGTTTTGTCTACATTCGTTTCATTTTATAACCCTCCAAAACGCAACAACAAAAACAAAATAAAGTTTTCAACTTTTTGCCGCTGCTTGCCTTTTTTTTTTTTGTTTAGCATTTGAATGGCATCGTTGTCAGAGCGAGGACTCTCTTGACTTATTTTTATGAGTGTCTGCCAATGGGTGGTAAGTCTCCAACCCCTCCAGCCACCCAGCAGCTGGCGTCCCAAAAAATTTACTTACAAAGTACTTATTTGCCTATTTTAAAAGCCATTTGTATAAATAGCAACAACAATTCAAACAAAACGGCCCCAGCTCCAGTAACTGGGATTTGCCTGGGGGCTTAAAGCAGACGAAATGTAATAAAATTAGCTCCAGCTAAAAGAAAGAAAAATTCTTAATGCATCTGTATAAACAAATACCTGATAAAGACTAACGCTCAGCCCTTTTTCACATAATTTTCAGCAAGTTTGTCCAAGTCCACAACCGGAGGCTAAGGTCCGAAATCGTTTTGCTTTAAAATTAACATAAAATATTGCAGTTTGAGCCACACTGAGACAATCAAGGGAATTTGGCATTTTTTTTTATTAAATTTTATTATGATGTTTTGCATAATTTTTCCTTTTTTTTTGTATTTGGGACAACAAATGCTAAGTATTAAGGAAGTGGCCTCTAAGCCATTGAAAATAATTTCTTGCACCCAAACCCCCCACTGGGATTTCAGGCGCCAAAAGTTTCCAGCCAGCAGACACAAAACTCTCGAATGCGACAATTAATTTTCCGTGAATTATGACCGCAGAGTGGAAAATGGCCCTAATGTGTTGAGCTAAAAAAAAAACACACTCACACACAAACAGCTGTCAGCTGTCCGTACAAAGGATGATCGTTTTATGTACACACTAGCTAAACACCCGGCAATGCTCGGGTCTTGAAAATTATTTAATTATTTTTCTTGTACAAAATTTTAAAATCTTTTGCTTAACTTTAAAGAGAGTTTATAATCAGTTAGACTCAGCTTGAAATTGATTTTCACTTTTGAACTGGTTCGGAACTGATTTTGAGCCAGAAAAATATTTAACTTCATACCAAATTTTTAATTCATAGCTTAAATATTTTTTGAACCGGTTCAAACTGTTTCGGAACCGAAAAATCTAGGGTGCAAAACGGTTCTAAACCGAATCAAACAAATCCATACCGAACCGCTAGTTCGCGAACCAAACCAGCGTCTGTTTTAAAATGCTGAACCGAACCGAAAACCGCTAAATAAAACGGTTGGGCCTACCTAGAGACAAATATATTGGTAATTTTAGGAAATTGCATTACTTTTTGGATACTTTCGAAGAAATAAATTCATCCACTGAGGGTGATTTTCTGAAATTCTCGGGTCTTTTCTAACTTTGCATTCTATTCTATTTATTATCTTACTTTAGCAAGGGATTTTTTTTCTACTGCACTATTAAGCTTTTGGAAAGATATTGTTCGTGTTCCACTAGGTTGTGAAACCAACTTTACTATGATATGCGACATTTGACTTCCGTGGATACTTTGGTGGCTTAGAATCCAATAGTTACTCGGTGTTCTCGATATGCCTACTAAATCTACTGCATTTATACTTTTCAAGATAATTCTGATACTTACGGATGGTATCTGCATATCCGACTTTATATAGTGTAGCACATAAACAATTTTGTAAAGTTCTTTAAATGTTTTGACGACTTAAATTTTGAAAATAATAAAAGTCAACGTTTCCTTAATAGAAACTGAACCGAACCGAAACCGTGGTTCAGCCTGCTCCAAAAACTATTATAGATAAAAATAGATGTTAAAACCTCCATGAACCATTGAACCGATCCAGTCTTAATTCTCAAGCGGTTTGCATCTCTGGAAAAAATGTCAAACTCCATTTTACCAACCTTCACTACAAACTTCAAGGTCATAGCCTAATTAATTTGTTAAATGGAATTTGTTTTTAACCGGGAAAGTATTCAACTCCATATTTCCACACAGCACACGAAATTTCAAGTTCCAATTCTTAAAATAAAGCTCTGAACCATTTTTGATCAAAATACTCTTTATTATCAACCTTCACTGCAAACCTCAAGGTCATAGTCTAATTAATTTGTGAGATATGTTCCTAAACCACTTCTGAACCAGTTAAATCGGTAACGATTTTTAACCGGTTAAGTATGCAACTATAAATTACCAACCCCTACACACAAAAATTGAAGTTCGAAGCCTCAAGAATTTCTAAAATATGGCTTTGAGCTAGGAATGTCGGATATTTGAAAAATATCTATATCGATTATTTTTTCAATATTGAAAAAGTATCATTTCGATATTGATATTTTGGTTACAAAGAAATCGATATTATCGATATTTTCGATATTTTTAACAAAAAAAAAAGTTTTTTAATTGAGGTGTCATTTGAAGCGTATTTAAAACCAAATTCTATCTGCAATCAAAATCTACAGATCAGAGCTCCCAACCCCAAAAAATATAGACTAAATGTATTTTTGTAAGTTTGACAAAGATATGTACTTAATTTTATTAATTCCATAAGATGTTCTGGAAACTTATTCAAGAATTCATAAGGAACGAAGAAATTCGATATACGATATATCTCGTTTGTAAAATATCCGATATTGAAAAATCGTTTTTTTCGACAAAAATATCGATATTCGATATATCGATAATATTTCCCGGCAACCCTACTTTGAGCCACTTTTGAACCGGTTTAAACTAGTTTGGAAAAGGATAAATATTAAACTCCTTATTATAAGCCTCACTGTAAACTTCAAGGTCATAGCCTAAATATCAGTTATGGTTTTTATCCGGGAAAGTATCTATCGAGAAACTTCCACCTTCTACACATAAATGCAAGTTTGTAGCTTTAAGGGGGTATTCTACCTTTGAAAGTGTTTTATGAGTTTAAGTTTTTCAGTTTGTTTTTGGATTTGAGTTATTAATTAACTTTTAAATATAAAAAAAGTTTGGATTTCGAAGCGAAAAAGTATCGGCCTGCCAATTAAGGGCTCAAAAAAAAGGTGGAGAGGTGCTGATGTATTGGCCGACCTTTCAATATTTTTCAGAAAAATTGGGGGCTAAAAAATTTCGAATTTTAATATTTTTTTGTAGCTTGTAAAAAAATAGTAAAAATTCGTATGAGAGTATGGGTCAGAATTACACAATTATCGTGATTGCAACTCTGAGCAAAATCGGTTCTGTAGAACTGGCCCAATCATCGCTACCAGGTCAAAAAACGTGGTTTCAAGAAAAACACATTTCAAGGTTTGAGTAACGTGTAAAATACTATATACAAGAAATGCCAAAAGGTTATTAAATATTTCGATATAGAAAAGGTTTAAGGGGCTAAAGGCAAACAAAAAAATAAAAAAATGTTTCAAAGGTAGAAGACCCTAAGAATTTAGAGATATGGCTGAACACTTGATCCGGTTAAACTGTCAAAGCTAAAGGTCATAGCCTCATTAATTTCTGAGAAATGGTCCTGAACCACTTTTGAAGCGGTTTAAACGGAATTAGTTTTTATCTGGAATACTCATCCAACTTCATATTACCAACCTACACTCATAATATCAAGTTTTTAGCTCAAGAATTTCATAGCATTGGCTCTGAGCCAGTTTTGAACCATTTTTAAGTCGATTTCGAACCGGTTTACTGACTTGAGAAATAGCCCATGACTCTATTGTAAAAATATAATGAAGTTTGTGAGCCCATAAGGAACTTACAAACACACAACTATACATTCATTCTCTTTTCTATATATGTGTAGATATGTGTCCGAAATGTGGTCAGTGAACATTTTTCGGCTATAATGCAGCGTAATGTAACCGCAGCAGACCCTAAAACCATAGACAAAAGCCGAAACAGAAGCCGAGTCAAATTCCCAGGCGTGTCATTTGCAATATGACAGCAGTTTTTGGCAATGGCTTTAAAAACTGTCACAGACCTGATGCAAATCTAAGCCCATAAAATAGTGCGTATCCTAACTGTGACAATGGTCATAGCATTATTTATGGCCAGGCCATTTCAACGTTCACTGGGCGGCTCTAACAGAAACTATTGTTCGAAATGCACGTGAAAAATGCAACAAACGGCGGAAGTCGCGAACTTAACAGAGTGGGGGGGGGGGAAAAAAATGCTCGTAAAGTACAATGAACCGTTGTCAGAGTTGAGAGCTTGTGTGGTGGTAGAGTGGATTTCAGTGAAAGAAATGTCTACGAAAGGCGTTGTTATTGTTGCTGTTTTTTTTTGTGTGTTGTCCTTGCGAAGCATTTGGCATCATTTATTTTTGTGACGATAGTGGGAAGCATTCACACATACATAAAAATGCAAGCAACTGAGCTCAGGGGTCAGAGTGATGCCATATGTCAGTAAGCACTTATTTTGGATTCCCATTTCAACTCCAGAGGAATTTCATTTTATAATTTTTTATATTTTGTGTGTTTTCTTAGAATTGTTGCTTAGTTCAAACTTAAACATTTGAAAGTTAAACTAAATATAATTTTAATGCCAAAAATTGCTTTAAACTTACCTTTAAGCTGATGCTAGTTTTTATATTGATTTTTATTTGAATTCACATCATTTTTATTCACGCTCATCAATTTGTCAGGCGCACCTGGTCGATGATATTCGTATTTCTTTTATTTTTTTTTTTTAGCTGATTTGAAGTCAACGAACCAGCCATTACGTTCACCAGGTCCCTGTTCAATTTCCATTGTGCTTTGATATGGAAAGATGGCCAATTATAAATAATATGACATACCAATTGATGCAAATTGTGTTATTTTATATATGCGTAAAGGTGCCACTTGTAAGTAGTGCAATGGGTGAAGGACTCATTTACATTTTTAAGCAACTCTTCTCTTGTCCCCGGCACACATTTCGAGTGTTTTGTTTATGCGTGTAGCACATACACATTTCCATTTTGAAGATTTGCATAATAATTTAACTCATTACCCCACCGCATTCGCCTTGTAAATAAGCATAAGTAAGACACATGGAGACGAGATGTCGAGTTGCTCCTTGTTGCGTCCCAAAAGGATTTACGCTTGTCGGGCACACTAACGAGGCACTCTCTAAGGCTCTCTAAGGGGTCAAGTTGTGTCGCACACATACACAATGATGGACGCCTTTCTGTTTACTTAATTTATTAAGCATACGACACGTCGGCCAAGTTCTTAAACGTTTTGGCCATTTAAAATACTTTGTATTCAACTCTTGTCAATTAGTTAGACTAATTGATTGGACAAGTTTTGACATTTGGCAAAACTTAAAGTTTTTTTTAATATCAAATTTGCATATTCACATTTTTATGATACCAAGGACTGGCGTCCCGCTGTGTCTGCACAACTCTCAGCGTGAACTTTGTGGTTTCTAACGAGCCACATAAAATGTTCAGCTTGCACTTGCACCGAGCAAGTTCAACCAAAGTGTTGCAGGCAAAAGTTACAATTGTTGTTTGATATTGGTTTTTGAGGAATTTTGCAAAGAGTTCTTGTTACTTTTTTTTTTTATTTTGGTTGGCAATCGAGAGCTTATTTATTGATATATAAGAAGTGTTCTGCATATAGAAGAGGGAAACTAAAGTTTGCTTAATTACTATTGATTGAAAGATGAACCCAATTTTTGTAATTTGTAAATTCTTTAAATACCAAAGAGTCATAGGCACCAAGTTTTATAACGATCAGATAAAGAATAGTCGAGCTATGTATTGATATACTGGTGCAAATGCTTAGTGATTCCGCGAACACTTCGTAGTGAGGATCCGGATACCGACCTAACCACCCCACCCGCCAGTAAAAAATGTATATTTGCAATAACGTTAATTTTAAAAAAGTATGAAGTGTTCGTGTATGACACGATATTAATCTTTTCATTAATTAAATGCGAGTGAACGGTACAGCTATATACGTTTTTGGTTCTGGATTTCTATCGCAAGTACGAACGGTCACACTTGCCGGCATTTTAATAAATTTAAATTTATGATTAGCATCAGCAATAGCTATACAAATTTAATAGTTGTCATCTTTTAAATTAAAATAGTAAGAACCGATTTTTGGCACCGCTCGTATCTTGCAATGTTTGCTTGTACAAATTTTCAATATAAATAGTTTTTTTCAACAAAATATATATTTAAACACAATATATTGTACAATAAATTTTGGAAATTACATAAAATTTTTCTTAATTTTCGTGTCCTCCGTCCATGATCCGTCGGCAACTATTTATGAGTGAAACCTGCAGTTAGTTTTCTTATTGTTATTCCACATTTTAAAATTTATCATTAAAACTATAGCAAAATACCTTCTTCACTCGCTGTCGCAACAGTCCAATGTAGCATACAAATCGTGGTATATTATTTTTTATTATTTTTATTTAATAATGGATGTTTGTCGCATACAACTTCAATACGGTCGGTCAACTACTAGATAGCAAATTGGTCCCTGTCTTATCGTATTTTGAGGGTCTTTTCTACAAATTAGTGACAAAATAATGAGTTTGAAAGTACGATTTAATGCATTAATCTATCGGCCAATGGCAATCGAAAGGGTTGGTACTACTTTTTTGAGAAAAATTTTTGTTTTCAGAGTTTAGTATATTTTCCGATAACCGTTATGCGACATTAAAACAATTAATTTCAAGATATGATTTGTCTCTCGCATCACGCAAAGACCAATATCGAACTGAAATTAATGCATTATTATTACGTTCAATTTAATGTCGTTTAAGGCCATTAACCACCAGATCTATCCGTTATATGATATGACTGGTGCAAATGGAGATACTGCAGTAGTCACGTGTATTAAAACTGATCAGAACAAAGTTGGCTTTGTAATTTCGTTTTTTTTATATTTTGGACTTGTCTGGTGTTTGAACTCACAACTTTCCGTAGTTTGAATGCGAGCGACATCATCTGAGCGCATTCGGCTACCGTCCCTCACGCGTAGGGCGCAGCCAAATGTAACATAAATGCGTGCAGCACTGAAAGTAGTCTAGCGATGATGGCTCAGGGGTTAAGACCGTTAGAAAAACCGAGGTCGTGGGTTCGAATCCTCTAGCAAGCTAAGATTTTTAAAATTTTTTTTTTATTTGTGGTGTTTTAAACCATTTATTTTATTTTTTTAATCACTTTTTGTCCTAAATCGATTTTGTGGCCCTTTTTGATGCAAATTAAAAGGCAACTCGCACACTCACTGCATCACCCGCTGCATAACCTGCCGTTAACGACGTGACTAACGATCAGTGATGCATGGATTTCGTTGGGCAGAGTATTCACTTGAGCACTAGCAGCACTACTGGGTATATACAAACTGTTGGTATATTAGGGCTGACTTTCTTACTTGCTTTTTTGTAATTTTGGAAAAAACTTAAATATATACTCAGAAAAAATTAAATTTTCTGATCTTAGAGAAAATTAAGTTCAAAGGATTTAAAAATCTAATATTTTTGAAAAATATCCAAATCCGATAACCAATTGTTTGTTATAAGCCGTACATTTTTTTCCAAATGTAGTGGGAAACAAACAATTCTTGTTTTCGATAATCTTCAAGTTTGTCAAAATTTGTTCTACCATTTATTTAAATGACTCTTTTTTAGCTAAAACTACTCATAAATTATAAGTTACTCTTACTTATATTTCAACCCATATTGCTTTGGGTTGAGTTCTGTTGGTTATGCGTAACGCTGAATGTCCCTGATAGTTAACCTGGTTTATGTTTTATCAACATTTTGTCTTGTATTCTGAAATAGTATTTTTATGATTTGATTTTCGTTATCCTATTTACTTTAATAAAACGCAACTGTGGGAGCTGCATTGAAGTTTATATTCTCTCTTATTTAATAAATAGTTGTGGGTGTCCCATAAACACACGCAGACTCATTCCACATCCTGCCCTGACTAGAATGTCAGCTATTTTTTCTTTATTTTCTCTTTTTTATTTTGTAGATATATTTTCATTCTCGCTGTTCTCGTCCTCTAATCTGCTACTCATAGTCTTCTGTTCCATGTCCATGGCCAGGCTCATCCTGCATTTCCTTTCGGGATCTGCAGGAGCAGCTCTTGATGCAACAGCAATTCACTTAACTAACTCAAGTCGTTGATGGCATAACTTCCGCTTTTTCTTCTGTTTTCATCACCCACCCACCCCACTCGGACCGACTGAGATGTGCGCTTAGTGTCTTAATGCCAATGCTCACACATTTTATACAATTTCTTTGAAAATCCTTTAGTTCATGCATTTGTACGCTTTATTTACCAGCTGAACAGGATGAAGTTGAATAAGGATGTCTGAAGTATGTAAGTCGAAATCGTATGAATGTGTACAAACATTTATAAGTAGATGCTTCAATTGAGATATCGCAATTTGTAAATCTGATGAACGCTGAGATTGTTGCAATGCCTCAAGTATTTGAAAACTTAGCAGCTTGCATTAAGGGGGGTATGACATTTGTCCAACTATTTATTTATATTTAACCATTGTAAACGTCTATACTATTACAAACAATAGTTTCTTTCCCTCGTTATGGATAGCCACAAGCTACGACCATTTCCAAAAACAAAACACAGTCAAATTGCATTTAGCATACATGTTTGCCCAATGTCCAAATAGCCGCAGGTTAGCTGGAAATTAAAGACAAACGTGCCCAGACTCTCCTTTTTTGTGTGTCACTCCCTTTTTCTATTATGGCTTTACAATTTATTTTCATATTGTTATTTTTATATTTTTCTAAGAAGCAAATGGTTTTAAATAAACATGAATTAAAATACTCTTAAAGATGGTAATATAAAATTGGTCTGATGTTTGTAATGCATAGGAGGAAGCATCTCTGATCACACATATTACATATACTCTTGATCAACATAACAAAACTGTTGAGATTCACTTTTCCTTAATACTCAAAGTGTCTAAATTATATTTATTTGGTGTTATATTTATACTTTTTCATATCAAATTAATAGATTTAAGTTCAAACTTAAAAAATGGCCATTTGATACTTTCTGGTATTATGTTGAAACGTGGGTTGCTATTTAAGTTTCTGGCCTAGGTCACTTCTAGCCATTTCAGGACCAATTGGCCTTTTCCCAAAAAAAGTTTGGACTTTTATCGACAAAAGCTAAATACAACTCTTTCATGTGTGACCACTTTTGATATCGATTAACGATTAATCAAAAACTTACCTCGGCAGAAAAATGGAATTAACTCGTGAAAATTTTCGTGCAATCATTTTTCACAACTTTCGACGTGGATTATCACGACAAGAGTGCAACGATGAACTTAAATCTTTGTATGGCGATGAAGCACCATCCTATAGCACTGTGAAAAATTGGTTTAATGAATTCAAGCGTCGTCCAAAAACCGTCGTTGTGCCAGAAAACATTGATGCCGCGTGAACTGATAATGCAAGATCGTCATGTGACATACCGTGAGATAGAGGCATCCTTGGGCATTTCTTCCACCAGCATACATTCGATATTGCATGAACACCTGGGCGTAAAAAGGTTTGTTCTCGTTGGATCCCGCACAATTTGACAATCGCTCAAAAAAAAGGCTCGTGTGGATTGGTGCAAAGAAATTTTGAAAAAATATAATCGCGGTGTTTCAAAAGACGTTTATAAGATCATGCGATCTCTGCTTATGAGCCTGAAACAAAACAGCAATCGACCGTGTGGGTCTTCGAAGACGAGCCAAATCCAACGAAACTCGTTCGTGGAAGAAGCACTTCGAAGCAAATGGTCGCCTGTTTCTTCGGTAAAACTGGTCATGTGGCGACTGTTCCGCTTGAGCAACGTAGGACGGTCAATTCTGAGTGGTACATTACAACTTGTTTGCCTTCGGAGAAATTCGAAAAACGAACAAGAGAAGACAGATCATTGTGCACCATGACAATGCGAGCTCTCACACATCAGCTCACACCAGCGCCTTTTTGACCGCCCAAAACGTCGAATTGATGGGTCATCCGCCGTACAGCCCTGACTTGGCACCCAATGACTTCTTTTTATTCCCGCACATCAAGGGAAAATGCGTGGTCAACGATTTTCGTCGCCAGAAGATGCTGTTGAAGAGTTCAAAAACCATGTTTTGGAGGTGTCTCAATCGGAGTGGAAAAAGTGCTTCGACAATTGGTTTGAGCGCATGCAAAAGTGTATAAATCTTGCTGGAGAATACTTTGAAAAACAATAAAACCATTTTTGATCATAAATATTCGCGTTTTCATTATTAGGCCAGAATAATATATAGCAACCTACGTAAGCTGAAAAGTAAAGGTGTCAGAAAATTAACTTATAAATCATAATAAAAGTTTTTTATTTATCAACTCAAATGTATCCATTTGGCCAGGGTATAGCAATTTCGCGGTTATCCTTTCGCTGTTATTTTTTGCTTTCATTTGAATGGACTTCATGCGTTGACAGGCTGCTAATTAATATTAAACTCATTTCGAATTGCCAGAAGCAAAGCCCCAACAAATGGAATCTGGGATTCGGTAATGGGGGAGGGGGGGGGAGGGAGCTGGGGGCTTCTGGGTTTGTTATCCGTTTTCCGTTGCCCATTTCCCATTTCTGGTCGCGTTTTATTCAATGTGTGTAATTATTTCACGGCTGTGTGAGTTTCTGGACATGAACCGGAATGATTGCGTGCCATACTCCCAAAAATAAGGTTAAGCCCATTAGGCATAGAAGGGGCAGAGGATACGTGTTCGGGATAACTGAATGTGTAGCAAATAAATTTGTATTTGCAACATGTAGGCGCCACATAATTCATACAAATTATATTTGCTATTTAAATTTAAGTGAATTAAGAGCACAAATGTCTCCCACCTGCCACAACAGCTCAATGTTAATTTCACACATTACGCATACGCAGTGTGTAACTCTCATACAATTATATGTGTGAGAGGGAATGTTTAATTACAATTGATGCTGATTGCCAGGCAGATCATGTCGTCGGCGTGTGCAAAAACTAATTAAAATGTTTATCAACTTTGTAATTGTGACACCTCCAGGTACGTGATTTTGTCCTGAAGTTGATGACAAACAATTGGGGTTTGGGTTAGCTTTAAGTTATTTCGCATTTATTTATTATCTATTCACTTCCATTACGATACTAATCAGTTCCAAGGGTGATTTTGGACACTTTTTGGCAAAGACAGCCTCACAATTTCCGCCACGTTTGCCAAATTGCTCGGCGGCCTGATACACCCGATCTGTGCTCAGACTGAGGCTATCAATCGAAGTTGTGGGAGTCAGTATTATATGCAACAATTCACCCAGCAAACCGCTCTCATGGTTCAAAGGCAAGACAGCATGCTCACAGATCACGCGAAGAAGACAGCTGCGTCCATTTAAGCCCAAGTTCTCCAAGGCCATCTCAATGCCACGATAGATAATCCAGCGGTAGATGGAACCATAATTGCTGGTCTCCTGCTCCTTCTCCTCATCCTTCTCCGTCTCACTTTCAGCCGTCTCACTTTCAGCCGTCTTGCGGCCTGTTATAACCTGCGGCTTGAGATATATCCGCGTGATCTCTGTCGCATTGGTGGGCAAAAAGTATTCAGCCTTCAGCACATAGCCAGAGGTCACGGACTCAAAGTGTAAATTATCCACCGGTATGCCTATGCCGCCAATAAATTGCACACGTGTCGGCGAGGTAGGCGGAAAGATCAGCGATCTGCTCATGCGTTTCAGGTGACTGCCACTGAAACTGGCTTGAACCAGAGATAGCCATAAAATCAAACTACAACTGGCTATTACACGATGCAACATGTTGAAGATGTTTTCAAGAACTGACTTGAGAATACCAGCATTTTCACACCTTCCAGCAGAAGCACTCACTTTCTTTGGTCTTTTTGCTTGCGCTTTTCATTGTTTGTTTACTTTCACGTCAGTCAGAATCAGTTCAATTAGCATCCAAGTGACAAACGCTCTGATTCAGTTAGTAATCAATTTCACTAACGACTCTAAAGCGTTTAAATACAAGCAATTAGGGTAACATTGTTGTAGTCTGATTTAAATATTCTGCTTAATAGTAAGTTTACAATACAAGTATGCAAGGGCGTAGCTAGAGTTGCAGTTAAATGGGCCTCACATTTTTAAACTTTTAAATACGATTTTTGTAACGCACGAAAGGAAGTACTTTATAGGTATATTCTTTGGGTTTAAGAGCTACGTGGGGTATTACAATAGCAAACATTTTAAAATGAAAATGGTTGAATTGTTTTTCAAAATATTTTCCCTAAAAATTTTGCACTTTTGTGTTCGTTCAAACTAATTTTCAAAGAACTTTTTTCACTCCGATTGAGGCACTTTCAATACATGGGATTAAAACGCATCAACAGCTTCGTAGGGCGTATTAGTTTTGATTTTTGGGAACATAAAGACATCATTCGGTGCTAAAACAGGGCTGTATGGCGGATGACCCATCAATCCGACGATTTGGCAGGTTAAAAAGTCGCTTGTGTGACGTGATGTGTGAGAGCTAGCATTGTCATGATGGAATTTCACCCAAGACTTCCGTCAAACAAATGGTCGTGTATCACTAAGAATTGACCGACCTACGTTGCTCAAGCGAAGCAGTGGCCACATGATTCATTGGATTTTACGATTTCAAGCAAAATCTATGCTGGTTGAACTTATGTTTAGGGATGGGTCAATCTAACGGTATGTCGCATGACGATCTATAATAATCAGTTCACAGATTTTAGACGATCTTCGCGGATTTCGTTGCTGAGCAAACTACGACCACGATTGAATTCACTATACCAGAGAGATACCGTGGATTTTAATGGTACATTTTATAAAGAAGTGAGTTCATCGACACACTCTTGTTTAGAAGTTATGTAAAACAATTCAACGAAAAACTTATCATAAAAATTCCATTTTATAGTCAAATTGATTTTTTTAACTGTAAACAACAAAATCATGCGTTGAACAATGTAAACTCAGCCATACATTAAAAAATTACGAGTCCGGCCGACAATATAAAAATAAAGATTCATTGATTTCTGCAATTAAAAATAATTTTCCTACAAATGTTGAAAACCTAAACAACTCACTACAAAACCGATTTTTTGAAATTATTCTGAATAAGGAGGGATCTACAAAATATTATATTTATAAATAAATATTTATTATTATTAAAAAAATGTTAAACATTGAATAAACGCCGTGTTGTCAATATATTTAAGCATTTTTTTTTAACTGATAGTCACATAATAACTTATTCAGGAAAATTAGTTTCGCAGAGCATTAAACATGCTGTTGCTGGGATATTGGCTCTTAAGTTAAGGTGAGATGATGAACCTATTTAAGTGAAGTGTATGAAAGAAAGGAAAAATATCAAATTGTTTGCGTATGCACAGCCTATGCCCAAAGTAAATGAAAATATTAAAAAAAAAACGACAAAATTGATAATATGAGCTTCGGCTTAGTATCGCTTAGACTACTCGAACGTACCGTGCATTGTATATCAATGTGCAAACGAAGCATTTGCGAACAGCTGTTCAATAAAATCAAAAGCAAATCAGTTTCAGGGATGCCTCTATTGACATTTCGAAGAGGAATAGGAATGCCGCGAAAATACCAATTATTCTTCATCGTAACAGTGCTACATAAGGTTTACATAGGAGAGTTTTTTAGCAATCAATACCAAGGCTACAACCCCCTGAAATTCTAAAAAAGATTCGGTACGGAAAAGCGAACCCGTCGTTCAGCTTAAGCTTCTTAGACCGCGCATCGAACCCAAAGTTTTGGTTCAAACCTTTGTTAACAAGTTACTGGACCGTTGAAAAATGTTGGCCGCTATTTTTCTTGAGTTGGGATATATGAGGAACTGTGAGCTAAATTGTCGTAGAAGCTAAAAACCTTCTACTTAAATTTGCGAGGCGATATTTTATCTTAGAAAAGTGAACCCATTATCTTAATATATTTGACGAAATGTTGGTGTGGCTATTTAATGTTCCTAGATTAAATGATTAAATAGCTATTATTTTTTAATTTCAAATTATTTTTTTCTTATTTTTTCATTTTTAACATATTACAGTTTGATTAAGTCTTTTTGATGGCTTTTAAAAATAATTGAATTTAACTAAGCTGGATGCTTGCTGACGGATTTGTGACATCTCGTAAAAAGTTTGCCTCTATTATCGTTTGAATCGTTTGCTTTAAATTATTCCAAATGGTTGGTAAAACCATACAGAGATGAACAGGGAGTTCTGGAATGAAGAAACGAACTCTATTGACCTGAACAGTTTGACCGGAAGCTTGATAAGTGAGTTCTGCCAATGCAGCTTAATAAAACTACACCTTGACTCATGGTGTTTCAATGGGTTGACATTTACATTTTGAAAATCCAGTAGGAAAACATTTATTTATTACACCCTTTAAATCAGGAACAGCTTCAACAATGGCGCAACAAGTAAATTGATATCATCAATAAAAGTTGTGTTTCTTCACTTCCGTTACTCAAGGCTTTATTGGTCATGGAAACAGCCTGCAGAGTACTTAATATTGCTTAATTTCCAACAATTAATTGGCAGCTTAAACAGTTGTTTATTGAATGAGGAGAGGAAACGGCTTTTCATTTATTAACGCACAAGTTGGTAATTTTTTAAAGCCACAAAATGTAATAATACAGACTTTATTATACTCGCTCTTATTCTCTCTCCCTCACTCTCTCTCTGTCTGTCTTTCGCCTTCAACACTTGGCTGTGGTTCAAGAAACTCACAAGTGACACTTGCACGAAAGATAAATGCGAACGTAACTTTTACCATCAAATGTTGCCAATCGTACTTCGTAGTTTGTGTCCTTTTCGTTCCATTTTTGCTGCAGTTTTGTTCATTTTACCTACCCACTCGAACGAACTGAAGTCAGGTGGCGACCACACTCCATGTCCATCGCTAAAGTCTTGGAGACTGTAAAAGTGTTCGAGCTCGCCAAAAGTCCGAATGGAAGTTGGAGCCGGAGTCACACAGGCCGTGGAAGTCACATTTACTTACTGATTTATGTGCGCTTCCGTTTTCAGGGTTTTATCTGTTGAGTTTTTTGGCGTAATCATTTCAAGTCAAAATGTTTTCAAAAGGCACACGCACACTTACATACACACACACGTACTACTTAGTAAGTAGGCGAGTTTGGGCAGCAATCCGACAACGTTGATAAATGACAGCAAGTTTATCTTTTACGTCTGCCCATAAATTTCACACTACAAAATTGCAGATCTTTGACAGGACAACAACAAAACAGGAGTTGGCCTCTATTTAAATCATGCTTAAGCGCCAAAGGATATTCAAGTTGACTGTAAATATTTTTGGTCCAGTCGGTAAACCAAAAGGAAATGCCTCATATGTCAGTTGGCAAATTTATGCATATTGAATTGAAGTTTTACTAGGAAAGTTTGAAAACGGTAAAATGAAAATGCTTTAGACACAAAATTTAACTTTTTTAATGCTGCCAGCCTGAAACCAATGAAAAAATGATTTAATATTTGTCTATGGACAGGTTTGCTAAAATTTAAAATTTCCGTTCTACTACGATAGCTTGTTTGACGTCTCATTTATGTGTTTTATGATAATAAACTAACTAAGTCATATTTTTTTCTTCCGAATTTTTCCGAGTTAATGTCATGAAAAATTTAACAACAAAAATATTATTTTCTTGATGCTGAATTCAATAACTCCCAATCTTGCATCAAATCTTTCCAAGCAGTCAGACATTAACCTCCACCAGACCACTGGGATATCGTAGGTAACTGCGTAACAGATCAATTCGCGAGACTGGCCACTACCCCCAATAGGGAGAATGAAGGTATGCCTATGGCAACGTGTTGGCTCGTTTTACAAAATATCTTCAAGCTCAAAGCAAACTAGAAATGGCAAACACTCTTAACCAGTAGAATCGCGAGACAGACCTGATCAACTCGATGAACAAAGTAAGGTGTCTCTATGCGACATCACAAGGGACCTAATCCTTAAGGCCTTAGTTTAATCTGTCATAATACAAACTACATTAAGTTAATAGGCATTATATCTTACTGAAAATGTTTGCCACTACTAGCTCTTAAATATCAAGCAACAAATTTTAGTGTTGAAAATGCTGATTCAACTAATACCTGAGTTGCTGGATCAGGTAAAATAGTAAACGCCTTAATTTAATGTCTTCGATTTTACGACCTATCCAACATTTTGAAACATATGGCGATGTATATTGTCTGGGATCCTTTCGAAGGAATCGTAACATCGTTGACAGATTTTATCTAATATTTGTTCATAGCTTTCTTTTAATCTCATAATCTTCTTTTTTTTCCGCGATTCAGACAATTTACTTAATATTGGGATCCGGTTCGGTTTAGGTTCGAGGTGTAAAAAATGTAAGCGGTACACTCAGAAAAAAAAATGGCGTTCTAAAGGGCAGCACAAATTTCTTACTTTTATACCCAATCCGTTCTTTTTTTTCGTTCTTGAAGTAAGCCCACGTTAGAACGGATGGTACCGTTCTAAACTGACAAACGAAATAAGAAAATACTTTCTTAAAATGGTTCTTGAAAAATGACCGACTCTCTATAACACTGAGTTCATGCACACAATGTTAACTTGGTACGGTGGTGGAACTGTCTAAGACTCCTGTCATATACAAAAACGTGAAAGAGGGCCCAGGTTCTCGAGTCACAGAGAAATAATAAAAATAAAAAAAACTTTCAACATTTGATTTATATAAAAGGTTATAATTGAAGAAAGGGCGGGACGGGGAGTGCGAGGGAGGGGGTCAGCAATACACTTTTTTCGTTTACAATAATAAAACCAGATGATTCTTAAACGCGGTAAGTCCGTTCTCAATAAAAGCGTTCTTACCTTAATCCGCCATTTTCAGTATAGGATAAAAGGGTCTTACCGTACTATTGAGAACGAAAAACACGGTTTTTGGTACATTTAGAACCGATGATCCGGTTCGGGCAATCCCAAAAACCAGAACCAAACTGGTTCTCAGGAGTTTGGTTCCAGACCGGTTTGCAGCCTTGATATTGCTTCCGTTCATGCCCTAGTGGCAATAGACACTCACCGTTCTTATTGCAACTATGACATCTTCTTCTCTACAATATAATACAATTCTCTTGGAACTATATTCAAATATGAATATATTGAAGTTATCTAAATGTTTTTTATGATTTTAATTTCGGAAATAATTGCTGAAAGTCTATAATTTCAAAGTGGCAAAAATTTGGCAGACAATACGAGTCTACACTGAAAAGCTCTATTTCTTATAGACTCTGATTAGATAAGATTAGATTCAAAATAATTGTTTTGACTCATTTTGTGCAATTATTAAACGCATTACAAAAATATACATTTAACATTTAATTGTTATCGTAAGCAGTAGTATACTTTAACAGCTGCTATATTAACAAGGTTCTGTTAGATACAAATTTCTGTTATGTAACATTGAACATTGGTTTATTTATTTACTAATTGCATACCAAATTTATCTATTTGAATTTTTTAAAAAATGTTAAAAATTTTCTTAAATATTAATGCCCTTGTACAAGTTCTTATTGGTGCATGTGGGTGAAGTTGTTGTTGCAATTGCTTTGATGGTTGACTGACCAGAGACAACAGGAATCTTGTGAAAGCAATTAAGAGGTTTACTCTCTGTCGCATTGCTTATTGTTGTATGCACTGTCGTGTGCTTGCCCATAGACAAAAATAATAGTTTCTATTTCTATGGCACAGCACATGAAACCAAACAGTGAGACTTAGAAACAACAATAAAACAATAAGCACCTATTAAAGTGAGAGGGTGTGGACAAACTCTTCTTTGTGCATATTTGAAGTTTTTGTCGTAAGTGACGTTTTCTTATTTTCATGTTTTTGAAATCTAGGTGGAGAAGTTCATCTATAAGCAAACTAAGTTAGCGTAATATTTTTAATGTTTTCGTTTTAGATATTTTCCAAAAATTCATTAAATTTTTTAATGTATGCTCTCTCCGGCAATTTTCGACGGAATCTATAAAATTATTGACATTATTTCCTTCTTTCTACTCAGACTTTTCAACATTTAATTTTGAATAATCTCATTAAGAATTTCTTTTGTTTGTAAAATAACATATTATTGTGAACCGAACCTTATTTTTGGAAAAGTTCGGGTTCAGGTTCGAGTGGTCAAAAATATAAGAGGTTCGGTTCATGGTCCGGTTCGGGAAATCCAAAAAATCAGAACCGGCTTTTGTGGGTTCGGTTCCGGACCGATTTGCAGCCCTGATTTTATTTATATCCAACTTTTTTTTAAATATATTTGAAATAGTCAACAACGACCCTTCTTTAATTAAACAGATCCCACCTACTTTCCATTTAGTTTAATTAATTTCCTAAGCTTAGTTACAATGTGGAAAGCCAGCGGGAAACTGTTAAATTATATTCGGG
This sequence comes from Lordiphosa mommai, assembly GCA_018904225.1. NCBI lineage: Eukaryota > Metazoa > Arthropoda > Insecta > Diptera > Drosophilidae > Lordiphosa > Lordiphosa mommai. The sequence continues at coordinate 143,726 of JAEIFT010000315.1, read as the reverse complement.
TCGTTGTAGACAATATAAAATATATTTCAGGAGCGTCCTAAAAGTAGGCAACACAATTTTTTTTTAAATATCCACCTAGATTTGAAAATCATAAACATAATCATAATCCGGTAGTGTGACCATAAATATATTTTTATTCGATTGGAAGATAAAAAGGCAATACCAAATATCTCTTAAGAATCGCCTGTAAGTTAAATCCGTCAATTTTTCGTCAAAATCTCTTTAATTTTTGCCGATTTATATAAATACTTGAAGAAAATGCAGTGGAAGGTTATTATTATCACTTAATGCACTCTTAGGGGCCAATGCATATCATTTACTTTCCTTCCTTACCGCAAATCCAAAATGAAACCCAATCAAAAAACCAAAAGCAACGGCTCAAATATTTAAATATTTATTTGAACAATTCGTGCGCGAAATTTTCAATATGTATCAAGGCTTTTAGCCCTCACACCTCTCTCTCTATCTCTTCCAGGAGGCGCGACCTGAACTGCGTTTTACCAAGGCCAACTGAATGGTATAACTACGTAGCAGCAAACGAGGCTAATATTTCAGCGACTCGAATGCCGTGAAGCAATTGCTTTCCGGTTATTGTGTGCCCGACTATTTACGGGCGTATTTGTTGCTGCCTGCTGTCGATGTGTAGCATCTGGCTGAAAGTAAAATACAATTTTAAACATGCATTTGCCCAAAGGGAATTTGTGTGAGTTTTTTTTGCCTTGCCCCCTTTGGTATGCTATAGAAACTTTTTGTTGAGTCCGGATTGTATGCAAATTTGTGTGTATGGTTAGATATTTTCTTTTTTTTTTGTATTATTATACAATAATCTTATCAACGCGTCATCGATGCGAAGCAACTGAAGAGAGAGTTTGCATATTGAATTTGACGGGGTTTATGATTGATTTTGTTTGGCAGTTTGAAAGACTTTAAACTTGAGTAGACAAACAACAACCAGCTTAACTAAGTTAGGCAATCAAAAATAAAAATGTTTCGCTTAATAAACTGTCAGCGAACATTTCTTTAGAACCTTGTTTTTGTGCTCTGTCATATTAATGAGATTTATTACCGGAGATTGTTACAATATTTTTTTTTAGAAAAACAACAAGACAAGCAATTTAATTTTTAATTTTCCAAATGAATGCCCTCAAATTAGGCCTCATTATTGTTAAGATTATCTCGCAGCACGGCACGTGAACAGGTTCCGGCTGGAATTCGGGCGCGGCGGGAGAATTAAGTGTAGTCTTTAAGGCACTTTAAATTGATACACAAACGTAGTTGAATTTTATCGCTTTACAAGCCGTTGAGCAGGGTCCATTACATGCAGAGCAAATAAGTGTATGTATGCCCCAACTTCTTGTCAGATATTTCCACTTGACCAACTTTCAATTACCCTTTAGACTTATATTGTACGAATTTTATGAAGTTTGCTGTGGGCTTTAAGCAAAAAAAAAAAAAGAACGAACTGGCCAGTTCGTTGACAGACATTTACCATAACAAATGATGTTTAGTGCTGTGTCCAATGAAGCTGAAATGGGCGCAAAAAAACATGCGTGTGGAAATAGAAATTCCAACTTAACCTTTGGCTGACTGCGGTAAACGTTGCTCATTTAGTCTGATAATTTATTTTCGCATATTAATTTTCCTTGACTTGAACAAGAGCTCCTTGGGTCCGGGAGCCAAATGAGAAAATTTGTGATAAATGAGCAGAGCTTAAATGCTTGAGGATTTGCATCACCGCGGGCAGCATTCAGAAATTATTATCCTGTGTGTGTGTGTGCGTTTGAGTGTATTCCAAAAGATAGGCCAAATATACATCATGCTTATAGAGACATATGTATGTATGTGGCAACATTTAATTGCTTTTGGCCTTGCTTAAAGGCTTTGGACTTTTGTGTATTTCAGGCGTTAAAAATAATATGTCATATGCTATATGTATATGTTTATGTATTTATAGCACTGTGGCTGAAATGTCTTACAAATGTGGCGAATTTATCAGGCTTAGGCAGATGAATGGCTGACTAGTGGTTCATAATTGATAGATGGGCGCACAGATTATGGATTAAGGCCAGAAACTGACAGTTGAAGCTGAGTTGTCTTTGAGCTACGACTAAGTTAGGGTCTCTACTAATCAGGGCAATGATTTACAAGTCAACATAGAGATTCTTGGCAAGAGTTTTAAAATCTATGCCCATTATCTATTTATGTCATTATATGTTGGTGACAACAAGGTGGACAATATTTTTTTTTGATATTTTCTCAAGTTTCAAAAATTAAAAAGAAATATCAAGAAAAAACGCGATTGTTTATTTTGTCTCTGAATAAATTTTAAATTATTATTTGTACTTGCAAAGAGTGTATGACTGCTCTTTAGCTTTATCTCTATATATCCGACGACAGACTGACTGATTGGCATAACGTAGAGCCTGAACGGTAAGAGATAGAAAGCTGAAATTTTCACAGGAAGGGGGTGGAAAATTCCAAAACTCGAAAAGTAGGGGAAAATTTGGGTTTTATCCGATTGACTTGAAATTCGGTTTGTAAGTAAAGTAAGCGAATTAATTGGACACCTGTTTCCAGATTTGAAAATCCGCCCACAAGGAAAATGGCCGGAAAATTTTTCATGAAAGAAACTATTTTTATCCGACTGACTGCAAACTCGGTTTGTGAGGATGTTAGCAGAATAATGACTTGAGATTTTCCGACGATGGAAAATCCGCCCGAAAAGTCGGGGAAATTCCCGGGAAATTCCAAAGGAAAACTATTTTTATCCGATTGGCTTCAAACTCGGTTTGTAAGGATACTATGCTAAGTAATTGGACATGAGATTTTCAAATGTTGGAAAATCCACCCACAAAGAAAAATACCGGAAAATTTATATGAAAAACTATTTTTGATCCGATTGACTTCAAACTCGGTTTGTAAGGATAGTATGCAAAATAATTAGACTTGAGATTTTCCGATGATGGAAAATCCGCCCGAAAAGTCGGGAAATTCCGGAAAATTCAAAGGGAAAAAACTATTTTTCATCCGATTGGCTTCAAACTCGGTTCGTAAGGATACTATGCTAAGTAATTGGACATGAGATTTTCAAATGTTGGAAAATCCGCCCACAAAGAAAATACCCGGAAAATTCTATATGAAAAACTATTTTTGATCCGATTACTTCAAACCGGTTTGTAAGGATAGTATGCAAAAAATAGACTTGAGATTTTCCGATGATGGAAAATCCGCCCGAAAAGTCGGGAAATTCCCGGAAAATTCCAAAGGGAAAAAAATTTTCATCCGATTGGCTTCAAACCCGTTCGTAAGGATACTATGCTAAGTAATTGGAATGAGATTTTCAAATGTTGGAAAACCGCCCACAAAGAAAAACCCGGAAAATTTATAGAAAACTATTTTTGATCCGATTACTTCAAATCGGTTTGTAAGGATAGTATGCAAAAAATTTACATAAGATTTTCTGATTTTGGAAAACCGCCCGAAAAGTCGGAAAATTTATATGGTAAAACCTATTTTTAATCCGATTGGCTTCAAAACGGTTTGTGAACACATTATAGAAAAAATTATACATTTGATTTCTCGGTGGTAGAATTTCGCCCACAGGCAAGAAAATGGTGGGCGTATTTCGGTTCAGTGACAATGGTATTTGTGAGCCGATCTGAATAAAATTCGTTTTGTAAGATCTAGGGTCAGAATAAATGGAAACACGTGTTTTTTTATTTCGGGAAGTTTACTGCAAAGGTCGGAATATGGGTGCGGGGTGGGTTTTTAGCCGATATGTATTAAATTTGGTTTGAAAGCTCTATGGGCCAATTAAATAGGATAAAGTATTTAGCTTTGCGCATACTCACCCTCAAGGTCGGATAATGGGTGCCGGGTGGTTTCAGCGTTTGTAGCTCAATGGGCCAACTAGGTGGAAAATAATTTTCATTTCTGATGGTCGGAAAATGGGGCGGAGGTGGGATCATTGCCAAACGTTTTTTTCATCATTTTGGCGGCTATACTGATGGTGGCGAAGCGAAGCGCGCGGGTTATATGCTAGTTTATTATATTGAAGGTACTGCAAGTCTTTATGAATACGGTGGTCATTGATTCAAGTTATGACACTTCCCGCCGGTGCGCTGGCGAAACGAAAAAAACTTTAAAAAAATATATATGAAATAAATCAAATAAATCACGCATTTCAAACGATCTGGTTTTTGGCTATATCATCGTAAAATGATTCATAAAACCAGCCAAATGCTGCTGAAACAACGTTGACAGAAAAATTATCTTTATCAAGGGTGATCTTAAGTCATTTAGACACCTCTAAAAAGTACTTAAAAGAGGAAACTAGGCTATTTTCCATACATTTGGAGTCGAAATAGCAGAAATGTAAGAGAAATCTGTAACTTTTTGAGCAAAAACATGAGGACTGGCTGAAAGAAAAAATAATTCCTCAAAATAAGTCACTTGGGTCTGCCCGAATTGTCATATGCGCTTAAGAGCATTGGTGGTTGAAGGAAACAAGCTGCAGAGCTTTCAATATCTGGAGAAGACAATGTGCGCTAGTTAATACAAGCAAGCACAATTTCTCATAAAGACGGCAAGCTTAGCTTGCAGCACCTTTTAAGTAACATTCTATTACTGGGCTCATACGAAGTTGCCCTTTTAAGTATGCTATGTTTATGAAGAAATCATCAAACATCGTTGTTTCTGATGCAAAAACAGAATGCGGTCTTTAAAACAATATTCTCGTTGGTATTTTATTAAATGAAATTTGTTTTATCCCTTTTTTTTTAATTCCTTTTCTCAGCCTAATGGTATGATTAACCTAAAGCAAAAATCTAGATGACGAAATCTTACTTACTTTTAAAGTTATTAATTAGTGACAGAAAAATTCTAATATTTCCAATAGTGCAGTGCTCGAATCAAAAAATGGTTCTAAAACATTCACCCAGGCCTAATAGGGTTAAACTTAATCTGAAAAAACGTAAAATCCGCTGTCTAATAATCACACCTTCTAACTATTGTACAATATATTATTGAAAATGGAATCTTACAAAGTTCGGTCACACCGTCGCACAGTGGCTCGTTTTCCAAAAACTCTTAAATAAGGAATTGATCAAACTATTTAATAACGAAAAGGTTATAGTTTTAAACAATTTTTTTTTTGATCAACCAGCTTGAAAATGACGTACAATTTTTCAATTTTTGAAAAATTTAAATTTAGTGTTTAAAAGAGCAAAGTAAATTGCATGGTGTCCAAAAGCACTTAAGCAAGAGACTTAAGTTTTTATACCCGTTACTCGTAGAGTAAAAAGGGTATACTAAGTTCGTGCAAATGTATGTAACAGGCAGAAGGAAGCATTTCCGACCCCATAAAGTATATATATTCTTGATCAGCATCAATAGCCGAGTCGATATAGACATGTCCGTCTGTCCGTCTGTCCGTCCGTCCGTCTGTCTGTATGAACACCTAGATCTCAGAGACTATAAGAGCTAGAGCTACCAAATTTTCAGTGTAGACTTATATTGTCTGCACGCAGATCAAGTTTGTTTCAAATTTTTGCCACGCCCCCTCCCGCCCCCGCAATTTGAAAAAAACATCATATCCCCCACAATTTTGAAAATAGACTGTTTAAACCTTCTAGACATATATCTTAATCATCATTACCTATCGATCCGCCATACATCATTTTTCGATCAGATGAACGATAGTAGAGTTGCCACCCCCGCAATTTGAACGAGAGCGTAAGTTAAAGTCGGCCCTGCTCGACTTCGATATACCCTTTACTCAGGATATCAACATGTCCAAATTGTGGGAGATATGAGTTTTTTTCCAATTTGCGGGGGAGGCAACTCTACTATAGCTCATCTGATCAGGAAATGATGTATGGCTGATCGATAGGTAATAATTATTAAAATATATGTCTAGAGGGTTCAAACAATCTATTTTCGAAATTGTGGGAGATATGAGGTATTTTTTAAATTGCGGGGGCGTGAACTTTTCTATCGTTCATCTGATCAGGAAACGATGTATGGCGGATCGATAGGTAGTTATGATTAAAATATATGTCTAGAGGGTTCGAATAATCTATCCTCAAAATTCTGGGAGATATGAGGTATTTCCAAATTGCTTGGGTGGCAACATTACTACCGTACATCTGATCGGGAATTGAAGTACAGTGGATCGATAGATAATGAGGATTAAAACATATGTCTAAAAGGTTTGAACAGTCTATTTTCAAAATTGTGGGAGATATGAGGTTTTTTTCAAATTGCGGGGGTGGCAACTTTTCTATCGTTCATCTGATCAGGAAATTATGTATGGCTGATCGATAGGTAATAATTATTAAAATATATGTCTAGAAGGTTCGAACAATCTATTTTCAAAATTGTGGAAGATATAAGGTATTTTACAAATTGCGGGGGCGGCAAATCTACTATCGTTGATCTGATCGAAAAATGATGTATGGCGGATCGATAGGTAATGATGATTAAGATATATGTCTAGAAGGTTTGAACAGACTATTTTCAAAATTGTGGGAGATATAAGGTTTTTTTCAAATTGCGGGGGCGTGAGGGGGCGTGGCAAAAATTTGAAACAAACTTGATCTGCCTGCAGACAATACAAGTCTACACTGAAAATTTGGTAGCTCTAGCTCTTATAATCTCTGAGATCTAGGTGTTCATACGGACGGACGGACGGACGGACGGACAGACGGACGGACGGACAGACGGACAGATCTATATCGACTCGGCTATTGATGCTGATCAAGAATATATATACTTTATGGGGTCGGAAACGCTTCCTTCTGCCTGTTACATACATTTGCACGAACTTAGTATACCCTTTTTACTCTACGAGTAACGGGTATAAAAATACCTCATATCTCTCACAATTTTGAAAATAGATTGATGGAACCCTCTAGACATATATTTTAATAATTATTACCTATCGATCAGCCATACATCATTTCCTGATCAGATTAGCTATAGTAGAGTTGCCTCCCCCGCAAATTGGAAAAAAACTCAAATCTCCCCCAATTTGGACATGTTGTTAACCTGAGTAACGGGTATATCGAAGTCGAGCAGGGCCGACTTTAACTTACGCTCTCGTTTTTCCTGCTTTAAGGTACTAATTAAAAATACGAATTCATAAAACAAAACAAAAAAATATTAATAAATTGCAAACAAAAATTTTTTTTTTTTTAACTTTTTTATACCCTTGCAGAGGGTATATTAAAATTGTCACGATGTTTGTAACGCGTGATGGAAGCATTTCCGACCACATAAAGTATATATATTCTTGATCAGCATATAATATATGATATAGCCATCCGATCCGGCCGGTTCCGACAAATGTGCAGCGTATTTGTATTTAAAGACTTTTTGCAAAGTTTGGTCAAGATAGCTTTAAAACTGAGGGAGGAGATAGCATAGAAACAGACGGACAGACGGACAGACGGACGGACGGACAGACGGAAATGAACTCAGCTCGTCATGCTGATCAAGAATATATATACTTTATGTGGTCGGAAATGCTTCCTTCACTGCGTTACAAACATCGTGACAATTTTAATATACCCTCTGCAAGGGTGTAAAAAGAGGCCGGAATTGCTCGGGTTTGAGTTTGCAAAAAGTTAGAGATAATATTCAAGAGACAAACTAAATTAAAAAAAACCATTGCTACACTTGCACACGATTGGAGATATTTGCCATTTTGATCAAAAAATCATAAGTTTGAGTTTGCCGGGCTTTTTACACCTCCTGTTGTAGGCGTGACATATCGACCCTTTACGTCTTAAAAATCTTTGAAGCTTGCAGATTAAAAAATCAAGTTAATATCTTAAATGGTTCAAAAGTTATGATTTTTGCAAAGTGTTTTGGCAAAACGAGCCACTGTGCGACGGCTCTTTTCGAGAGATTTACTTGTCAACCGAATCACAGTGCTAATTGTAATAATAAGTTTGAATGTAGTTGACTTAGGGTCAAGTTCTCATCTTCTTGATAGCTGCTATGTGACAGACAAAGGTAACAATTGTAGTGTGGTATTATTCAGTTTATGTGACTGATGTTAAGATGTAAAAGATGAGATATCGAACCCTAGTATATTCACTATTGGCCAAAAATAGAATTATTAAAAATGGATAAAAGTTTTGCGGTCTACCGAAGTTTTTAAACCATTCGAAGACGCAACCTTCTATGCATTACAAAGATTTGGACCATTTTAATATACCCTCTACGAGGGAATACAACTATATATAAATATAAAAAATATAAAAAATCATTTTATATTTTATCGAAATGAAAACATGGAAACATTTCAAGTGTCGATAAGAAAGTCAACGTATGATAGGACAGAGGTTGCTGTTTTTAACAATCTATTTTTTAGCTCAATATGCTAAAAGGTACTTCAGTAATTACCTCTTAATTCGACTCAAGTCTCTTATCGTAAGACTCGCTTATGCACTTTTATTCTCAGATCGTCCAAAATCATTTCATGGATTTGTGAACCCAATTGAACCACTTTCTAACTCTCTCTTTTCCTCTTACACTGACTGTGTGCTGGAGACACCAACACTAAGCCTAACGCCTTTCGCCTTTGGCTTCATTTATTTGGCTCTCTGAAACAATGTTTTGTGTAAACTTACGGATCAAAAACATGTGTTGACTGTAATTAGCGATTACTGGTATTTAGCAAGCCTTTCCTTGTTTTATCATGCTTAATCAAAGAAACTAACTGCATCATCAGCCAAATCTCACACCACCTTTCCCTTTGCCAGCTTAGCAACTGCATATGATGGCAACCACGTCATCAATTTCCGCAGCCTCCAATTGAAACTTGAAACTTGGTAGAGTTTTCTTCCGTTTTCGTTGGCATTTTCACCGCGCACATCAATTTACATGCATGACAAGGCATTTCCCCCTCCCTCTGGCCAAAGTAGCTGGTAATTTTGTGTTGCATTGATATAATGACAAAATGTTACAACACGAACTTAAGTCAACTTCCCAGGTTTGACAAATTGGCTGTCGGTTCTTCTTGTTCTTGTTGTTGCTGTTTATGTGGCTCATTTGAATTTGGCTTTTGTGGTCTTTTGATTTATGTGGCGTAAAATAATTGACAGGGTTTTCAAGAGTTTCGATTCTCGAGACCCCCTTAAGATTTAAGGCAGAGTCAACAAATTGCATTTTCACATTTTCGACGCTGATTAACATAATAAAGTGGGGCCGCCCAGGTCTGTGCTATGAAGATGTCGTCTGACTCGCTGTGACAGCGGCAACACGTCGTATGCGCAATATTAATTATTCAATGCCAGGCGAGTGAGTGCAGACGGCAACAAAGTGCGATTCTTCTGTGTCTGCTCTGAATTTCAAGCGGGAATTCTCAAATGCGCTGACAATAAACGCGCAATTTTCGGAAAATTACAAAAATGTAAGCAAACATTTTATTTGCTCTTTCAACTTTGTTGCCAGCCAGTTGAAAGTTGGCTCCTGCCGCATGTATCTGAGTGTGACATAAATCTTTGGCAAAGTCTACCACGACCAGCTGCCTTTTTATTTTCATTTCATTTCTTTTGCTCTTTCTTTGGCTGGCGCATTGCAACGACAAGAATTTGAATAATTCGCCAAATGTGCCAAGTTGAAATGTTAAAATTTCACAAACGATGCCGGAAGTTAGCGAAGCGTTTGGCAACTTCCGGTTTGGCACAAACTGAAGTCACGACCCGCCAAATGATTGCAAATGAATGGCACCCGCGAGGCTGATGGCAAAGTTCGTGTCGCATCGTTAAATTTATATTCATTTGACGCATTTGTGCTAATGTTTCGACACCATAAACAAACGCAAAAGTTTGTCCCATTAAATGTGTTTAATTTTTTTTTGTAATTCTTTTTGAAATACGAAGATGACATATTTTCAGGTTTTCACGTTATTATGTCTTCTTTTGGCCAACAGGCATGCAACTGCATGCTGCAGCTACGGCAACTCCCACAGCTGCTTCTCCAGCTTGTCACTATGCCTCTCTCTCACTCTTGGTTTGATGGCTGAAAGAATTTTTCAATAAAGCGAAGCAAGCACAAATATTTTGACGTCAACAACGCAGCCATTGAACAAGTGGAAATTAATAAACAGTGTGGGCGTGGCATGTGGGCGCCAGCGGACAGGCATTTAAAAATGTGAAAATTGACGCAACTATTTAGCACTTGAGAGGGTACCAGATGAAAGGGAAGCAACTATTGAAGAACATTTTCTTTAAAGTGTTAGTTGGGTCAATAGAAAAATTCGATTGATTTGTAATCAAAAATAGAGAAAATCTTACTTTAGACAAAACTGGGTTAAGCAAGTTTCAAACGACACAATTTTAAAGCTCGGAATTTCAATGACTTAAAAATATTTTAAAGTATTCCCATCAATCATATATTCTAAAAATTTTTTCGTCTGTGTGTTAATTTCTGCTGAATCTTAGATAAGAAGAAACAGAATTAAGTGTTGAAAATGCTTGTACAACTTTGTTAGTAGAATATTATTTAAAGACCTTTACAAAATTTTAAAACATTTTCGATGAATGTTCTCTTGGACTATTTTCAAAGGAATCTATAACGTCATTGATAGATTTTAGTTTTGACATTTGTTCATTGCTTTCTATTGTTCTTATAAACTTCCATTCTTTATAGTCAGTCGTAGAGTTATTTCCAAGTTAAATTTTTAATAATCATATTCATAATTTATTCCGTCTGTAAAATTAATAACTATTGTGAACCAAACCTCTTTTTTCAATAAGTGGTTCGGTTCGGGCGTTCTTAGGGGTTTGGTATCGTACCGGTTTGCAGCCTTGATTTAGATCAGTATTTAAGGTGTTATTTTAATTAGCACATGAAATTTATTGGTGACAAGATATTTTATGTTTTAATAGAATCAAACTCATTTCAATCTGATCCTTAAAAAGATTTTTTAAAATCTGTCGAAATCAGGTGAAACAGCCGACTCATTCATTTTTATTTATTAAAAAAATATGAACAAACGAGAGCGTAAGTTAAAGTCGGCCCTGCTCGACTTCGATATACCCGTTACTCAGGATATCAACATGTCCAAATTGTGGGAGATATGAGTTTTTTTCCAATTTGCGGGGGAGGCAACTCTACTATAGCTCATCTGATCAGGAAATGATGTATGGCTGATCGATAGGTAATTATTATTAAAATATATGTCTAGAGGGTTCAAATAATCTATTTTCAAAATTGTGGGAGATATGAGGTATTTTTTAAATTGCGGGGGCGTGAACTTTTCTATCGTTCATCTGATCAGGAAACGATGTATGGCGGATCGATAGGTAGTGATGATTAAAATATATGTCTAGAGGGTTCGAATAATCTATCTTAAAAATTCTGGGGGGGGGTATGAGTCCAAATTGCGTGGGTGGCAACTTTACTACAGTACATCTGACAGGGAATCGAAGTATGGCGGATCGATAGGTAATGGGATTAAGATATATGCCTAGAAGGTTTGAACAGTCTATTTTCAAAATTGTGGAAGATATGAGGTTTTTTTCAAATTGGGGGGATTTTATTTATTATTGATCAGGAAAATGAAGTATGGCTGATCGATAGGTAATAATTATTAAAATATATGTCTAGAAGGTTCGAACAGTCTATTTTCAAAATTGTGGGAGATATGAGGTTTTTTTCAAATTGCGGGGGCGTGAGGGGGCGTGGCAAAAATTTGAAAACAAACTTGATCTGCGAGACAATACAAGTCTACACTGAAAATTTGGTAGCTCTAGCTCTTATAGTCTCTGAGATCTAGGTGTTCATACAGACGGACGGACAGACGGACATGTCTATATCGACTCGGCTATTGATGCTGATCAAGAATATATATACTTTATGGGGTCGGATTTCCCCTTTCCCATTTTAAACCTTCTTAAATGTACTGTGACATGACAAGAACTTTAGTAGTCCCTTATGTTGTCTTGTTTTCATTGTGAATAGCTTGTCATTTGACATTCAAAACCATAAAAGTAATAATTATCATGATGTCATGCATCGAACAGTGTGAACTCAGCCTAAATGGAGATTTCATCACACTTTTGCAATCAACAAATAATATGAAAAAATTATATATTTGTATACCAACAGTAAAATACTCTGTTCCTGTTAAAGTTTGTATATAACTGCACTTAGAAAAATTGACTTGCAGCGTACTAGTACGATCGGAATGGAATTAATACCGGTTTGTACTTAAAAATTAAAGTTCGTTTTTTCTTGGGCGTACTTAATATAAGTATGATGCATTCTTAAGTCTGAAATGAGAACAAACATGCTTGAAAATTCTAGAAAATACGTTGTTTATTAAAGGGGGGTACAATTTTATAAAAATTAAGTACGAATTAAACGAAGCCAAAAAGTATGCAATAAAAAAAACGAATTATTTCAACACCAATCTGTCGTTAAAATTCCCAAGTGGTTCTTGCACTTTTCGCATGGAATGATGTTAGATTTTGACCTCCAGTTATACCTCCATAGTCTTTGGTTAATCCATGGACTTAGAATCTTTGCAGTTCTTTGATTTATTTGATTCGATACAAATTAAAAATAAAATATGTTAATTGCGCTAAATTAATTTATTTTATTGTTACAAGAACAGTATAAAAACTAAAGTTGTTTTGGAGGTGCGCGGATTTGTGCAGGAGGTGGGTGACCACACAATCAAGATTATAGATAATTTTATTCGAGATTCATATTTGTCTATCAAATAGATGTGTTAAATTTCAATGACGTAGTTTCACTTTTGGACTAAATGTCAAAAAACGGACGATTCCGACCACTTTTTCCAGTTTGCTTTTTAAGGCTTTGGTCAATTAAGTTGTTTGAACACACATTTATTGAAACAGTTAGCTGCATCCTAATCCCCATTCTGAACACTGAGCTTCAAAAGGCCACCTCAAAACCGAAACTAAGCTTAATTTGTTGACCAAATGTCCAATTTTACTTTTCCCCCTCGAAATATTGACGCCTGCCCACTTAATTGCACTGCAAACGTTCACTGGTCAAAGTACAAAAAAAATGGCCTTAAAAATCATTTTTGTTTTTTTGCAAAGCGGCAGATACACTGGAAGAGCGATAGATTTTTGGCATTTTTTTGGGGGCTAAAATACATTTTTTTTCCGGCCAGTCAAACGAGACCCACAATGGGCCTCACACTATACTCCTCCATTCGGCATCCGCCTCCAATTAGAGTTCTGCTGATTTGGCGCACTTAGGAAACGGCATGTGTCGGCACGGTACGCCTCGTTGCCCTGACCAGGCCACAGTGGGCCCGGGGTCTCGCCTGTTGTTGAAAACCCATTAAGATCATGCTCCATTAATTGAGTTCTAATGAAAACGCCAGGCCATATGTACTTGTAATTGGGCGTGGTTGAATGGGAATGGCGGGACTTGGTCTGGTGGGTGGTGTCAAAAATTGTGCATGTTCCAAATGGTTTTGTGGCCCCCAACCCCCTCGAAATTAAGTTACACTTGCAAAACGCCAAACGAAAGCAACGAGAAGGCATTGTGCCAGCAATTCTGGGTTACGAGAAATAAAATATGCATGGCTATGTTTGCTGCGGGCCACAATTGCTTTGTCCACGGACCGGCCCCCCCTCTCATCAACACGGTCATAGGCCGTAATTGTAATTAGCTTCTGTCGAATCAGCCGAACAAAAGGATCTGTTTTGGGGATTTGGCCAATTGGTGGGTGTGAAATTGGCACAGTGCTTAAAGATAAAGTGCATGCATTGGGCATGGGAGTGGTATAGTAGTTCAATTTGATTCATATTTATCATCCTCTGTCCCTGACTCTATCATCTAACTTAATAGCTTTTCGCATCTTTCTATCTCTTCACATTCATCTTCCTCACTCGAATCGAACTTTTTCTTTCAGACATGCACATTTATTCTCGTTGCTTTATTTGCTGTCTCTGCCTTTGACTTTGTGTTGATATTTCTGGCAAAAAAAAAAAAATTATTAAAGAGAAAGTCCACATAGTTATTAACAGCATACCCAGAGTATTTGTACAATGGTTCATATTTTTGTCCGATTTCCTTTGCCTTAAAATGTCAATAAAGCTTGAACAAAATCATCGGCTCTTAGGGAGTCTGCAGAGAGATATGGTTTGTCTTGAAACTGCCTGTATTTCATTCTTGCATTAAATCACCAATGTGTGCAGTTTGTTATTCGATGCTTTATATTAAAAATGTTCGAGCATAGTAAGAATGGTTTAATATTTTCTTATTTCACATAACACTAGAGTGCTGGGCCGTAAAAACCCAATATACCCTGTAGAAGAAGAAGTTTGTAACGCATAGAAATATTAATTTCCGACCCCATAAACTATATATATTCTTGATCAGGACGACGAGCTGAGTTCAATTCCGTCTGTCCGTCTGTCTGTCTGTTTCTACGCGAACTAGTCCCTCAGTTTTAAAGCTATCGAGCTGAAATTTTGCACTGAGTCTTCTTTTTACTGCACGCAACTAATATGTCGGAACCGGCCGGATCGGATTACTATATCATATAGCTGCCATAGAAACGGTCAGTCAAAAATCTAGTTCTAGTGAGAAAAAGTTTTTTGTTTTCCATCGTAGCGTCACTAATCTTGGTAAATGTTAGTTTTATATACTTTCACATCATTTTGCAAAAATTTATCAAAATCGGATGACTATAGCATATAGCTGCCATAGGACCGATCGGTCGGAAAAAGTGTTTAACTAAGAATAGTTTTTTCTATGGTATCAAATTTTTATTATCAATGATTTAAAAATATTAAATATCTGATATCTATATCCTATATATATTTTACCGGTTAAATCAGTTGAAGTAAACTTTTTCAAGTGTATTAAAACTTCGGCACAGTCGAAGTTAGCTTTGCCTTCTCGTTTTAAATAACTTGACAAATTCAACAATTTAATGTGCGCCTAAGAAATTTTGATTAAACATATTTTATAGGAAATTGTTTAACGATTTCAAATATGCAACCCTTAATAAAATTCAATTTTTATTTTAGAAGATACATCCCGTCAAAGTTGACCTATTTTTGGGAAGTTCGTAAAATAAACAAACATCTTAATTTTTAGGTAATTGGGTCCGTCGAAGCGAATATGTCGAAAACTAGGTAACAAATCGCCATAATTTTTTATACCCGTTATTCGTAGAGTAAAAAGGGTATACTAAGTTCGTGCAAATGTATGTAACAGGCAGAAGGAAGCATCTCCGACCCCATAAAGTATATATATTCTTGATCAGCATCAATAGCCGAGTCGATATAGACATGTCCGTCTGTCCGTCTGTATGAACACCTAGATCTCAGGAACAATAAGAACTAGAGCTACCATTTTTTCAGTGTAGACTTGTATCTTCTGCACGCAGATCAAGTTTGTTTTAAATTTTTGCCACGCCCCCTCCCGCCCCCGCAATATGAAAAAACCTCATATCTCCCACAATTTTTAAAATAGATTGTTCGTACCTTCTAGACATATATTTTAATCATCATTATCTATCGATTCGCCATACATCATTTTCCGATCAGATGAACGATAAAAGAGTTGCCGCCCCCGCAAATTGCAAAATACTTCATATCTTTCACAATTTTGATAAAAGATTGTTCGAACCTTTTAGACATATATTTTAATCATCATTACCTATCGATCCGCCATACATCATTTTTCGATCAGATGAACGATAGAAAAGTTCCCGCCCCCGCAATTTGAAAAATTCCTCATATCTCCCTCAATTTGGGCAACCTTACCCTGAGTAACGGGTATATCGAAGTCGAGCAGGGCCGACTTCAACTTACGCTCTCGTTTTTTTTACTGATTGATGTATACATTAAGTGTATATTGCACATAAGATTTACTGTTTCTTTATTGTTTCTCCAACTAAATTGCTTTTTAAAAACTATACATTTTATGAATATTTTTCAACTTTGATGGAAAATAAAAATATATATATTTTTGTGTATTTGACATATTTTCAAAATAAGTTTTTTTAATTATTACTTTAAGTAATTAAAAGAGTTCCAGCTGCAATTCGCTGCCTACTCGACTGCTAGAGGTAAAATAGGTACCATTGATAACAAAAAAGTTTTCTCACTAGAATTAGTTTTTTGACCGATCGTTCCTATGGCAGCTATATGCTATAATCATCCGATTCCGATAAATTTTTCCAAAATTGTGTGGAAGTATATAAAACTAATATATACCACGATTGGTGACGCTACGATGGAAAACAAAAAAGTTTTTCTTATTAGAAATAGTTTTTGGACCGATCGTTCCTATGGCAGCTATATGATATAGTTATCCGATCCGGCCGATTCCGACAAATGTGCAGCGTATTTGAATTTAAAGACTTTTTGCAAAGTTTGGTTAAGAGAGCTTCAAAACTGAGGGAGGAGATAGCATAGAAACAGACGGACGGACGGACAGACGGACAAACGGAAATGAACTCAGCTCGTCATGCTGTTCAAGAATATATATACTTTATGTGGTCAGAAATGCTTCCTTCACTGCGTTACAAACATCGTGACAAATTTTAATATAACCTCTGCAAGGGTATAAAAAGACATGGCAAAATGAGGACCGTTTCCACATGTTGGCCCCGTCTTCCACTTCACTTTTTATTTTCTATGGCATGTAAAGTGGTAGAATCCACTTGTGTTAGTTCAAAAATGGATAATCTATTAGATATACCTCGTTTTATGAAAAGTAAAAATTCGTTTGGAAAAAGATTTTTTTAAAAATTCGAAAAAAAAAATATTTTTATACCCTTGCAGAGGGTATATTAAAATTGTCACGATGTTTGTAACGCATAGAAGGAAGCATTTCCGACCACATAAAGTATATATATTCTTGATCAGCATGACGAGCTGAGTTCATTTCCGACTGTCCGTCCGTCCGTCCGTCTGTCCGTCTGTTTCTATGCTATCTCCTCCCTCAGTTTTAAAGCTATCTTGACCAAACTTTGCAAAATGTCTTTAAATACAAATACGCTGCACATTTGTCGGAACCGGCCGGATCGGATGACTATATCATATAGCTGCCATAGGAACGATCGGTCCAAAAACTAGTTTTTGTGAGAAAAACTTTTTTATTTTCCATCTTAGCTGCACCATTCGTGGTATATATTAGTTTTGGATATGCTTCCACAACGTAATTCAACGGAAAAATTTATCAAAATCGGATGACTATAGCATATAGCTGCCATATAAACGGTCGGTCCAAAAACTAAAAAAAACTTTTGTTTTCTACGTAGCGTCCAACGTGGTATATATTAGTTTCATATGCCCACACAATTTGGAAATGATCGAAATCGGATGATTATAGCATATAGCTGCCATGGACGATCGGTCTAAAACTAATTCTATTGAGAAAAACTTTTTTTGTTATCATAGTAGCGCCTTTCAAAAACTGCAAGGGTATTTAAAACATCGGCGTAGCCGATGTTAGCCTTCTATTTTTTTTTCTTAATTTTTGGTTAATAATTTTAACACATAGAAACATTAAAAAGAGACAAAAGAAATTAATTATTATTATTATGATTTTATTTTTAATCTTTAAATTTAAAATTACTAAAATTGTACATTAATAATTTTTTTTCATACATTTTTAATTATCGTAGATATTTTTGTTAGATAACACAGAGCAACAGCCATTTTGTTCTGGCCTTCTCGATGCAGTTCTGTTCCTGTTTAGTGCCCTGATTCCAAAACTGGTCTCGGTTTTTCTCCATCAGCTCTTGTTTTCAAGAAATCGCGGAAAAACCATTTTGCGGTTTTTTTGCTTTTGGAAAATTATGGGGGTCACACCAAGCTCAAATTTGTAGGTTTATAAGTTTTATGCGATACTACATACATCAATGCAGCCATAAAAAATCAAGCGAGCCGCATCAGCAAACCCGAAAGTGCCTAAATTTGACATTGAAGATAATTTTTTCTCAATTTATAGCAAATTTTTCAAAATAAACCGTCGTCTACAACCTACAACCCCCTCGCGATAATGACATTCGAATTTCTTGAATTGGGCCATAGCCCCTTGTTACTAAGAGAAGGTTTCCAAAATTATCTTCAAGGTCCAATTTAGGCTCTTTCGCGTTTGCTGATGCGGCTCGCATAAAACTTATAAACCTACAAATTTGTGCTTGGTGTGACCCCCATAATTTTCCATAAGCTGAAAAAACTGCGATTTCTTGAAAACAAGAGCTGATGGAGAAAAACCGAGACCAGTTTTGGAATCAGGGCACTGAACAGGAACAGAATTTTTGCATCGAGAAGGCCAGAGCTCACAAAAGTGGTCATTTTGTTGCCCTGTGTAATTTTTGTGAGTTGAGTGGGGGTAGGCGTGAGTGGGAATGTGTAGTAGGTTTAAAGCAGATTCATCTTACCATATTTTTTTAAATATTTAAATGCCATGTTCAAAATTTTAGCCCTCTTGTGGTGGGTGGTTGGGGGAGGGTCAATCATATTTATCTTCTTACCATATTTTTAAAATATTTTTTAGAGTCTTGGACAAAAATTTAGCCCTCTACCTCCATTAGAGGTATTTTGGCCGCTGCTCCATACAAGCGGATCCAGTGTGCAACGCTCCTAAACTCATAGATTTTAACTAGTGTTGGGTGAAGGTTGCTCAGTTGATCTGTTTCCTTTATCCGATTTTTCTATCCATTTAGTTAAATGTGTGCAACGATTCTTTAAAATTAAAAAATTGCTAAAACAATTGCAGCTAAAATTTTTTTCTTGCACTTTCTACATACAAAACTTTAAATTTTAAAATTAAGTTGGCTTAGTATTTTTATGGAATCAATTTTGTTGTTTTTACACTCGAAAATAATCTTTCCTGATTCCCCAAAATAAAAACAAAAACCTGCAAAAACTTTTGCCAAGGTAAAAGGGATTTAAATGAAGTTTGTACCGTGCAACTAAACCAAAACGCAATAAATCAAAACACAGCACTTGGGGGTGCTTAAGAATATGGGAAAACAATGGCGCTACATGATAACAACAACAACAACAGCAATAACAATGGCCTAGAATAAACTTTTGTGGCGAAACAAAATAAACGAAAAGGCCCTACGGCAACAGCAGCAGCCGCAGCAAGAACAACAACTCGAACAACAAATCCAACAGGTCAACAGGTGTTCGGCCAAGTCCCTCAGGCTAACTGAAAATTGTGTTGCCTACTTACTGGCGCTGCCCGCAGAGTGTACTCGTAGAAAACATGGCGTATGCGTGTTACACAAACTACGGCATGTCTTTTAAAGCAAACCAAAACACAAATACTATACACAAAAGTCTCCAAAATGAAAAGTGAAAAACTTTCAAGCTGAAAAGTTAGTGAGGAAACTTGCTGCACTCTCGCACCTTTTGTACGGCTAGAGAATTCAGAGTGCCAGAATGTAGTTTAAAAACTTGCAGCCGCAATTCAATTAAAACTTCAATGTAATGCCAGCAAACACATAAACAAACACTCATATGTGTGTGTGTGTGTGCGGCAGCTTCTTAGCATTGGAATGTCAGGGCAAGGGATCTCAGCTGTCCTCAGCATGTAAACAAATGCGAAGCGAACTGGGAAACGAGCAACAACCAAATCAGCCGGCTACGAAATTTGAAATAGAAAAAAAAATGTTTATATTATCCGCGCAAGCGCAGAACACCTGAGCAGCTAGTCCTTGGATGACTATAAAAGCGACTGTTGAAGCCCATCCGCCAGCAGTTATACGCGCGGCATCTTTGTGGAAAAGTGAGAAAATTATTAATAAATTAAAAATAGAAAAAAAAACGTTGAAATTGAAATGTCATGCCAACCAAATTGATGGTGGGCCTCAAACTTAATTAAACTTTTTTTATTAAATGAATTTGAAAAAATTAGAAAATCTGTCAATTCTGCGGTCTGGCCATAAAAACTGTAATTAGTTTTCGCTGTTGAATTTTAATGTGCAATTTAATTAGCCAGCAATTAGTGTGAAATGAAAAAATAAATAATATAAACTGCAACTGTGAGAGAAATGAACGAGCAAATAATTTCCAATTAAATATTACAACAAAGTGAAACCACAAATTGAAATTGACTTCAGTTTAATAATGGATACCATGTTATCCAATGCTATTTTAACAAGGACTGCGCTAGAAAATGCTGCCAAAATTTAAAATTCCTTATTATTTGATAATGAAGTTATTTTGTGATTGGTTTTTGTGGTTTTGAAATGGTGGTCCCAAAAAAAAAAATGATGTTCAAATGATTTCAACGCATTTTTATTGAACTCTTAGTTAATAAAATCATAGAATGCAAGCCGGTCTAAGACTGAATCTTTACAACCCCGAAAAATTCGAATTTCTTAAACCCAAACCCTAACATATTTTCAAGAAAGAATTTACTTTTAAAAAAAATTAAATTAAGCCAACGAAATATTCATGAATCCGTTCTAAAAGTACCAAAATCATGAACATCCGTTGACGAAAGTCTATCATGCGCGTTTGTTCTCAAATCAGGAACATTGGGGTACGATTTTTCATGAACACTTTGTTCTCACTTTGGATTTTTTGGGCTTGTTTCGTGAACATTTTGTGCTTGTTTTATAAACTGTATGGGCATGAACATTTTTTTTTTTTTTTTTTTAAATTTGCTTAATTTAGGAACACAGCAATTATCGGGTAAGGTGGTGGTATAAAAAAAAAACAATTTGCCATATTGTTATTATATTTCATGAACGGAAAAATAGAACAAAATCAAACATTTGGTCATGATTTTAGAACGTCATATTTCTCTATGGGTTCTTTTTAAAAACTAAAAGCAAAGTAACACGTAACATAATACTGGTTTTCAACCGATCCGATTCGAAACCGGAATTCCGACTTTTAACTGTGAACCAAAACACTTCTTAAAAAATAGTTAAACCTGAACCTGTTCCGAACCAAAATTACAATAAAAGCAACAGGCATTAAAATCTCTTAGTTCTATTTTAAAATGTGAAAATTAAGATGTAGAAAGTTTTCTTCGCGATGTAGACGCTCTACAAAATGTTTTAAAAATAAAATAATTTAAGCAATGATAGCAACGATGTTACTGTTTTTTCACTGTGTGCTATTTGAGATAATTTATTTTGCCCACTTTTATGCGGGTCATTGTAGACACTAGCTATGATACTTTATATGCGGCCTAATAAAAAGGCAACGTATATTTTCTCAAAAAGCACCTAAACTTAAAAAACAGGAACATGAGAAAACTGCCCTTAATCAATAATTTTAAAGTTTTAAACATCTCGTTAATGTAAAGTCCATTCTTGTTGTGAAAATGAGGTAAATAGCCAAACCAAAAAGGTTCAAACT
The DNA here is from genome assembly GCA_018904225.1 of Lordiphosa mommai. Classification (NCBI taxonomy): domain Eukaryota; kingdom Metazoa; phylum Arthropoda; class Insecta; order Diptera; family Drosophilidae; genus Lordiphosa; species Lordiphosa mommai. The sequence continues at coordinate 122,385 of JAEIFT010000315.1, read as the reverse complement.
AACATACGTATTTGCCGAGCAGCCAAAATTACTTAAGCCCAAAACTCAGATAAACTGAATTTTTCGCAATTAAAAAAGTCTATTCAAATATACGTACAAGTCAGAAAGTCGGTCAAGCACGACTTTAATATACTCTGTAACCTGTTAAAGTTTGTATATACCTGATCATTTGTAAGTGATGGCTAACACAAACAAACTAGCGTCATAATTTATTTTGCTTATAACTTGACTATCGTGCATCTGATCGGGAAACGGTGAATGCTGGATTGATAAGTACTGAAGATTTAAATATATGTCTGGAAGGTTCGAACAAGCTATCTTTAAAATTGTTGAAGATAGCGGATATTATGGCTGGCTAATTCTGAAAGTATTTATAGAATTTTACATAAAACGAGATTAAATTTTGAGATTATGTCGCACAAAATCGAACAGATATAAAAACGAGAAGGCAAAGCTAACTTCGACTGTGCCGAAGTTTTAATACACTTGAAAACGTTTACTCCAACTGATTTAACCGGTAAAATATATATAGGATATAGATATCAAATATTTAAAATTTTTAAATCATTGATAATAAAAATTTGATACCATAAAAAAAAACTTTTCTTAGTAAACCACATTTTTCGACCGATCGGTCCTATGGCAGCTATATGCTATAGTCATCCGATTTTGATAAATTTTTTCCAAATTGTGTGAAAGCATATAAAACTTATATATGCCATGATTAGGGACGCTACAATAGAAAACAAAAAAGTTTTTCTAACTAGAACTAGTTCTTAGACCGATCGTTCCTATGGCAGCTATATGCTATAGTCATCCGATTTTGATAAAATCTTCCAGAATTGTGTTGGCACATATAAAACTAATATATAACAGGATTGGTGCCGCTACAATGGAAAATAAATAAGTTTTTCCCACTAGAACTAGTTTTTTGACCGACCGTTTATATGGCAGCTATATGCTATATTCATCCGATTATGATAAATTTTTCCACAAATATGTAAAATCATCTAAAACTAATATATATTAAGATTAGTGACGCTACAATAGAAAATAAAAAAGTTTTTCTCTCTAAGACTTATTTTCCGACCGATCGTTCCTATGGCAGCTATAAGATATAGTCATCCGATCCGGCCGGTTGGGACATATTAGTTGCGTGCAGTAAACAGAAGACTCTGTGCAAAATTTCAGCTTGATAGCTTTAAAACTGAGAGACTAGTTCGCGTAGAAACAGGCAGACGGACAGACGGACGGACGGACGGACAAGCGGAAATGAACTCAGCTCGTCGTCCTGATCAAGAATATATATGGGGTCGGAAATCAATATTTCTAAGCGTTACAAACTTCTGGGCAAAATTAATATACACTTTTCAAGTGTATAAAAAGTCGATAGAGTTTTATATGTATTATTTTTTGGTTGCAACGAACCGAAAATTTTGGTACGGAACACGTCAAAAAAATGTCTAAATTCAGGGTTTTAAGCTGGTTGTTCAAAACCGGTTCATATTATCTATTCCATATGCACATTAATAGACAAAGGCAAAGCAGTTCAGTGTCATTTTAAGCGAATATTTTGATTTGAGTAATGGATGAGTGAGGATTAATGCTGACTCGTATTATTTATTCCATATTTTGCTTTTAAGTATGGTAATAAAAAGTATAAATAATACCTTTTATGAGACAGTAGCTCTGCTGATTCCATTTTTCTTGCAATTTCAAGAATATCATTAAAAAATAAATTAATGGTCGAATTTCGACTTGAACTTAATTGGCTTTCAAACTATGATTTCCTTTGTTCATTATTTTGTGTTGAAAGCTGCTCGTACTCAACCTAAACCAATGGCTTGCTTAAAATTGATTTAAAAAGATAAATAAAATGCTAAACAGAAATATTTGGCAGAGATATTTCAAATTCAGATTGTCTTTTATTTGAGCTAAGCTTTAATTGTTATGCAATGCAAAAACAAAAGACGTTTTAGTTATATATAAAACATTATGATAAAGTGCACAAAAAACAAGACATAATTTATTTCAATAGCAGGTTAAAATAAATAATAATAAATAACAATATGCATAAAATACGAATAACAACAACACACGCATTTAATTAAAACTTTGAGATTAAAAGTAAACAGCTGCAAAAGCAGAGAAGAATAGAGAGACTGCAACTTTTAGTAAATGTTAATCAAAATCCATTTTGTTTAAGAGTTTTTTTTTCCAGTCTCCGTGTGCGTGTGTTTGCGAGTGTTTCTGAACTTGTGTGCGCAAGTTCGGTCAAGTGTAAAAATAAAATACAGAAGCCAAAAGTGGGTAATAATTTAGAACCCGATTCTGACATTTGCTAATGTAATTTATATGCAATCGCCGCATTCAGTTTGGCTATCTGTGCTCCAAATTTATGAAGATGGATACCTAAATAATTAAAACGAACCGAAAGCCCGCTGCGACAGCCTGAAATCTGAGAGTGAGTATGTATTAATTTTGTATATTAAAGTTATAACGTGCAAAAGGGTCAAATGGAGTTTATAGAAGTCTTATTGTTATTCCCCCTTTTACTATAAATAAAATGGCTTTAGACTTCTCTATAGTTTTACGTGCAGCTTGATTTATGTGCTCGCATTTATGTATGTGGCAACCTAACTGATGCCTCTCCTGCAGAGGACACATCTGTGGCATTGCGCATAATTGAATATGGCTACTACTAGAGTCAGCTTTTGAGGCATTTCACAGCCACAATTTCATATTGTTACAAAATTGCATTGTTAATGGCCGTTGGCTGTCTTTTTCTGTCTTTTCTTTTACCCAACCAACATCCCCCCATACCATACCGCATTCCATGCTGCCAAAATGGGTTAATGTGACCCAGACAGAGAAAAGCAGATAAAGAGACTGAGTGGTGAGTAGGGTAGGGCAGGGCAGGGCTACCGCCATTTACATACTCATTGGTTAATGTGCAGTCTTTTGTAATGGGGCAACTTTTTGCTGCGACAGCATAAAATATCTGCGGTTCTTTCTATGCCAGCGTATGTATCTACAGTGTGTGTTATTTTTTTTTGCTGAAATGTAATAAAAATAATGCTAGTAACCCCCATATAGATAATGGCCAAATGTGCACCCGCATCGTTTTCGTGCCATTCTGATCTATGGTAATTTTCAAGTTAAATGCGCTTAGCGATTATGTTCATAATTTATGAAACGTTTAACGGTGGCGGATTATTGCATAACGGGGCCACCAGGTGAAAATGGGGAGGCTTCAAAATCCCTTTTTCAGAATTCAACAAAAATAAATGTAATTTTTTGGATTTACAAGATTTAGTCAAATTGTAATTTTTAGTAAGTAATTCAAGCCCTTGTTAAAGCGCGCATTTACAATAGTGACAAGGACAAGGCAGAAAAAGGATGAAGTAACACTGTTTGCAACAATGTTTTTACAGCTGTTCAAAGTAAAATGAGGTCCACCTAGGTTTCGTTCATGTGCTGTTAAGCGCAACATTATTTGTCAGCTACGTATGGGCAAAATTTAAAGGGTAAAGAAATTACTACTTCTGCTTCTTCTTTACACCATTTTTGTATGATACTTCGCGTTACTTTGCAGGTCCGTAGATCAAAGAATTTAATGCATTTGAAGCCCTTATGCTGAAAATAATTTTTTAAGTAAATTAAATATTTTTTTGTAATTTTTAAATTTTATCTATTATATGGGAACGATTTTATTACACCATTAATAGAAAAAAAACCGCCTTTAAGTTTGTCTATAATATCTGTTAACTTAGTTAATGGTTTAAAAGTTGATAAAATTCTTAAGGGGGTCTTCTACCTTTGAAAAATTTTATTTTTTATTTTTTTTTGCATTATTATTATAGCTTGGACATTCCCCTTTCATCCCCTTCAAACCATTTTCAAAAACTCGAAATAGTTTAGCAAATATGCCCATTTTGGTGGAACAATGTTCTTGCTAAAGTGAGTATTTTTTTGCGTTGCTCAAAACTTTAAGCGCGTTTCACTCGAAATCACGTTTTTTCGACCATGGTTGAGTCAGTTCACCTTAACCGATTTTGATCAGCCATGTTGCAATCGACGCATAGTTGATGTAATTCTGGCCCGTATCTCAATCAAGAAGAAAAACTATTTTTCCATACAAAAGGCCTGATCTCAGATGACTTAAATTTTATTTTCGGCACTATGCTTCATATAAATAAGACAGCTGTTCAAAAGCATTCTAATTTCAAAGCTCTACAAAAGTGTTTCTATTCATATGAAGCATTGTGACGAAAATAATTTGTATGTCATCTGAGAAAAGGATGAAACAATTTTTAAATGGCCGCCAATTTTTACAAAAAATATTCAAAAATATGATTGAAGTACGGACCAGAATTACATCAATTCTGATCGTTACCTCATTTACCGTTTTCATTTCCGATAACCTGGAGTCCCGGAATCATGGCTAACACCTCTACACCTTTTTCTTTGAGACCTTTATTTGCAGGCCGATAACTTTTTAAACAGCCCTCGAATTTCAACATTATTCCGATAAGTATCAACTATATAACTCGGAAAAGTCCTACTAGTCTTTCCGCTGGGTGTGTTCTCGAAGAATTCAAAATTTCCGCTTATACTTATAGGAAAGCCCATGGCACTGCCAACTTGTGCGGCAGAAAAAGCTCATAGAATTCCGATGGGTATGAGCGGAAAAGTAGTTTATATTAATTCCGATGCTATCCTTGGAAAAAATCGGAAACAATTATTCGATTGGCAAAATTGGCTACTTTCGAGAAGAATTTGCATTGCCCATGTCTTTTGCTTTGGACATAACATCCAAAAATGCTTTTTAATTTTGTAATGTCGAAAGTTTAAACAGGAACTAACGCTCACCCCAATCGTAATAAGTTGTCAATGCAATGTGGGCTCCTATCTTAAGAACATAATATTGTAAGGCTGCGTTCACACTGTTCGACGCATGAGACATGATAATCTAGTAGGCCTCCATGTTGAATTGTTTTTAATGCGAACTGACAAGCAATTCACACTGAAAACAAGACAAAATAAGGGCCTACTAGATTGTCATGTCTCATGAGTGGAACAGTGTGAACTCAGCCTTATGTTATATGTTTCAAGAAATGTCTTTAACACTTTCGAAACATACGAAAATAATTCAAAGCCTTCAGATAACTCACGGAATTTTTTTTAAAATATATTAACTAGTCTTCAAGCAAAAGTATAGTTATTAAAAATTGATGTACAAGTCATGGCCATCTGAGTAAGCCTGCTGGAAATTGCATTGCATAAAAATACCTTTAAATGTTCTGTGTAGAGTTAAGGCTAAAATAAGCAAGTAGACGCAGTTTTGTTTTAAGATAAATCCCTTTTCCGGTTAGGTTACGACCTATCTTAAACAAACTGAGATCTTAGAAAAGAAAATTTAAAAATATACGATTTTAGGAAAACTCCGAAATAGATATATCTTCACCTTGATAATCTAAAATAAAAAGAAACCAATGTCTTCAACAAATCACCGGAGATTCGTTCCCGCTTCGGTACATCTCATATACAAAAGTTAAGGTCTTATCAGTCAGAATCAATATACAACTTTTTTGCGTCCTTAAACTTTTTTACTGATGAAGATTTTCAAGAATTTAGCTTAACTTTTAAAGTTTTTAAGGTTTTGCATGGCAATATCTTCTAAACTATTTCGAATTTTTGAAAACGGTTTCAAGGGGATGAAAGGGGAATGCCCAAGCAATAATAATAATGCAAAACAAAAAATCCCAAAATTCTTTTATTCAAAGATCGAAGACCCCCTCTTAAAGTTGTATTGAGTGTTTCCTCAAGCATGAACTTTGCTCCACTAAAGTGGCAATATCTCCTAATCTAATCGAATTTTTCAAAATGATTTGAAGGGCATGCAAGGGGAATGTCCAAGTATAATAATAATTTCAAAAAATAATATTTAAAAAAAAAAAAAAAAATAAAATTTTTCAAAGGTAGAAAGAGAACCATCAACTAAGTTAACATATATGGTAGACAAATTTTGGGGCGGATCTATTCTATTAATGGTGTAATAAACTCGATCCCATATAAAAGATAAAATTTAAAAATTAAAAAAATATTTAATTTACTTTAAAAATTAATTTTAGGTATAAAAGCAATGCAAAACGAAAAATCTCAAATTTTTTTTTTCAAAGATCGAAGACCCTTTCTTAAGGTTGTATTGAGGGCTTCCTCAAGCATGAACTTTTCTTTTTTTGTTTAAAATATGGCTACTGAGCCTTTGAATACAATTATTGCTTTCCCAATGGTTCACATTGATACCTTTTTACAATATTCTTCTTGTCAAGCGTTAAATACGGTGGAAATACAGACGTTTCAATTGTGCCCGCACGACGCCAACACAGCAACTTTTGGTATATGTTTGACTTATGAAACACCTAATAAACTAATTGGGCGCCAAATTTAACCCTTTCAGCCGCCACTGGTTAACACTGGCCATAACACAACAGCTGAAGGCAGCATCCACAGAGAAGGAAGCTCTTATGCCGCTAAGTGGCATTATAATTACAATTTGCACAGAGGAGCTGTAAATTCCGCTGCAACCCCGCCGCCCCGAACCAAAACCAAGTTTCTACTAACCATAAAGTTTCGCATTTGGTAATGCTCATTAAGTTGAAAGTTGTTGTTGTTGTAGTTGTTGTTGTGGATCGGGGGCAAAAGTGGTAAAGGCCACTTAAGTCGCATCATTTACAGTTATGCGAGCAACTCGTACTTTCGACGCTAATCGGGCACCCAGATTTCTAAGTATTTGAAGAGGTTTTTCGTTGTCTAATCAAAGATTCGCTGGCATTGCCAATTAGCAAATACGAGAGGGCAAATAATCCGCTTGACTTTAAATTAATTGCCCGTCTCTTGTGTCAATAATTGACTGCTGCAGGTATACAATTTTACAATTTAACAATTTGTTTTAAGATAAATCCCTTTGCTGGCGTAGCCATGTTGATATTGTCTGAGATTGGGATTTTAGAATTAATTGTGCGCATAAATTTCAACAGAGCCGCTTGCCATTGCCATTTGGTTAATGGAGCCGGCAACCTCTGTGCTTTGTTTTTGTTTTTGTTTTTCCATCCTGTCTGTCTGTGTGTGTGTGTGTGGGTAATAAATTTACTTTAGTCTCAAAATGAGTTTGCATAATTCAAAGAACGAAAATTGAAATATCTTTGCCACAGTCTGGATTTAAAATTGTTTAAACAGGCATTTGCTAATGTGATATTCAAAAGCTGTGGTTAATTTCCCTAACTGCCAACTATTTCATTGTCTGAGACATAATAGAATCGAGCAAAAAGTAGACGAGAATATAAATCAATAAAATCGGAATTTAATATAGCCACAGTACGTGCCGTTTGAGGGTGCAAATGTTATGCAGGAATTTTGCGTGTTCATTGATAAAATTGGTATCGAGGCAGAGGAGTTGCTCAATTGTTCTTGGGTGCAAAATAATTTACATATTGAGAGAGAGAATAAATTGTAGAAAAAACTTGCAAAATGCTTACCTTGACGCAACGAAGCTTAGACCCCCTTTTACAAGTCCTGTCGCAAAATTGACCAAGTTAAGGACCCGAACGAATTTAAAAATCCAGTATGAAATTCAGAGTACAATATAATCTGAGTCACTTGTTAATAAAAAAGTAACTGGGAAGATCTAGAATTATTAGTTCAAAGGTTTTGTTCAGTCGCCTTCTGCTGAGCGCTTGGCAATGACAGAAGAGGAGCATCAGCCGAGTTGGTATTGCTATTTCCGTTAGTCCATCCTTCTGTCTTTTAAGATGGTTAGAGTTAGGGGTTTAAAGTGCATGGATCATTAACCCCTTATACTTGCAGGCAGATCAAGTTCATTTTGGATTTTTGGCATAATCTTCCTTGTCGTTTACATTTTACGAGTATTAAATTTAGAATTATCCAAGGAAAACTAGAAAAACCTTGGAAAATACGATCGGAGTCAATTTAATTTTTTTTAACATGATCTTAGCTTTGCGTTTTTCTTCTGTGCACAATATTTTATGTCTGCTAAAATACGCAAGCTAAAACAGAAGTCTTTACCTAGTATTCTTAATGGCTTCAAAGAAGTTCTGTTCTCTAGAGCGAAACAAAAAGCTGGACAAAAAATGTTCATATTCTCTGCAAGGGTATTAAAATGGTGATGGATTTTTATTTGACAATAATTTGTTGCATTCAATGACTATGTTATCATCAATAGAATCGGTAGCTGAGCATAAATATGTATAATTTTCATTGGCTTCGGACATCTTCTTGTCGGTCCACTTGATTGTTATTCATGTCTTTAATCAGATCTATTGATTTTTAATTTCTTTTTCACAATTTCCACTTATTTAAAAATTAAAATATATTTAATTTATTTTTGGTTTTTTGTTGATTTTTGACGAATAGTTGCTTTGATAATGAAAAAGCTTAACGTACGGCTGCCATAAGGCACTATTAGCACATAAAGTTTCGTACAAAATTACTCATACGACACGTTCGCTTGACCAAGCTTCTTACATGAAATTATGTAGTACAATTCAATCGTTGGCATATTTTGAAATTTTAAAACCTGGTGGCATATTGAGTTCAAACTTTGAATCGGGTTTAAAACCAAATAATCAAATAAAACGAGAGCGTAAGTTGAAGTCGGCCCTGCTCGACTTCGATATACCCGTTACTCAGGGTTAGGTTTATTTAAGAATATTTTATTAGATCACATTATGCCAAAATTGTGCAGATATGAGTTTTTTTTTTCCAAATTGCGGGGGTGGCAACTCTACTATAGCTCATCTGATCCCGAAATGATGTATGGCGGATCGATAAGTAATGATGATTAAAATATATGTCTAAAAGGTTCGAATAATCTATCTTCAAAGTTGTGGGAGATATGATGTTTTTTCCAAATTGCGTGGGTGGCAACTCTTCTATCGTTCATCTGATCAAAAAATGATGTATGGCGGATCGATAGGTAATGATGATTGATGGCAAAATTTTGAAACAAACTTGATCTGCGTGCAGACAAAACAAGTCTACCCTGAAAAAATGGTAGCTCTAGCTCTTATAGTCTCTGAGATCTAGGTGTTCATACAGACAGACGGACAGACGGACGGACGGACGGACGGACGGACGGACAGACGGACAGATCTATATCGACTCGGCTATTGATGCTGATCAAGAATATATATTCTTTATGGGGTCGGAGATGCTTCCTTCTGCCTGTTACATACATTTGCACGAACTTAGTATACCCTTTTTACTCTACGAGTAACGGGTATAAAAAGTGGCAACACTGCGTATGAGTGATGAAAAAAAACCTTTAGAGCAAGGCACTATAGGAAATATTTCAATTTTTGTGGCATTAATTAATAATTTAAAAAGTAAGCGAGATTTTTGGATCCGGTTTTTTGATTTAGGTTTACCATAGCATTAGGCTAAATTTTTAATAAAAATGGGCGAGGCAGCACTTGGCCATAATTTATTAAAATGTGTTTTAAAAAATATAGCATACTTAAAAAGGGCAAATGTACGTTAACTGTATTAATAAAATGTCATTTAAAAGGTGATGCAAGGTCAGCTTGCCCTTATCTCCAGGCATTAGTTACCCTAAAATCATAAAAAATCTCAGATCTAACAAATGCTAACAATTTTTTGCAGTTAATTTTTCTTTACAAATGTTATATCGTGAGATGGATCACGAATACCATCGACAACTATGACAACACGGTTTATATCTACAGACCAAAGATACAGACATGTAGTACAAATCACAATGATCAGATTCCAACAAAAATACTTGACCAAAGCTGGTGTTTTTCTGACTATTTAACAATTCTAAATCGCCGCAGAAATATACGCATTTTACATCCAGCTGTCAATCGATAACAAATGTTAACTTTAACAGCTGTTATATAATCAGAGCTGCAGTCTATTAACATTTCTGGTATGCAACATTGAGGATTGATGAATTTATAAACTAATGGCAAACCAAATTTGTGAACTTGGACGCTTTTGAAAATAGAGTTTCTGCCTCAAAAATGGAAATATTTCCTATAGTGCAAGAATCCCCAAGAAGAGCAAGGCAAAAAAGTGAGAGTGGCCCATCTCGTTGAAGGCTAGGCAGCCACTGATTGGATTTGTTGATTTTTTTATTGTCTTTGTGAAGAACTCGGCTTGTTTATGGCTTGTGTCTGTGTGAATTGACGAATGTGTTCGGCCCCCAGGTGGCACATCATCTAGATACTTATGTGCTAAGTGCCGGAAAAACTTACAATTTAATCTTTTATTTGTAAGTTTAAGTACAATATAAGAAATCTGCTTCCAGCATACAATAAAAGGAATAATTAGAAGGATAAGACCTATGGCCTTAAGATTTTATTACTAAATAGCTCCAGTTTTATTTTGAAAACAATTATCTAAATATCTGTCTACTGAGAGTTCTGGTCTGAGAGCTGGTCATATAATATACACATACGAGCATATATTCCTTTTATGGTACAAAAATAATCATACCCCCCCAGTGAGGGTATAAAATGCCACTTTGAGTGTCATGCCAGATACTCGTTGCCTGGCTACGGATTGGGTTGCCTATCAACTAGTGGAATGTTCTCTTTTTTTGTCCTGTTCCCTTACTGTTGGCCAACTGAAAGCACTATGCGGATTTTTTTTTTTTATACACATCACTGAAGCATATGGGCAAGCCCAAGTAGCCATTTTATGAATACAGCAGATTAAACTGTTTAAGGACAACGAATGCGAGTCAAAATAATGGCTGTGGCAGATTACGCTTAAACAACCGGATGCCAATGCCGACGACACTATAAAATTAATTTTAAAACATTTCGGGTTTAATCATTCGTGCAGATAAAAGGCGACAGTTGTCCCCGAGGATAATTGCGTGTGCGTGTGGAACGCCAGAATCTTGTCCCTTTTGGGTACTGGGGACCAGGCATTTAAGGCATAATTTGTGCACAAAATATTTTTGCTGTTTTACGCAGAAAATCTACCTTCGTCGTCGTTGCCCAACCGCCCGCCACTTGTGGAAACGTGCTGAGCTTTGTAAACTTGCCCCCGGCTGGTTGGTATGGGCTATCAGTTTTACGAGTCCTTAGAGGGACGCACTTGTTAAAAAACTGGGAGAAGAGGACAACAAAACATGCCAGAGATTTGCGTTTTTTGGCAACTGCCTTTTGATATTCAATCATGTCGAGAGCAACACATACACAAAACATGACATTCAACTGGCCTTCAATTTATTTGCCATAATGGTCGCCCATTTTCAAGTGCAGAGACGGAGTCGGTATTAATGAATTGCAAAAAAAAAAATGTTTCATTTCAATCAAAATGTGAAATATATTTCAAAATGTTTTTGTAGATGAATGAAATGATTTTACCAAAATAAAATGTCAGTAGTAAAGAACTGGATAAAATGTCAGTTTATTGTTGAAAAGGGTGTAGCAACATTCTAAATGGAAAAAAAAATCGGAAGGTAGATAAAAGTATGAGAAGGAAAATACATTTTTGTAAAATATACACAGAGGTAGTGAACAGAAAACGGAAATAAAACAAGGATTAATTGAAAAGGATGATACAAAAAATAGACAGATTTTCAACGATAATGATCATTAGGGAGGACTTAAAAAAATTAACGGATTGAGCTCTTTGGGGACAGTAAACCTACAAATTGGACAGCTTGTAGAGAGAAAAGCGAACTAAAAATTCAATTTTTTGTCAAAGGTTTGAATTATGTATTTTAAATAGATTTGTGGAAAATTGTATAAATAAATAAGCCCCCTCTGACATTATGTCTGAGTGAAAAAATCATTCAATTGAATATGTGAAAATTATATTGCAACAAGAGTTGCTTAGCTAGCGTATACCCGCGGATTCACTCGCACTTGTGTTAAAAACTAAGTATTTAAACATGAGCCTGAATAACGAAATCAATTTTATCTAACCATTTTCCGCCAATTTTCTGGGTTATTTCAACATTGGAAAGTCCCGTTGGTAACATTTTGTTATGTAGAGCTTAAAAGCTAATCTCTACATTGAAGCTAATCTAATGAAAATAAAGAGAGTTAAATTCAAAAAATTGTTCGCCTATTTTCCGACTTTATTAGGGTAGATTTGAAAATGGTTTTGAATCCGATCAAATTGGAAAACAAATTTTAATCTTTTTCCTCCAGTTTTCCAGTTGTACCAAGTTTTGAAAGTCCCAATGGTAATATTTTGTTATTTAAAGCTTTCAAAATAAATTAAGAGCTGATTGGATGAAAACCATAAATCAGTTTTCCGTCCATTTGTGGAATATTTTCAAAAATTTCTAAGTAAAGTGTTTCATATTTTTGTATGTGCAGCTTGAAATATGGGTGGGTGAATTTTGCAACAAAAGTGAATACAATTTTATTGAAATTTCCAGATAGAGCTTTCAAAAAGAATTTGGGTCTGATCGAATGGAGGACAACACATTTTTTTTTAGAGGTAGAGAACTATCGATGGCACTATCGGCACTATCGGTGGTTGGGCGCTATCGAGTCGCCATCGATAATAGCGCTTCACTATCGATAGTTTTAGATAGTTTTTTTGCAAGCTTTACACATCACTAAATAGGGAGCTCTTAAGAATTGAAAAAAAGATGTGCACTTTAAAGCGGTATTTATCATACATCAGAGTTGATTAGTCAAATGAATCTTAGTATTCCTTTTAAACCGACTCGTAACTTTATTTCCTAATCTCTTAAACGCTGTACTACTAACTATTCTTTGTGCTGATAACATTGAACTCTACCGAGTAATTTGCTTAGAAGAATCTCTTTTTGGTATCAAAATTTAGTGTTTTCCTAGGTGTTTCGTGTCACACGTTTGTGGTTGAGCACCACGGTCAGTTGGGCGGGAGGTGTGCTGCTATTAAGCCGGGGGTTCATGTACAAAAAATCTTACCTGTATTTTGGACCCTAGGTTGAAAAAATACGGTTTTGCGGATTCAACCCAATATTAATGCCTAAGTTGAAACCAAAAGTGACGTATACAATTTTTTAAGTTCGATTTTATATATTATTTACAATTTTTGCATTTTTAAATATGAGCGTTTGAATAAACAAACTATCGTAGACTATCGATGGTTTTCAAAAGACAATCGTTGACTATCGATGATGCCGACTATCGATAGGTGTCCACCTCTAATTTTTTTCATGAATTTTTTTTGCAAATTTTCCGTATTTTTCAAATGTGAAAATAAGCTTGGAGTTGTCCGGGTGAAAAATAAAAGATATTTATAGAACAGTTTTCCGACCATTTTCGTATTTTTGGAATCCTATACGATTTGGGTCGTTTTAGGGTCTAAAGCGATAGGTATAGCACATGGGACTGACTTTCTAATTTGGGTATGATTAGCTTCAAAAATGAGTTTGGAACTAATCGCTAAACCCATTTTCCACCCATGGGGGTGTAGTGGGTTAATTTTCCGGAAAACTGGTATGCAGTTATTGTTGCATTTTATTTTCAATTTTGTAAAAATTAGTTTGAAGCTGATCGAATGATAAACAAAAAAGTTTCATACAACAGTTTTCTGTGAATTTTTCACATTTCCCGTCGGAATAAGTTGAAACTACTTTAAAAAATTCAGCTTGCTATCTCTAACGGTTTGGCCTGTGCAAGGGTCACCAATCAGTCAGTCAGTCAATCAGTCAGTCAGTCAATCAGTCAGTCAGGTTGAACTCTTTTATATATTTAGATATATTCACAGACCATTAACAGTATGTAAAGTTAACAGAGCTGGCAGCAAGAATACCAAGTATGGAAACCGGTTCTGAACCCAGCCACCAATTCGTGCTGAACCAAACTGAAAACCGCTAAGAAAACGGTATGGGTGAATCACCGAACCGGGGCTTAAGACAGCTGTGAACTACTTAACCGAAATAAGATTAAAAATTCGATTGATTTGGCTCTGATTCAGAAGACATTAAAAGAAAACAGAATTATAGTCTAAAAGTTTTATTTGTTGTTTTTCTGCTTAGTTATAGCTCATAACTCAAGACTGTTTAGTAATCTTAACTATATAGATTCGACACGCCCTGTCTATATCTCATAGATTATTAGTTTGTTCAAAGCTCGAAGCCTTTGGAAATCTTAACATTAAAGTTCCGGCACGCCCTCTCTATGTCATAGAAGTAGTTGACTAACGAGCCGCGTACCTTCGGTAGGTCCTCATTAGTTTTTGTGCTATTGCATGATTCCGGTTCCTTATGGTACTCATCACCCATTTTCTTACCCTTGGCAATGGTGAACTCTGCCTCATCGAAAAGTCGGCGACGCCGCTTAAAACTCAGTGAGCTCTTTGATCTCTTTTTTTGCAGCATAACAGTCTTTCGGGTATTAAAACTCTGGCTGTCGGTCAGAGATTCTTCGGTGTTCATTTCCTGAGCGGAATGGCAGCTCATGGAGACGCCAGACGATAACAAACTTTCCACCATCGATGGGACATCTCTGTTTTGGTTCTCCGCCTCCAAACGTAGGCGTATCAGACTTTCGTTCAGTTCTGGATTAGGCTTGGGGAACGGAGTGGACATTCTTTTTGATTTAATGAAGCCATAGGTACGCTCACAGGTTGGCGGGTTGGAAGTATTCTCCACGTTCGTCTGATGAAAGCCCACGTGAACAGGAAAAGGGTGTGTATTTCGCGAGCATTTTTTAGTTTTTCTTTAATGAAATCGAAGATTCCTTGAGGCTAGAACGTTTTTGGGCGTATTCACTCATTGAGGAGCTAAAGCAGCAGACGGGATAGTAAGAGCATTGAATTGGTAGGTAGAATTAATGCTTACCAATATTTATGTAGCAGGTATTGCGGGTAAGCAGGTGTAGTTGTGTCTGTTTATGTTGATGGGTGTGTGATTTTTATTTTTTAATATTTTTATTATTTTCATTGGGCTGTGTTGATGGGTGTGTGTGAATTAAAGTAAGTTATTTTTATTGACATTTTAAACAAGGAAAATATGTTGGGGAAACTTAGTGCAGAAGCAGATCCGCATAACTGAGAGCCAAAATATCTTTTAAAATAATGTTGACTGATCCCTTTGAAGTTTCAACATCACTTGCAGAATTATAAATATTTTTGCAGCAGAAATTTCCTTTTATAAACTGAATTTAATGCAATTTCTTTGCTTAAGAAAATCAGGGGCACGTCGCACAGTGGCAAAAATCATAACTTTTGAACCAAAGGAGATAATTGATTAATTTAAATGGCAAATGATAGATAATTGTTTAACCTATTAAACCTTTGAGTGAAAGGAGTGCTATGCCTTCTAAATGCTTAACTATGGGTTATCAAAGTCAAAACTTTGTGGAAAAATCTATTTTTTTGTAACAACAAAAATTATTTTAAACAATTTTGTATTATTTTTGTTTCTATTTTAAAGTTTCTATGTTTTAAAATTATTAAAAAAAAATTAAAAAAAATTTTTTTTCGAATTATTAAAAAAAATTTTATAAGATTTTTTTAAAATATTTTTTATTATTCATAAGACAAGGTATTTTATTCTTGAACTAAAACTAATGGAGTTAGACTTTTTTCGTGACTTAACATGCAGCAGAGATGAAAATGTGGATTGGAAGATGAGACCGACATGTGGAAAAGGCCCTCATTTTGCCAAGTCTTTTTTACCTATTGTACAATCGCAAAGGCGGCGACGGGCAGCTGGAAATTTTGAAATAAGTTAAGGAATAATCAAAGAAGATATTTTGAAAATATGGTACGACAAAATTTGAGAAAGCTACAACAACCACTGATTAAATAAATGTGTTCACGTCGTCATAGAAAATTACAAAAAAAATTCATTTCTGGTTTAAATCCTCTGCAAAATCTGACCTTAACATTTAATTAAAAAGTCACTACAGCGATCAAGGTTTTTATCTCTGGTGGATAATCTCAATGTTATTGGCTCATGTAAAAGCAGCCACAGTCTTGCCCCATATTTCCTTGTAACTGCAGTTCAAATAGACGTGTGCTATCTCTTCACCCTTAACCAGTCTCCCTTGACCCATGTTTAATGTTTCAGTATGCCAATTTATTGCAGCCATTACAACTGGAGCGTGTGCATCTTAGCCCACAAAAATAATTAAATGCAACCAACCCACTTGATGGGTGCAGTCCATTTAAGATATTTGCTTGGCAGTCGCAAAGGGGTGGGGAGTGGGGGCCACCATCAAAGTCAATGCATTCGCTTTCATATCCTGGTGCAGGAAATAAATACCAGGATTAAATATTTCTGCAACGTCCAGGCAAACAAACAAAGGCTGGGCCTGGGGGGGCAGAAAGCAAAATGCACAACATAAACGCCGTATAATCAAATAGAATTTTTACGCACAACCCGGCTCCGGTCAATGTTGTGCTGCTCCGGGTGAAAACAATAATAGAAAAGCAAAACATTTTGCGAGATAAATGTGGGAATTCTTCTGTCCGCTCCTGCTCTCTGGGCAAGCGGTGCTAACAAAGTTACGACTGGAAATGAAATCGTTCTGAATGTGCATATCCTGTGCTGCAGGCGCATCCTTTTTGGCCTGAAACCTGAAACTGAAACTGGACAATAAATGCGACCGGGCGCACACAATTGAGCTCTCGATTGTTTTATGGCATTGCCTGGCCCAGAAAAACTGAAACTTCCATTCCAGGTCGCGTCACTCACTTTCAACTTTCCACTTTCTACGCCTTCACTGGGGCGAGCGGCCATCAGTGTAATTGTTATTGTTTCTTCATTTTTTTATGGTTGTTTTAGATTTTGCAAATTGGCCAAGTTAGTTCTTAAGACAATCTGTTAAAAGCTTTTGACCATCAACTAAACTTGGCATAATGTAAATAACAAGGAAGTAAAAGGAGTTGGTTTTTTTATAATTGGTCCCATTTATCAGAGAGACAATTCTTGTGTGCTTATAATTGGGACCTAAAGTTGTATAACGAATTTAAATGGCTAAGCTCAAGGCTACTGACACCAGAGTCAGCGAAGGTGACGGCTGCATAAACGGTTAAGTCTTCTTTCACGCAATATTCACAAGACTTTACCACACTAAGCCACTGCCAGCACAGTTTCTTTATTTAGAATCTTATATAATAAGCGCTTTATATTTGGATTATATTGAACGTTTCCATTTAAGAATATTATTATCGATTTTTTTGGTAGGTTTGGTCATATTTTTGACATTAAACCCCGACGCACAGTGATGCCTACGAAATTTTTGAGCCTCTACGAAATTTTGAATGAACCCATATAATATGAAATTGTTTAATATTTTAGAAGATATAACCCATCCAAGTTGACCTATTTTTAGTTTAAAAAAAAAAACAAACACCATTTTTAGGTAATTTGGTCCGCTTTCAGGTAGAATACGTGGGTTGCTATTTAAGTTTCTGTCCTAGGTCATCTCTAGCCATTTTAGGACCAATTGGCCTTTTCCCAAAAAAAAGTTTGGACTTTTATCGATAAAAGCTCCATACAACTCTTTCATGTGTGACCACGTTTGATATCGATTAACGATTAATCAAAAACTTACCTCGGCAGAAAAATGGAATTAACTCGTGAAAATTTTCGTACAAACATTTTTCACAACTTTCGACGTGGATTATCACGACAAGAGTGCAATGATGAACTTAAATCTTTGTATGGCGATGAAGCACCATCACTGTGAAAAATTGGTTTAATGAATTCAATCGCGGGCGACGCTCGCTCGAAGACGAAGGTCGTCCAAAAACCGTCGTTGTGCCAGAAAACATTGATGCCGTGCGTGAACTGATAATGCAAGATCGTCATGTGACATACCGTGAGATAGAGGCATCCTTGGGCATTTCTTCCACCAGCATACATTCGATATTGCATGAACACCTGGGCGTAAAAAGGTTTGTTCTCGTTGGATCCCGCACAATTTGACAATCGCTCAAAAAAAGGCTCGTGTGGATTGGTGCAAAGAAATTTTGAAAAATATAATCGCGGTGTTTCAAAACACGTTTATAAGATTGTCACAGGTGACGAATAATGGATCTATGCTTATGAGCCCGAAACAAAACAGCAATCGACCGAGTGGGTCTTCGAAGACGAGCCAAATCCAACGATAGTCGTTCGTGGCAGAAGCACTTTGAAGCAAATGGTCGCCTGTTTCTTCGGTAAAACTGGTCATGTGGCGACTGTTCCGCTTGAGCAACGTAGGACGGTCAATTCTGAGTGGTACACCACAATTTGTTTGCCTGAAGTCTTCGAAGATATTCGAAAAACGAACAAGAGAAGACAGATCATTCTGCACCATGACAATGCGAGCTCTCACACATCAGCTCACACCAGCTCCTTTTTGACCGCACAAAACGTCCAATACAGCCCTGACTTGGCACCCAATAACTTCTTTTTACTGCCGCACATCCAGGGAAAAATGCGTGGTCAACGATTTTCGTCGCCAGAAGATGCTGTTGAAGAGTTCAAAAAACCATGTTTTGGAGGTGTCTCAAGCGAAGTGGAAAAAGTGCTTCGACAATTGGTTTGAGCGCATGCAAAAGTGTATAAATCGAGCTGGAGAATAGAGCTGTAAGAACATCGATAGTGCCCCCCATCGATGTTTTCGATGGTGATAGTCTAAACCATCGATTATTTCGATATTATCGAAACAAAAAAAAACCATTTTGTTTTAACAATTTATGTTGCTAAGAACCCCCCCGCCCTATATTCCGACCTTTGCAGTAAACTTCCCGAAATAAATCCACATTCTGACCCTAGAGATTACAAAACGAATTTTATTCAGATCGGCTCGCAAATAGCCATTGTCACTGAACCGAAATACACCCACCATTATTCTTGCCAGTGGGCGGAAACTCCACCACCGAGAAATCAAATGTCTAATTATTTTCTATAATGTGTTCACAAAACGATTTTGAAGCCAATCGGATTAAAAATAGG
Source organism: Lordiphosa mommai (assembly GCA_018904225.1). NCBI lineage: Eukaryota > Metazoa > Arthropoda > Insecta > Diptera > Drosophilidae > Lordiphosa > Lordiphosa mommai. The sequence continues at coordinate 103,430 of JAEIFT010000315.1, read as the reverse complement.
TTTTACCATATAGAATTTTCCAGGCATTTCCCCACTCTTGGGGCGAATTTTCCAACATCGCGATGTATCGATGGTGGAAAAAACAATCGATGATGACCCGCAGCACAGCCACCATCGATATTATCGATATATCGTCGATAGTTTTACAGCTCTACTGGAGAATACATTGAAAAAAAAATAAAACCATTTTTGATCATAAATATTCGCATTTTCATTATTAGGCCAGAATTATATATAGCAACCTACGTAGCTATTTTTTACGTATTCAAAGGCAAGATGTATAAAGAGCAAAGTCTTAAGTCAATTAATAATTTTGATTGTTGTTTTTCAAATGTGTCTCTATCATTATGGCTGGTTTGGAGTCCAAGGACGAGCAGAAAAAGTAAAAACAATGAACAATTGTCCTCGCACATAGAACAATAGCATAAAGTTAATATTGAAATACTAAACATTGAAAATCTTTCCTGCCCCTGCGCTTACTGCTCCAATTTGATAAAAGTTGCCCACATTCTTTTAATATTATCAAGTCCCTTTCATAAATCAAGTCATTCCCTCCATTTATTTAAATGAAATTCATTTCTCGCTATCTATCTCTAACTTTTTTTTCCAGCTTAACAATGAATGTCAACGCATTTTAAGTGCCCCACTGCACTCGGGCCAAGTGGTGGTGGTGGTGGGGGGCCGGACCCATAAAAGAATCAAGACCGGAACGTGACTTTAGCCGAAACGAGTAAATTGAAGCCACCGCAGCGATAAAACTGCGATGCCAACCTGAGCGAGATTCGTTAGTGCAATCAAAGAGATAAAGGACAGCGTCTATATATATACATACATATAGATATATATATGTACATGCCCATGGCTGTCACACTGGGTGCATCAGAGATGAGTTTGGGTAGGCGACATAAGCATTGCCCGGCCATTTGGATGCTGCTGCTGCCCCTAGTGGCGGCCGCAGCTGTAACAGCCGCACCAGCAACACCAACAGAAACAGCAGCTCCACCGGCAGCCACATCGACAGATCGTCGGCGTTGTGCACACAAGGGCATTGCGGAGCTGATTCGCACTAGTCCGGTGATTGTCAAGGCGCTTGGAGCGCGCATTTTTACCGATGCCGAAGTGCAGCTGGACGTGGCGGAGCCAACGTCGGCAATTTTAATAACATTAACACCGGAAACGATATACAAAGGTGCCTCCCTGCTGAAAATGGCCAATGGCAGAGGCGACGAAGCGTTGGAAATGGGTGCTGGCGGCGGAGGTGGTGGAGGAGGCCCAGCTTTTGCCAGTGGGGGACAACATGGCAGCTTGAGTGACGGCGGCAGTACGGCCTATCAGTATGAAGGGTAAGTGGGGTGGACGAAATTTGTATACCCTTGCATAGGGTATTATTAGTTAATATATTTTTAGATGAGTTAATATAAACCTGTACGACGGCCCATCCCAAACGGATCTGTTGAAATTTTCTACAAAGTTTTGTTTAAAAAAAAATAAATAATTTAAGTAAATAGCATTTTAGATGTCTGGCTACAAGCAAGTGCGATGGTGCAATGCGTGTTCAGTGCAAGATCCCAAATTCGATTCCAAAATTTTTTTTCTTTGATTTTCAGAAAGAATTAAATGAACCAAAACACAGGTAGGGTGGGCACAAACACTTTCCACCTGTGAATCTATTCTATCCAACGGTGTCGAATTGGGTTTCGATAATATTTAAAAATACAAAATATAGTTTAATTGAAAAACAAACAAAAATTAACAAAAGTAACAGCTCTCCGTGATATGTTTCTAACTTCCCGAACTCTGTTTTAGGAGGTGGTGTGTTTAGCCAAATGTTTGAAACGTTTCTTAGAAATCAGAACTCTTACCAATTCCGGTCAACGAAATTAGGAATCGGGAACTGGCCTGAATATTTCATTTAATTTAATAGGGAATCTATATACATATACAAAAGAGTTCAACCTGACTGACCGACTGATTGGTGACCATCGCACGGTCCAAAGCGTTAGAGATGAGCTGAATTTTTACTTAGTTTCATCCTATTCCGAAAGTGAGTACTAAGGCGGGGTTTTGAAAATTGCGTCAGGAAATGTGAGAAATCACAGAAAACTGTTGTAGAAACTTTTTGTTTGTCATTCAATCAACCGAACTAATTTTTAAAAATTGAAAAAAAAATTCAACCAAAACTGTACCAGTTTTCCGGAAAATAAACCCACTACACCTCCATGGGTTAAAAATCGGTTGAATGACCGAAAGGATAGTTTCCAAACAATTAGCTCCAAATTCATTTCCAAAGCTACATATACACAAATAGGACTTTTGCATTTTGAAAAAAACTTACCGGAAAATGGTCGGAAAAGTGTTGTTTTAATCTCATATAATTTATATCCGATTAAATTCAAACTATTAATATATTACTTGGTTAAAAAAACAATAATGGGTAAGCTTTTGGGAAATCTTCCCCAAAAATGGGAAAATGTTTGGAAAACTATTGTATTAAACTAATTTGTTTTTCATCTTATCAGCTTCAAACTTATTTTGCAATGCTCAACATAACAAATTATTAACAACGCGATTTCATATTAGTAGATCCGGAAAAATGGCGAAAAATTAATGGAATTCAAATATTATTCTCTTTTTTATTCGATCGGACTCAACTTTTTTTTTTCAAAGCTCTACAGAGAAATTTCATACAAAACTGTATTCAAAAATGTTGTGTCGATTTTCAATTATTGACCGATTTGCTTCCATGGTGCACATACAAAAATATGAAATACATTGCTTTGAAATTTTGGGAATTATTTCACGAAAGTCGGAAAATGGGCGGGAAACTGTTGTATGAATCTCTTTTGGTTTTCATCCGATCAGCTCCAAATTTATTTTTCAAGTTCTTCATAATAAAATGTTACCAACAGGATTTTAGGACTCTGAAAAATCCAAAAAATTTGTCGGAAATTGTAAAGAAAAGTTTTAATTATAATTCATGTTTATGTTAAGAACTCATTTTCCGACTATTTCAGGGTAATTTTCAAATGTATAAGATAACGTTGTTATTATTGCTTATTAGGAAAGATGAATAAACAAGACATATACATCAGTTTTCCGACAATTTTTCGACATTTCAAATTTTTTTTTTATAATTGGAAAAGCTTGCTTTAGCTTAATGGGTAACTTATCAAGGAAAACTTTATTTTTTTTTAATTCTTATTTATTTACACAAGTGCGAGCGAAGCCGTGGGTATAAGCTAGTATTATATATTATTTTATTGTATTTTTTTTATGTACTGTGTATAATTTTCTAACTACTGGGAAAATCAAATTTATGTAAGAAAATGAATGAAACATATAATTATATATATTGGGAACTCAAAAAAAAATTAGAAAAATAAAAAAATAATAAATAAAAATTGAAGTTGGGAAGAATAGAAACTTCGGCGCAGCCGATGTTAGCTTTTCCGGATTTTTGGTTATTATTTTTTTTTTTAAAGTCCCATATGACTGACTTCCCATTCTCTTGCCCCTTTAGCCAACTGAATGCCACACTGCAACCGCTGCGCTGCTTTGATGCTAATATGCTGAAAATGCTGCCCACGGAATTAATTGCTTTTGGCAAATTGTTGCCTGCCACGGCCTCTGGCAACATGGGGGTCGGCGGAGTCCCCAGACAACTGCCGCGCCCGCAGGATGTACTTCATATCAGCATCAACGGCCTGCATCGCTGGACGCCGCAATTTGAGAATCATATCTGGAAGCATTTGGGTAAGTTTTGGCTTCCTCTCTGTGTTTTTGGTCCTAGCTTCCTGTGAGTTAATCGCATTTTGCTTGTTAGCTGCATTGTTCAGCGAATCGCCTCGGCCGGATGTTTGGACTAAGTAGAGATGAGCTTGAATTTCGAAACCACATAACAAGTGGATGGGTCAAGCAATTAGGGCTAATTGGTCGGGGTTTTTTGACCACTTGGCTCATAGTTTGTTTACGTTACTCAATTTTGCAGTTGCTCTTCGTGCCTCAGGCTAAGAGATTAGACTTTGATGAAGATTGATAACTAACACAAATTACTAAACAAAATCCAAACCAGACCATAGTCGGTGTGTGTATGTGTATAGGTGCGACAATTTCTATAAAAAATACAAGAGACTTTTTCGATGACGAAGCAGATGGTGTGCCTGTATAGTAAAGTCATCATGAGGGCAAAGGAAGTAAGGGAAGGGAGAGGACTTAGGCCGAGTAGCTTTCTAACAGGCTGCAGCACTTGAGGCAAAGTAACACTTGACTTTTGTGTCAAGAATCCGCAACAAATTGTGTCTAAACCAAAGGGAAGGCGTGGCGCAAAAAAAAAAAGAAGAGATATAAAATACAGGCGCAATGATGTTTCAGTTTTGGTTTTTGGGCCACAACAAAAAATTTCTGTAATCCATTTTGTATATCGAAGTATAAATACCCTGTGCATGGGTTAGCTGTTACAGCCCCAAAGGGCCAAGCCTAGCTTCTCTCAATCTCTTGGCTCGTGAGTCTTTTAATTTTCGCTCAAGGGAAAGGAACCTACAATTTAAGGCCGAACCGAACGGCAAAGTTTTTAAAGGAACATCTTTTAATTAGATGTTCCCACAACCTCCCCCACAATAGACCCACACGCTACCCACTAAGCCACCCAAGGCCACTTGTGCATGGTGTATTGGATTTCAAAATAAGTTACACATTGCACACTAGTTGGTTGATAGTTTATCTTAAAAAATGGCTTTTTCTCGGTTATAGACACTTCAGTTGCTTGCGACACAACAAGCGACGCTGACAGGGGATACATTTAAGAAAAATGAGCGCTTTGTTCATGTAGCATTCGTATGTTGTCGTATTGTTGAAAAATGTTGTGTGAGAATAGTTATTATTAGAGTTCGTAAAATCCACAAAAATTAATTTCACGCCATGAAAATAACATCAATGTAAAAAATATTTATTTTCAGACATGAAAATAAAAAATTTTTCATTTGGAAACCATTTTTTTTTTCATGTAACTAACACGAGCATTTTTGACGCGATTGTTATTTACAGGCATGTCAATAATTTGGGCTGCCTTCTTTACACCGTGTCAAAAATGCTCGTGTTAGTTACATGAAAAAATAATTTTTTACAGCTTGTATATTTTACTTTGTGTTAATATCAGGGTTCGTAAAATAACACACATTTTTCGTTACACGCAAGATAATAACAAAAAGTAAGATATACAAGCTGTAAAAAATTATTATTTTCAGACAAGAAAATACAAAATTTTACATAAGGTAAAAATTGTTTTTTTCATGTTAATGACACGGTCATTTTTGACACGACTGTTCTTTACAGGTGTAAAGAAGGCAGTCCAAATAACAATCGTGTCAAAAATGCTTTTGTAAGTTACATGAAAATAATTATTTTTTCCATATGTAAAATTTTTTATTTTCAAGTCTGAAAAAAGTTTTTTTTTACATGGATGTTATTTAGACGGGCGTGAAAATCATTTTTGTGGATTTTACGAACCCTGGCCTATAGTTATTTTTGAGTGTCGATCCGCCTTTCAATATTCAGAATGAATTTATATGAAAAGTTTGGCCAATGACGAGTTCCTGTTTTCGATTTCAAGTTTTTATTGAATCCAGATAGATTACAAATCTCCAATAACTAGCTTTTTGCTGACTGAACTGAACTAAGCTAAGCGAAAGAAATTGTAATCTCCAACTCCGGGTGGGTTTGACTCCGTACCGACTTGCCGCCCTGACTAACATAATTAATTATAAGGGAAGAAGAATTCCCTTTCTTACAATTTCTTCGCAAATAATCCGCTTTATTTTTTTGTAGGCTGGGACGATTGGAGTGACTTTACATTATGCAGCGTGACATGCGGCAAAGGTGTCCAACAGCGCTTCCGTCGCTGTCTGCTGGACAATCCACTTGTGGACATAAACATGAATATCAATCTGGCTAACGATGAGGTTGTTGTGGAGGAGGAGGGCGAGGAAGCACTGAACGATGAAGAGATAGATGTGTATGGGCTGGCTAAGGCTGACGAGGCGAATAATGATGTCGGTGCAGAAAGAGCAGCACCAGCTGCCTTCAATGCTGTTAATAATGAAGTGTCAGCTCCTGCCGATGATGATGAGGAGTTGGCGTCAACCACCGACCCTGTGACGTCGATGACAACTGCGACTCCTTCTGCCTGGATGGGAACAAGCAACGATAATGAACTGGCGGGCATCGAAAGTGTCAGCTTTGTGTCGAATGCACGTAATAACCGTGTTGGGAGTGCAGATGCTGGTGGCAGAAGGACTCGTGCATATAATCAGCACAAAAAGCACAAATCTTCGAAAAGTGTTGCCTTGTCCACGCTGCTCTGTGAGGGCTACAACATTGAGCAGCGCAACTGCAACAGCTTCGAGTGCAGTGGTAAGTGAAGTGAATGGTGGTTAGGTTTGCTGTCATTTCACTAAACTGATTTTGCAGATGATATAAGCGATCTGCTTAAATTCTATAAGAAATTGCCGCTGAATGAAGAGTTGCCCATATTGACTACAGATTCGGGTATACCAGGAGAGTTATCCGATTCGACTACAACGGGGGCCATGGGCTCATCCTCAACGCCCTCGAATATGGGTTATGTGCGCAGCTGGAGAAATACGCTCAATTTTACGCTGATGATCACGCTGAGATCGAAGGTCAGTCCAAGTCTGGTCTAAAAGTCAATTTTTTTTTGGCATAATTGAAAAATTTTAAGTTTAACATTTTATTAATTTTATTGAAAACTATATTGTTGCCAACTCAACTAATTGAGCGCTCTATTTTTTAAATTGCGTGCAGGCAACTCTAAGAATTATGAAAAGTTTTTCAGCTCTTATTAACTTATTATCTTGTTATCGGCATCTCTGAGAATATTCTTTAACTAGATAAATCTGAGTACCAACCTAGAAGTATTATTTATTTTATTAATCAATTAGATTACACAAATTCTTGAATCAAGATTTTTTAATATTTAAATAAGACTACGAGTTCAAGAAATCGCAATATTAATTTAAGTACAGGATTTTGATTTTTGAAACTGCTTTTTCCGAACCAGCTAACCCGGTTCAATAGTGGTTCAGAGACAGGTATTAAAAATTATAAAACGTATGAACTTGAAATTTGGTGTGTGGGTTATCTATACGGAGAAACACATTTCACTGGTTCAAGACCGGTTCCCAACCCGCTGAAAAGTGGCTATTTCTCTGAAATTTGATGTGTATAGAAATTGACTGGATCAAGAATGGTACCGAAAATGCTACCAAAAATGGTTCCGTGCCTTATCTCAAAAATGATTGAAGGTATGAACTTGAAATTTGTTGTGTGGGTTAAAAAAATGGAGTGAGAACCCGAATGAACCGGTTCAAAAGTGGTTCAGAGCCTTACTATTTGAGTTTAGAGTTTAAGATTTGATGTGCGTGATTGCAGAGCGGTTTCGAACCAATTTGAACAGTTTAAAAGTTCTGCTTCCGAACCAGTTTAATTCTATTTAATATTTTCTAGGTACGGTAAATAAGCTGTGTAGATTTGTGAACTTTTCAATACCGATTTAGAGCTATATCTGGGGAAAAACTTGAAGTCTACGATTATATGAGATATCACTCCTTTTTTGATAAGCATTTTTTGAAATTGCTATATCTGAAATAAAAAGCCACTGACAGAAAATTAAACAATGTTTTTGAAAATGGAACAAAATGGCGACATGCACTGAACAAATTTTTGGGTATCAACAAAAGAAAAATAAAATTGATCGTTTTTGGTAGTTCCCGTTAAAGTGCCACCTTAAAACTTGCACTGCAATAACATCCGAGCCTAACGCCAATTATCTGAAAATTTAAAAAAAAATCCAAGATGCGCTTCATTTAGAAAAATTCAAAAATGTACAATGTGCGATATCTCATGGACATTGCATTAAAGTAACCTAAAGTGGGGCCCTAACAGTTTGTTTTGAACAACTTTTTTGAATTAAAATAGTAACTTTACTGTCAATAAGGCCAAAAGCGTACTTGGGTTCATAAAACGTTGGTCAAAGGAATTTGACGATCCCTATACGACCAAGATTCTGTATACTTCTCTTGTCCGTCCAATTCTTGGGTACGGATCGTGTGAGTGGTCTCCACAGTATACAACGCATCAGGATAGAATTGAATCGGTGCAAAAGCAGTTCTTGTTGTTTGCACTTCGAGGCTTAAACTGGGATCCTAATATCCGACTACCCTCGTATTCTAGTAGACTTCTTTTAATTAACCTTCCTTCCTTAATTAACCGTAGAATTATGCTTGGAGTAATTTTTTTACATAAACTTATAAGTGGTGAAATTGACTCATCTGAGTTGACTAGCCAAATTAATTTTAGTGTCCCGATAAGACCTACCCGTAACTTTATCCTCTTATCCTTGAAACGGTGTAGTACTAACTATGCTATGCATGAGCCTTTTCGTGTCCTCTGTGCTGATTATAACAAACTTTACCGAGTGATCAGTTCGGAGTTGTCTTTTCCTGCTTTAAAAACCTCTATGTTAACACATTTAGCCCGCAATTTATTTTGAATTCACTTTTACGATTTGTAGCCGATTTATTTTCATTTTGTTTTATTCTATGTATTTTTCCACCGTGATTTCGTGTCGCACGTTAGCGGCTGTGCCCTAACGTCGGTTGGGCGGGAGGTGGGCTTGCTATTTTGCCTGGGGTTCGCGCGTAACAGGCTACGGCTTGGTGTCGCTTGGGCCACTTGAACGTACTGTGCATTGTACGTCAACGTCCTAATATATAAAAAGGAAATTTCAAAATCCCCTTCGGTAGGCAGCACCCCTTCCCTTATACATCGTAACCATTTACATGTTTAAATTTCAATGTAACATTTTTTCCATAAACCAAACAAACTCCATTTTTTCATAACATTATGATAGTTTTTGGGGTCAATTTTTTTTCAAATATTAATATAATATTTTGATCACACTACGGTATTCATAAGGATTAAAATTATATGTTTTCATTTTAAAATGATATATTTAACATAATTAAAGTTACAATTTTACCATATTCACATATTAAATTGATATTTCTTTACTGTGTGCCTACAAAAAAAAAAAAACTGACTTTTGGACCACATTTCCATTCTTAATGGCTTGATCGAAATAATTAATCTTACCTTTTGTGCCACAGAATGATACAAAAAGTACGTCCAATATCTTTTCCATACGCAATGACACACACAATCTGTATCTGGAGGCGTGTCAGGATGGACTGCGTTTGTATCTGGAGCGTGACAATACAACGGAAATGTTGCCGGTGAAATTCAATTTATATGATTATCGTTGGCATCAAGTGGCCATCAGGTGAGCGAACTGTTGTGTGAAGCGGTGATAGTCAAGTGAAAGGAGCTTTCAGTGATGATTTGCTGTATGTTGATTGCCAATCAGTGTGCATGTATGAGTGCGTGCGTAAGTGTGCGTGTGTGAGAGAGAGTGCCTGCGGTCTGATGGCCATAGTTGTTGACACTTTCGTTTTATTTGCATTTTCAATTTATTAGCATAAATGCTTGTGCCATGAAACGCACACAGACAAACACTTGACACACATGCAAATAACACGCACACGCATACGCACACGCGCATGCATCGAAGGCTTTTTCGGTTTTTGTTTGCGACAACACACAGCCAAATTGACACTTAGTTCAAGTGGGCGCCATTTGTCATCAGCCGTAGGCACATTTCTCACTGCCACTGTGTGTGTGTGTGTGTGTGGGCGAATGTTTTTTAATTATTTGTGCCTTGTTGTTATTTTCGCACACATATATAGCATACAAAATGGCGATTTCATATCGATTTACGTCGATTGCCTGTGGACAAACAGTTTTGTTGTGTCCAAACGACTTTACACCCTGCCCATGGACGCCGATGTGGAAATTGGACGCGGCTTTAATGTGAGTACTGGGACACATTTAAACAAAACAAAAATTATTGTTAACTCGCTTAAGTTAGCTATAAAAACTGGCATTAAAATTACTATTGAAATTTTGGGTATAAATTAGAATTGGGTTATTTACGTTCAGGGGTTCAAATTAGTTCTGAGGGTTTGACTTCACCAGCTGAATGCCGGAAATTTAATTTTAATCATGAATTTGTCGTTTTTTGACTCCCAATTTTTATTTATTTTATTTTAATATATTTTATTTCTTTTTATTTTAATTTATTTTATGTTATTTTATTTTATTATACTTTATTTTATTTTATTTTATTTTTATTTTTTTATTTTATTTTATTTTATTTTATTTTATTTTATTTTATTTTATTTTATTTTATTTTATTTTATTTTATTTTATTTTATTTTATTTTATTTTATTTTATTATTAAAATATTCAAATTTTATTTTATTTTATTTTACTTATTATTATTTATTATTTATTCTTATTATTTCTTATTTCGTAGTTTTTGACCATAAACATGATTCTCTTAAATGCTTTTAAAACTTTCAAATTGCATATTTGTTTGCCACTCCAATTGCTGTGCGCCTCGGGGGTGCAATTTGAACATCGATGTTGCTATGTGCGACACTTAGCAAGCAATTTTATAAAACTTTACTCATCACTCTCACTCAAAGGCATTAATTGTGCAGAAAAACAAGTTTAAAGCGCAAACTGTTAAACACAACGCTGCGTATACTTTATCATTTGCCTGACGCCTGCTGCAATGGCCTGATAACGCATACGCATCGTTGACCAATTATAATGTAAATATTGAATTACACCATTTCTCTGTGATAATTATGCAAAAACTTTCGCTTTTCTCCTAGGGGGAGTTGCAGCAACTGTTGGTGTTGCCCGAGCATCAGGAGAGGCTGCAGTGCAGCAACAAACGCACATCGATCAACGAGGTGAAGCGTTACATCATCGACACATTCATCGAGGACTATGGCAGCAATTGAGGCGTATGAAATATTCATAGAGTAAACTGAGCCAATGAGCAGTTGCAAATGCGGTATGCCAAACACATAACAATTCAATGCAAAGCAAAGTAAATCAAATGGAAATCATTGCATATGTACAATTTAGTTGTAGAGTAAATGTATGCAAAAACCCCTTAAACGAAATGCAAATTGTGTTAATTCAATGATTATGCATTTCATATATACAAATAATTAAATATATGCATATAAATATATATAGATACAAATATATATAATGTGATTCATGTCTCCTAGCAGCGCATTCAATAATTGTAAATTCCTATCGTGTAATTCAAATAAAATTCAATTTCCCCCGCCTCATTTGCATTTATCATACTCGCATTATTTTGCATGGATATTGTGTAACAATTAAGTTAATTTGACATATAACAATAATTATAAAATGCAAAAAAAAAAAAAAAACAATATTGAAATGAATTGCACGGCACTATAATGTACTTATAATGCAAATGCAATATGATATTAGGAACAAAAAATATGGAAAATCAAATAAAAATAAATCGTAATTATGTTTAAGTGTAAAAGTCAACGAGGTGTTATTATTACAGAAATTATATGGCTTTCAAGGGGTTTAAAGTGGATAAAAGGTAAGTAACATTGTGAAGTTTGCCAACTTAATATCAGGCTATGTGCTATAACAATTTCCAGAAGCTGATAATCTAACAAAAATGAGCAACAAAATAAGGAAAGCAAAACACTCGAAGTCAAGTCGAAAAAAAAGACTTGACCAACTTTAACGATTTCCCCGATTTTGGGCCCTGGGAATCAAACTGCATTATTAGTTTTATGGCTTCATACAAAATGTTAGATATCTAGTTAAAATTGTTTCTTAATTGTAAAAAAAATTATATCTGATTCTTGTGAATTCTGAATAAATAGATTTAAATGTCCCCTAATTTGCAATATTTACAGATTTTTGATATTATTGCGCTTTCAAAAGTTATGGTCCAAAAACTAAAATAATTCCAACCTTTTTGAGTTAAAATTTTGTACAAGAAATTATTTTAAATTTCCAAATATGAAGTAAAATCACAATCAAATAATTTTTAATGTCTTCCCTTTTGTTCTCCAACAATAACTTGATTTCTAATTAAATATTTCCTAATTTAATGTCATTTAGGCAATCAAAATTATTTAAAATATTTTTAAATTTTTTTTTAAATTTTAATCTATATCTTTTAAATGCGCATGATATCGAGAAACTGTGAATGTACTAAATTAGAGGACATTAAAATCTATTTATCTAGTTTTAACGAAAATAAAATATCATATTTTTGGAATTCACAAAAAATATATTAACTTCGTAAAAAACTTAAAAAAAAAGTTGTATGAAACCATCGTGATAACTCAAAAAAGTAATGATGCAGTTCTATTCTCCTAAGGCCCGAATTAGGGGAAATGACCATGTCTTTTTTATTTTTGGAAAAAAATAATCACAGTGTGATAAGCGGTTCGTAAAAGATGTAAGCCACTTATTCGGTTAACATTAACCACAGATTCCACTAGGTGCCGTGGTTTGCGAATTTTCCAACATGTGTATCCTTATCTTTATATATATTAGGTCTGTTCTCGTTTTCGAATTCAATCGATCAAAATTGGTGAATTAGACAATTCGGTTTATATATTTTGGCATTAAATCAGTCGATTGAAGATAAATGGAAATTTAAAGGTATTTGCCGAATAAGACAATCCATTTCTGAAAACAGGAACATTGACAATAGACAAATTTTGATCGAGATCGGAAACGGGAACAGGCCTGTGTATGTCTTTTGTACGATCGTTTGTCACTGAACTCTTCTTAAACGGCTTAACCAATTTGCCTAAAATTTTTTGTCTTTTTGCGAATATTTAAGTGTGTTTTCTAGATGGTTTAGATCAGTGTTCGGCGAGTCGGCGACCAATGTTTTAGAATCAAAATTGAATTCAATTCACAATCGGTTCACAAGGTGGTTCAGTGCTATATCTCAGAGGCTTTAAACATGTCGGATTTTTATACCCGTTTCTCGTAGAGTAAAAAGGCTATACTAAGTTCGTGCAAATGTATGTAACAGGCAGAAGGAAGTATCTCCGACCCCATAAAGTATATATATTTTTGATCAGCATCAATAGCCGAGTCGATATAGACATGTCCGTCTGTCTGTCTGTCTGTCCGTCCGTCTGTATGAACACCTAGATCTCAGGATAAGAGCTAGAGCTTCAATTTTTTTAGTGTAAACTTGCATCTTCTGCACTCAGATAAAGATTGTTTCAAATTTTTGCCACGTCCCTTCCCGCCCACGCAATATGAAAAAACCTCATATTTCCCACAATTTTGAAAATAGATTGTTCGAGCCTTCTAGACATATATTTTAATCATCATTACCTATCAATCTGGCATACATCATTTCCTGATCAGATGAACGATAGAAAAGCTCCCGCCCCCGCAATTACCCTGAGTAACAGGCATATCGAAGTCGAGCAGGGCCGACTTCAACTTACTCTCTCGTTTTTAACGGTAAAATCTAAAAATTTCAAAACATAACCTATCCGATTATATGGAAGAAAAACCAACTAAAAAAATAAATGTAAATGTAAAATCTAAAAATTTCAAAACATAACCTAGCCGATTATATGAAAGAAAAACCAACTAAGGCCAAGGCCGAGCCTTTTTTATGTTTTTTTTAAAACTTCTTTTGAATCATTTAATTTTTTTCAAATGGCAACCGTGCCTACAGTTTATCGTCGAATCTGAGCGGCAAAGATTGAGAAACATAAATCTACTTCCGTTTAGGTTCGATTTACTAGTCTACAAATTAGATCTTCAGTTAAGCGCCTTGATCCAAAGGATCCTAAAGTCCTGAAACAGGGCATCTTGGGCAATTACCTTTAATGATTTTTCCATTAAAAACCTGACATAGGCCACAGAGTATTAGTCCATAGATGTTCGACGAAAGTAAAACTGATAATGAAAGAGTTTACTCAAATAAGGATCTATGCATAAGAAAAATTTTGTCACAGCCTTACTTAAGTTTGGATAATAAATAATATTATCAATTTACTAAAGTAATCGTTTTTAATATGATCCTCTAAGTCCTATAATGCATCATAAATGCTTGATAAAATAAAATCCAACGATGCTCTTTTCCTTCGCGTTATCCCACACCTAATGCTGATATATTTACTCGGAAAACTTTGTTTTTGTTTCAAACCGTAAACGAAATAATATGCAAATCGATTTGATTTGTTTATTGAAATCAGTATTAGTTGTTTGCAACAATTTTCAATCAGGCAAAAACAGGAAACTCATGGAAAATAGTTGTTTAAACAGTTGACAGTATAACAAAGTTTTGGTTTTTGTAGATAGCTTTTGCAACTACACCCCCACAACTGCAACAGCACGGCCGTGGACAATTTGCATAGATGAGCAACTAACGGACTCAAAGAACGTTCCCTCAGGTCAGTCGAATAACAAAAGTGGTAAACAACATTTCCGCTCCTGTCCCTAATGCCATGACCAAACCTCAATCCAATCTCGGGGGCCGCCGTCTGCTTTTGCATTCACAATTTGCGGTCATCGTCAGGCTCTGTGCGGGAGTTGATATAGATTTTATTGGATTTAAGCGATCAGCGTTCAATTGATGGGTCATCAAATGACATTTTTTTTTATGGCTCAAGTTGTTTGGCATAAATTGGATTTTGTTTTGGCATGCAAATCAAATTGAACTTTGTGGCCTCCATGTGTTTTAATCTAAACTAATCCGTTGCAGATGCAGCTCAACTTTTTGTGGGCAAAGTTAATGAAGCTGCTTTGTTCGCTTGTCCGTACTGCGGAAATCAAAAATCCACACACAATGCGCCCCGATTGGAGGCGTGTGTCTAGACGGCTTGGGCTGAGGGAGTCGAACAATCGTGTAACAGTCCCTTTGTGCCTCGGAATCCTCGATGTCAGCTGTATCAATATTGTTACAGTTCATTTTGTTTGCCCTCCACAAATAAAGCATTTTATGCAGTTGCCGACCCCGAAGCTGCAACTGAAGTTGTTTGTCCCCCCTGGCCATAGGTGGGAGCGTGGGCCATTGACCATTGAATTGGTATTGGCACAAATAAAAACTCTTTTCCTCGTGCGGGTAAAACTTTATTGAAACTTTGCATGGTTAAGGATAGAAACTTTAAGTGCCTGAATTGGTTTATTTATGGCAACCAGGACAAGGCAATGTTCTGTAGTATACCAGGTCCTTAGCAGTAATTATTCAATTTAATTTGTTGGCTGATATAATTAAATTCACAGTTTGCAATTCCAAAAGAAAACTTCTACCTCTTAAACTCTTAAGATTTGCCTATGAGAAAGATTTCCATTAAATGGTTAATTCTTCTCCAAACCAAATGGTTTTCGTAGTCATATTTTTTGATTTAAATAACATTTTCTCGGTGCTGTTTAAAAAATTTTGATACAGATCCTTGCGTACTCTATCAGGGGTGTAATGGAAATCTAGAGATCTAGAGATTTTTTCCTCGGTTGGTTTGTAAAACGCTCAAAAAATCCGTCGGCGTCACAGAACTTCGAGATAGTTTCATAGTCAGTAGATTAGAAGGTTTGTGTCTAAGATAATGGTACCTCTTATCAAGCAGAGTTACGTCTTTCTGAATTAAAATATTACATTTTCTAGTTTTGAGTTACTTAGAAGATAAATAAAATTTGTTAAATGATTTTTAAGTTTTTAGATTTAGACATATTTAAATGTTATTTCAAATGTAATTTTATTTCTGGAAAGAAAACCAAAGGAGCTTTTTCAATTTTGATTTTTGTTTTGTGTTATTAATTAACTATTTAAGATAATAAAAATAGAAGGCTAACATCAGCTACGCCTTGCAGTTTTCGAAAGGCGCTACCATTAATAACAAAAAAGTTTTTCTCACTAAAATTTGTTTTTAGACCGAACGTTTCTATGGCAGCTATATGCTATAGTCATCCGATTTCAATCAATTTTTCCCGAATTGTGTGGAAGAATGTGAAACTATTATATACCACGATTGGTGATGCTACGATGGAAAACCAAAAAGTTTTTCTCACTAGAACTAGTTTTAGAACCGACCGTTTATATGGCAGCTATATGCTATAGTCATTCGATTTTGATAAATTTTTCCAGAATTGTGTGGAATCATATAAAATTAATATATACCACGATTGGTGATGGTACGATGGAAAACAAAAAAATTTTTCCCACTAAAACTAGTTTTTGGGGCGACCGTTTATATGGCAGCTATATGCTATAGTCTTCCGATTTTTATAAATTTTTCCAGAATTATGTGGAAACTTATAAAACTTATAGATACCACGATTGGTGATGCTACGATGGAAAACAAAAAAGTTTTTCTCACTAGAACTAGTTTTTGGACCGATCGTTCCTATGGCAGCTATATGATATAGTCATCCGATCCGGGCGATTCCGACAAATGTGCAGCGTATTTGTATTTAAAGACTTTTTGCAAAGTTTGGTCAAGATAGGACGGACGGACAGACGGAAGTGAACTCAGCTCGTCATGCTGATCAAGATTATATATACTTTATGTGGTCGGAAATGCTTCCTTCTATGCGTTACAAACATCGTGACAATTTAAATATACCCTCTGCAAGGGTATTAAAAAGAAAAGTTTGGAATTCGAGGGCTGTTCAAAAAGTTATTGGCCTACCAATTAAGGTCTCAAAAAAAAGGAGACGTGGTGGAGATCGAAACACGTGGTTTCGAGAAAATCGAGTTTAAAGTTTTGAGCAACGTACAAAATACTCCCTTAAGGCCTATTCTCAGATGTCATACAAATTATTTTCGTCACAATGCTTTGTATGAATAGAAACACTTTTGTAGAGCTTTGAAATCAGAATGCTTTTGAGCAGCTGTCTTATTTATATGAAGCATAGTGCCGAAAATAAAATTAATGTCATCTGAGATCAGGCCTTTAAGCAAAAACATTGCTCTACTAAAATGACAACATCTGCTAAACCATTTCGAATTTTTGAAAATGGTTTGAAGGGGATGAAAGGGGAATGTCCAAGATATAAAAATAATGCAACACGAAATATCGAAAAAAAAGGTTTTTCACAGTTAGAAACCCCTTAAGTCATTTTCTACAAAAATACGAATTTTTTAAATATTTTTGCGCCAATCATATGGTTATACTTGGCAACCCTAAGCACGATTGATGATGTGCAATTTTCAATATGCCGACTGCGTTTGAGTGGCAAACTTTCGGTTTGGTTTTGCGAATAATTATTGAAATGCAAATTTCATTAATAAAAGAAATGAAATATTTCAATTATTTATTGCAACATATCCAGAAAAATATCTTGTTTACATATCCAATATTATTTATTTATCCTATCTTATTAGTTAAATCTCTACCCAAAACACGAGAGACTTAAACCAAACCGAAAGAGATTTTCAGGACACCGAGAACTAGTTTTGGGTTGGAATTTGATTGGTGTAGATATCAGTGACACCTTTGTATAAGTGGGGCAAGTTTCGCTGCTTTCGTTGGGATATATAAACATTTTTTTTAGAACAGCTAATTGTGCATTAGCCTATCCGCTTTGATCTTTTATATTGTTCAGTAAAAGACTGGATTTTATATATAATCAAGGAGGAACTATTTCTCGGTGTTCTCTTCCCAAAACACAAGAGATTTAAACCAAACCAAAAAATATTTCCAGGACACCGATAACTAGTTCCAACTTGATGGCGATTCAATGTATTATGAGACATTGTTGGGAGACCTGACTCGAGGGTGTATTAATAAACAGCTTAAAGATTTTTTCAATGAAATTTCGTACTAATTTCCCAATTTAACCCCATACTTCCGATGCATATAACATAATTGATCGTGCTGTGGCTTTGAAGAGTTGGTATATGTGGTCTTATTAATAACATACCATTACCGTTTCTCCATTTTTGAGAGTCGACCTCTACTGTCTCAGACCACCATTATTTTGGACGTATCTGTATTTATGTCCCGATTCCACCGCTTACACCTCTATTATTGTCAAAGCAATCTTCTTTTACTCTCATGTTGCAAAGACCGCACAATTCATCGACTCCTGTTCTGTTCAGTTTTTAATTAAGATCTAGTGTTTTGGTCCTGGCTTTGAGACATCAAGAATGTCCACAAAATAATTATTTTAAAACAAATTTGCTCCAGGTTATGTGACAGATTCTTCTAAATAAACCTTCCATCGGATTGACAGGCTTTATGTATAAACTGCTCACGCTCTTTTCCTCAGGTTATACTTATTATTTGTTAAAATTATTCACTCCATTCTAAATTAGAGATAGAAATCCAATTCTCAAAAAACTACGACCTTTCATCAAGAATGTGTTTGGCAATTCATTTTGAAAGTCTAAAATTCAGCATAATTCTTGCCATATAGGTAAGTGCGTGAGAAAAGTGTAGGAAGCCCAGTTTGAATGTATATGGCATAATTGGGAGTGTTTTGCGATTCCACATTTAATTCATCTCTCTCTGGATCTTCGTACAACCATAACTATCGACATATCTATTTATATTTGCAGATTCCATAGCTGACAATAGTTGGACTGAACACCAATCATTTCCTGTAAGCCGTAAAGTGAATTGAAAAGAATGCACATATCGTCCGCATAAATCAGAGTTTTTATTCTTTTGATAAAATAGATAGAATTTCTATGATAGAATTTCTATGACGTCAATAATAAAAAGAGAGAAATGCAGTGGGCTAAGGATGCAACCCTGTGTTTGATTAAAGCCACACAGATATTTTAGACCAGTCTCAGACCAAAGCAACGTTATCTGCATATTAATGCTGTATGAGATTCAGAAAGTTCGTAGACATTCCGATATTGCTCAGTTTATAAAAAAGACTGATTCGACAGCTTGCAATTGCAAATCAATGAAGAATATGTAGATGTGATCTAGCAGTTGAGGATAAAATAAATATGCTGTCTAATGGGGAAAAACATTTTCAAAATCCATACTTGAACGCGTTAAGAATATTGTTGGGATCAACCCAGTACGAAATTCTCCAGTATAGATTTTTATAACCGCTTTACTTTTCCAGGAAATGATAACTTATATTAGTATTAAATTGTTATAAAAGAATACAATTTTTGTGTTTGTTTTAAGTAAAATTCAAAAATATATTAATATTTAAACTTTGATATTAATTGTGCTCTCTGCTTTTCACATTTGTCACTTGGGACAGCCAGAAAACCGCGCACATAAATTTTATAAATTAATACTTTGACAATTGCCGGCATAATTCTCATTTGTTCCCTGTGACTCTTGTGGCGCAACGTGTTGCACTTGTGTTTTCGCCTTTCTTTCCAACTGTGTGTGGAAATTGCAAACGTAAATCTTGTCAAGCTTTTTGAGTGCAGAGAAAAGTTTTTGGCAGACCGAATTATATACACACTGGCAGATGGTTTTAGTCTTGTTATAGCTTAAGGGTACAAGTAAAAGCGAAGCAAAAAAGAAAGCCAACCGACGACTTAAGTAATTCATTTAAAAGTTTTATGAAAACGAAAGAATATATGCCAAACAAACACACACACACAAGCATACGCATGCATTTGTAAAAGTAGAATTTTATTTATTTATGACTGCGTCGGGAGCAGGAAAAAACTTTCGCACGGCTTCACGCGCACAAATTTCTTTCGCATTTGTCCGATTTCTTTCCAAGTTCCAGTTTTGTGCTTTGCTCTTTTTCCGTTTGGTCTGGCGATTGGACCACGAGGAGTGTTAAAGACCGTTGTCAATACAGTGGAGCAACGATTATCCATAACCATAAGATTTTAATATCAACTCAAGAGGTGAGCAAAAATATTAAAAAGAATCAAAATTAGTTAACTTTTCGGTTTTACGTAGGTTGCTATATATATTTCTGGCCTAATAATGAAAACGCGAATATTTATGATCAAAAATGGTTTTATTATTTTTCAAAGTATTCTCCAGCAAGATTTATACACTTTTGCATGCGCTCAAACCAATTGTCGAAGCACTTTTTCCACTCCTATTGAGACACCTCCAAAACATGGTTTTTGAACTCTTCAACAGCATCTTCTGGCGACGAAAATCGTTGACCACGCATTTTTCCCTTGATGTGCGGGAATAAAAAGAAGTCATTGGGTGCCAAGTCAGGGCTGTACGGCGGATGACCCATCAATTCGACGTTTTGGGCGGTCAAAAAGGCGCTGGTGTGAGCTGATGTGTGAGAGCTCGCATTGTCATGGTGCACAATGATCTGTCGTCTCTTGTTCGTTTTTCGAATTTCTCCGAAGACTTTAGGCAAACAAATTGTGGTGTACCACTCAGAATTGACCGTCCTGCGTTGCTCAAGCGGAACAGTCGCCACATGACCAGTTTTACCAAAGAAACAGGCGACCATTTGCTTCGCAGTGCTTCTTCCACGAACGACTTTCGTTGGACTTAGCTCGTCTTCGAAGACCCACACGGTCGATTGCTGTTTTGTTTCGTGCTCATAAGCATAGATCCATGATTCGTCACCTGTGACGATCTTATAAACGTCTTTTGAAACACCGCGATTATATTTTTTCAAAATTTCTTTGCACCAATCCACGCGAGCCTTTTTTTTGTGCGATTGTCAAATTGTGCGGGAACCAACGAGAACAAACCTTTTTTACGCCCAGATGTTCATGCAATATCGAATGTATGCTGGTGGAAGAAATGCCCAAGGATGCCTCTATCTCACGGTATGTCACATGACGATCTTGCATTATCAGTTCACTCACGGCATCAATGTTTTCTGACACAACGACTGTTTTTGGGCGACTTTCACGACCTTCGTCTTCGAGCGAGCGTGAATTCATTAAACCAATTTTTCACAGTGCTAAAGGATGGTGCTTCATCGCCATACAAAAATTTAAGTTCATCGTTGCACTCTTGTCGTGATAATCCACGTCGAAAGTTGTAAAAAATGATTGCACGGTTAATTCCATTTTTGTGCCGAGGTAAGTTTTTGATTAATCGTTAATCGATATCAAACGTGGTCACACATGAAAGAGTTGTATGGAGCTTTTATCGATAAAAGTCCAAACTTTTTTTGGGAAAAGGCCAATTGGTCCTAAAATGGCTAGAAGTGACCTAGGCCAGAAACTTAAATAGCAACAAACGTAATTAATTTGTTTATTATGGCAAATAATAAATCGAGATTCTTTCAATTACTGCAGAATATTCTGAGAACAGTATGGACCCGTATATTATAACAAAATATAGGAATATATTAAATCTGACTGTTTTTCTGGGCACATTACGATTTATTTTGATTTGGACCTTATGCCAAATTTCGATTAACCTCATGCTACATGCATGTCACATTAGTTTAAAGCATCATAAATTTTAAAGTTCCATCTTCATTCCCGTCGTACCCCCAGTTCCGTCTCGTGTCCTTTGGCAGTGCAGTTCAATGCACCGCACGACACGTCGTGAGTAGGAAATTATTAAGTCACAATAGGCAACAGCTTGATAGACATTTGTGCAGATGGAAATTTATTTGATGCTGCCATTTGCTTCACCTGCACCTGCTAGGACCCTTGCAGCAGAGCCGCCAGCCAGCCTGGAGCGACAAGGATGCGACAGGAAATTCATCAATGTCTCCCCAAGTGCGGCAACATTTTTTTTATTAGAGCTTCAAATTGCCTACAAGCTGGAAAGAGACAGATAAACAGAGAGAGAGAGAGACAGTGTGAGAAAGCTAGGAGTGGGATTATTTACGGGCCGGAGACAGCAAGCAAACCACGCAAACGGAAGTTAAGCAACTGTGGGTCCTTTTTTTCCGCTGCCAAAAAGGAAATTATGAATTTTGTGGTGGTTGTTGCTCATTTATTTTATTTCGCTTAAAGTCCCATTGCACCTCGAGTTGAATAATTAAGAAAGTTTTTACTGTAAATCCACAGTTAAAGATGGAAATGCTTGTTTGCGCCCAAAATCCACTGTCTGTCCTGGGCCCTTGGCACTTGTCAGTGACACTTGGCGAACGTAGTGAAATTAACAACTTGATCCTTTGTCAAATCAGTCAAGCGCACCAAAATGCGCAAAATCCACAAAAGTGACTGCCAAACCAACGTTGCCCTCAACCTCATCCCCCCCCCTCCCACCCAACAATGCCCAGCATTGGGAGTGGTTTTTGTGTGTCTGTGGGCGCTGGCAACTAAACAATATGCAAATTATCCACAAACGAGCTTAGCCAGGCGAAAGAAAATGCATATCAAACTACATTGATTTCATATAAAAAACTAAAAAGAAACTTTTCAAACTTGTGCACACAACTTTGTAAGATGCAAAATTTGATAGTCTTAATATCTATCAAAGGTTATTTGGTTTTCAAATTGATGGCAAATATTGGCTTACTATGTAGCTTTCGTAGTCTTGGCCTGTTCGAGATGATCGGTGCATAAGTTCAGAAAACCTCTCAGTCTGTATTAGACGGTCTTTTGACATTAGGCCTCTAAAACGGATCATCCAAAACTTATTTGATCCGTTTTATATATTTAATGTGAAAACCAAAACCTATTATTTATTGTATCAGCGCTGGACATTTTTTTTTAGAAGGTCGGCGAACCTAAGTGCAGTTTCGAACCCTGGTTCATGTAAAAATTACGAGAAGGAAAGCAAATAAAATTATTTGTCCTTTTCAAAAACAAGACCGTTCGTTCAGAAAGAAAAAAAGCGGACTTACCCAACCGTATCAAACAATTTGCCTGGAAAAGACCCATTTAGAGAAGAAAAACCAGTTTGAGGAGTCGATAAAAAGAGACAGATCCCCTTTGAGCAAGTTGGCCAGACAACACAGATCTTCGTAGAATGGTTGTCCCAGGAACTGGGTGCGTTTCCTATGAAGTGCAGGGCAGTCGCTTAGAAAGTGTTGGTTGCTTTCTATCTCTTCCTCATTTCTCTCTCATTATTCGTGCAACCTGGCGGCCAAGTATCCTATGTTGGAGTGCCCCGTTAGGTCTTCTATCATAGCCCGAATCCTGGTCTTGCTAAAGTGAAGGAGTTGGGAGGTTCGTTTGGGCTTATAACTTGGCTACAGGGATCTGGAAATGTAATCTGGAGATTGCTTTGAATAACTTTTGTTGAATTTCGCTTGTCTTTTTTACGTCTTGTTAAACAGAAGGGCCAAATGTTTTCCTGTACTTCTTTTCATTGATTGTAAAATTATGACTTCAATTTTTAAAATTTCAACTATAAAAAAAAAAAGAAGGCTAACATCGGCTACGGCGATGTTTTAAATACCCTTGCACTTTTTGAAAGGCGCTACCATTGATAACAAAAAAGTTTTTCTAATTAGAACTAGTTTTTAGACCGATCGTTCCTATGGCAGCTATATGCTATAGTCATCTGATTTTGATAAATTTTTCACGAATTGGGTGGAAGCATATAAAACTAATAAATACCACGATTGGTGATGCTACGATGGAAAACAAAAACTTTTTCTTACTAGAACTAGTTTTTGGACCGACCGTTTATATGGCAGCTATATGCTATAGTCATCCGATTTTGATCAATTTTTCCAGAATTATGTGGAATCATATAAAATTAATATATACTACGTTTGGTGATGCTACCATGAAAAACAAAAAAGTTTTTCCCACTAGAACTAGTTTTTTGAACGACCGTTTATATAGCAGCTATATGCTATAGTCATCCGATTTTGATCAATTTTTCCAGAATTATGTAAAAGCATATAAAACTGATATATACCACGATTAGTGACGCTGCGATGGAAAACAAAAAAGTTTTTCTGACTAGAATTAGTTTTTGGACCGATCGTTCCTATGGCAGCTATATGATATAATCATCCGACAAATGTGCAGCCTATGTGTATTTAAAGACTTTTTGCAAAGTTTTGCCATTATAGCTTTAAAACTGAGGGAGAAGATAGCATAGAAACAGACGGACGGACAGACGGAAATGAACTCAGCTCGTCATGCTGATCAAGAATATATATACTTCATGTGGTCGGAGATGCTTCCTTCTATGCGTTAAAAACATCGTGACAATTTTAATATACCCTCTGCAAGGGTATAAAAATAAAAAAAGTCCTTCGAGCCGGATGAATAACAGACTCAACGATTGCTCAGTCGACACCATTTAGCAGAAAAATAAGTCCCCTGTTCTTTGTAATGGACGCTCTCTGAGATGATTTTTGACAATGTCCGTCTCGCTCTAACCACCGTATTTTTCTATTCATATTATAATTTTGCGTAAAGTATCTACATGCGTACTATCGCTTAAAAGCGCCCAAAATTGAGGGGCAGCGCAATCAGCAAGTCTATTATTCATGGTCTGTGCAACTGCGCTTTCGAAGGTTGACAATGGGGAGAGCTAAGGTGAGTTTTATATAAGTGTGCGAGCGAGACAACTGTTGTGTATCAAACTCAATCCAAATACCTGACGGAAAATCAACGACTATTGCTTTGTTGTATAGTACATTAAACCAAGCAACTGTGTTTTTGGTGCGGCCCTACTTTGATATGATTATATTAATGTAAAAAGCACTGAAGAAAAGTGCATCACTGGTTTTGTTCTAACAGCTCTTGTTTCCAAGATATGGCGGAAAAACGGATTTGTATTTTTTTTGGGAATTCAGAAATTTCCTGTGGTCACACTAGGCACTAATTTTTGGATTTATGTGGCCTATTAGACACAGCACATATCAATGCTTCTGTAAAAAATCAATAAAGCAATATTCGTGCAGTCGAAAATGTCCGAATTGGCCTCTGAAGTCAGGAATATATCGATTTGTGGCAAAAAAAAAATTATCTTTAAGATAGTGCGGTAGTTGGGACTTCTCTCCCATCTTGCCTCACCTTGTAAATTACCCAAGGTTGGTTCTTATGTAC
This sequence comes from Lordiphosa mommai, assembly GCA_018904225.1. NCBI lineage: Eukaryota > Metazoa > Arthropoda > Insecta > Diptera > Drosophilidae > Lordiphosa > Lordiphosa mommai. The sequence continues at coordinate 78,577 of JAEIFT010000315.1, read as the reverse complement.
AGACTACATTTCAGCGAGGAAATAGAAATTCGATACCGTCTCGATTCCGATCCAGAACCATATTCTTCCGGTAAACAGTTTCTGCACGATAATTCTTGAAAATTCGCGGTCCATCGAAGGCATTAAAAAAAACTTTTTGGGGGTAAGGGTTGCTGACTAAACATTTACCCCGATCCATCCGACGCCTAAATTAAAATGCAATCCTTTCCCGTCCCGATCCCGCTGTTTTTTTTTATTTTCCGAAAACCCGAATTTTTTAAATTTGATAAAATTTTTGCATTGCTAGGCTTAAGCTTTCTAAGTCGGGACTTACACCATATACCAAACTTCATGAAGTTTTCTTAGTAGGCGTGGAATTTAGAGGAAATCTTTTAGACCTTTTAAACAAATAGTAAAAATTTTTTTTTTACTAAAAATACGTTTAAATCTCTCGCCTACTAGGAAAACTTCATGAAGTTTGCTTCATCATGTAAATCCCGCCTAAGTCATTAAAAAATAAATCGTCACCTAAAAAAAAATCAAAATAAAGAATTAATCCCATCCCTACCAACGTCTATCCAGTACCATCCCGCTAGCGACTGTTCAATGGATGTACTTAACATCATATGCAATGGTTAGACTTTTCCATTTCCCAGGTCGTTTTCGACGAAAATAAAAATATATTTCAATTATGCACAAGTAAAATTTGAAATTGTTCTTTAACAACATATTGAACACCAACTCGCTCTTAGGCTAAATGCAAGTAGTATATTCGTAACGTTTTTTAGGATCGAGTTCAATAATTTGACTTCCCCAGTGCTGTTGGGCTGCTGTGCCCAGCCAAGTGCCAGCCAAGCCGCATTTATTATTGTCCTTCATATCGGTAAATCCACATTTGTTCCAACGCTGAACAGCTACCGGAATGTTCAGAGGGCCCAGCTTGACGCAATGATCAGTGGACACTGCACGCTCGCAATCTAAACTGTTGGCATAACATAGAAAAAACCAATTGCCTTCGCTCAAACGTTTATCGCACACACGACCCAAGGTGAAGAAATAGTGTAAAACCAAGTCCCGTTGATGCAGTGGAAAGCCATATACAATGATACAACGGCTGATGCAGGTACAGGCATTTCGAGTGCAGCGTTTTATTAAGCCTGAGCAAAGTGCCAGCTGTGCCTGACGACGGTGCACGGCATGATCATAGAAATCATCGAAAAGTCCAACTTTGGGTATACACGTATTCTTTGGCTCCTCAATTTGCAGCCGTTTTGGTGCGGCTCTGGCATGGGCACGCACTTTTAAACCACTGTTTAAGGGACCCACACGAAGTGCACCTAGTCTTACATCCCTGGTCCAGTTTAAGCATCTCTGTTGGTCTATGCACTCCAGACTTTCACTTAGCCACAAGTCATTGGCCAATTCCATTGCTCTGTGTAAATATTCCAAGTTTTACCCCAAGTTCAACTTTTGACAGCCTAATGCCCAGCCTACTTTGATGTATATATATGTGTTTTTCTTTATTCTCTTCTATACATACATAACATTAAATGAATTAAATAACTATGCACTTAGAAACTATTTAAGTTAAATGGTCAAAACCCATAAAAAAACGAAACTAAAATTACATCCATATTTGGAGCGTACTTGGACTAGCGTGTGTGTAATGTGATGAACGTGATGCGTTGTTTCTAGTTATTCCATAAATTTAGTTTACTTGTGTTTTTTTGTTTTGTTCTACATTTTTCCTAAAGACTTAGCCGAAAGGTTATATGTTTTGGTATTCGTTTAGTATTTCAAGTATCGTTTGATTTCTTTCGACCAAAATTTGATGATTATATGCAATTGTGTGTTTATATAATTTACCTGTGTCCATCCGAAAGATTTTATGTGTTATGGTAGTAGCAGTATACGTGATTTAGTGTGGCGATTGACCGAATGTATAGGAGTGTATATGTATGATCCAATTTTGCTGAAACTTAACAGTTGATTTTTTACAGAGGAAATGCAACATGCCACAAATAATATGATTCAAAGTAAATTCATTTCGAAAACAAACAAGCTATATTTGACATAAATTCTATAACCCCACGACACATTTTCAAAAAAACTTGCATACTTTTCGGCTTGTTATCAATGTTACATAAATCGTAACACTTGCAGTTCTCAAGTGCGTTTTCTGCCATTAGTTTGTATAAAAGGAAAAAACAAAAGTACTTGGAGTGTGAAAGCATTAAGTCTGCTGATATGAGCGCCTGGCGGCTTTCGATACAGTACAGTACAGAGACATCCTGCTTTCTAGTTTATAATTTTCAAAATCCTCGTGGACTTTTCGTTTTTTTTTAAATTACAATCAACATTGACCTTGAGCCTGCCCGCGATCACTTTGATAAATATCAAAAAAGGTCAGTAAAAACCATTATGGAAATAGCTTTAAAATCTTAAAATTAATAAAATTAATTCTTAATTTTGATTAAAAATGTTCCTTGTAATTAGAAAAGCGATATGCACTTTTAGCTCAGCCAGTCCACTCCGTTAATTCTCAAAGCCAGCGGTTATTTTCGGAAAGAATAACAAAAACAAAATGCATGCACTTCAGGCGCCAGATCGCAACAAGCAGAATCAAAATATACGCAGTGAGCGCGACTAAGACCAAGATGACCGTGAAAATACAATAGCAAACACATACAGAATGTGTATCATCATATCACCACAAATGTTCACATACTTAAAAAAATTCTTTGTTAAAAAATAACGATTTTCAGAATGCTATAAACAGCTTTTCACTTTTTAATTAGCCAATTTTGTGCTTTTTTAAAGGGTAAAATAGGTTAATCAGCGTTAGTAAAATTATATTTTCTCAAATTTCGTTAGTATTAACGAAGTAATTTAATTCTCACATTTTAACAAAGAAAAGAACAATATTTCAAATTTAATTGGCCTAAAACTTTCAACCAAAAATTTTAAATAATTAGGCATTGGTAGCATAAAAAAAGTGGACACGATAACTGGTTTTAGAAAGTAATGCCCCTTTCATCTCTAAAGCCCTATACGGATCTGCGAAGTAACGTAAAGTTTCATACAAAATTGATGTAATGATTCCTTCACCCTTTACATTTTACCCATACGGAGCTGACAAATTGTGTTGCGCTTAACAGCACAAAAATGGAACCTATGTTAAAGCCTGTTGACCTCAATTTACATTGAACAGCTGAAAAAATATTGTTGCAAAAATATTACTTCACACTTGTTCTGCCTTGACACCATCAGCAAACAGCTGAAAATAAATTTAAGACGAGAAGTTAAATCCAACTTCGTTTATGTGGAAGTTTTAGTACAATCGTAAATGCTCGTTTTATCAAAGGTTTGAATGATTTTATAGAAAAACAGCAAAAATCTACAAATTTGATTAAATCATACACTGCTTTAAATGCGGAAAAGAATTCAAATAGCTCTAGCAAAGTTTGATTATGCAAAATGAATAGTCGACATTGTATTTGCTTGGTGTGTAGCATATCAAAACAGTTTTCATAGCAACTTTCCAAAGTTGTTGTTGGTCAGCAAGGCTTGATGAGAAGTTACTTAAAACAAAAGCAACAACACATCGCGCTGTTAATTGAAAAATAACTCGAAATTCAAGATTTTGTGTAATTTCTTAATAAATCTGGTCATACTAGACTTACGTTCCACCTTGACTTAATATATGCCGAAGTAAGCTAAATTACTTATAGAAATTATATTATAGAAAGCGTGAATAAAAGAAGGGTTAAAAAAAATTTTAATTTTGTCAGAGTTGTAAACCAAATTTTTATCAAATTTTTCGATTTGTTGTGATCAGCGAATAAACGAATGCTTCGTTCAATTGCTAGCTTATCCTAGTTAGAAGTAGGGTTTAAAATTTCAGGAAGATTATTTCGCTTGTTTTTGAGAAATCGTGTTCAAAAACCAATGGAATATTCTTCCTCCAAAATTCTTTTTGCATTTACAATTTTTTTATTTTACTCAAAAATGGTTGAAAATCATTGATTTGATCTTAAAACGCTTGCCTTTGGAAACATAGGAACAGCAATTTAAGCAACCATTATTTCGTTTCTAAAGCGTGCTTCATTGATGTGAAAGAAATCTCCAATCTCAATCTGAAATCTCACCACTTAATTTATAAAAGTAAGAGATAAATAAAAAAATTAAATTGTTTTTAGAACGTAAGAATTGGGCCCTAAAACAGCGGATACTAAATTTTGGTTAACTGAAAACCAAGTTCGACCCAAAACCTTGGTTTTCATACATTTAACGAACCTTTATTTTAACAACGAACCTTCTTAAAATTTCTCCTTTGCAGTCTTGGCTTTAAATAGCAATTACTTCAAGTTCCGCAGACTTAACAGCACAAATTTTGAAACCGTCAAGTCTGGCCGATTTGTGGAATAGCAATCAACTCGAACTTCGACATTCGAAAAAGGCCCAATTACATTCAAAACTGATCGTTTGAAAATAGTTCCCAAAACAAGACAAAAAATCTTTTCCGGATTCCAATATAATATATTCGAAGAATTTTTTTTCGAGGTCATAACGAAGCCTTTAACTTGGGCGTAGAATTAGTCAATCAGTGGAAAGAACCCCACAGACCAACAGGCAAAGACCATACAAAAGTTGTGGAAAAGTATCTAGAAACATAGAACTGGGATGTGCCACCCCACCCACAGTATTCTTCATTTGTTGCACCTTGGAACTATATTATTTTCTTATCGCTGTCTCATTCCCCGGTCGTACGAAGAAAGCCTAAAATGAAGTAGATTTATCATGGCGTATAAAATTGCTCGAATAAATTAAAAAAATAAATCAAAAATTGTTTAGCCCAATGTTGCATTTTCTCTTCAAACCAATACAAAAGAAAAAACCAGGAATAGGTAACATTAATGTACAATTTTTCAAGTGTTTTTGTATTTGTAATAATGCATACAGTTTGCTATATCCAATGTAATCGTATCTTGTGTGTATGTATGTGGTAAGTGTCTGAATGTGTCAATAAACATAATGAGAAATATTGCATACAAGTGTCACTGTATCTGTATATATATATATAGATTTAAATGTACATGAGTTTGTGTGTGTGTGTGTGTGTTTGTATAATTGTAAAGCTTCTACAAGGAGCTTACTTAATTTGTTGTATACGATTAAGAGAAATTCAATTTGTTTCCAATTCTAATTAACTTACTTCACTACAACTAAATGGTACACAATCCTTCATTTATCTTCAATCCTTTGACGACTTAACTAAAATTGCTAAAATTAAGCAAACATTGTAATAGTTAATATTTAGGAAACGCAATTAATATTTAATTACAAAATTATATGCAAAAATTATGTACAATATATTTCAAGTTCGTTTCGAGTTGGGTGCCTAATGTGTGCGTGTGTTTGTGTGTGTGTGTGTGTGTAATAAATATTATGCATATGTAATGTTTATAGTTAGATTTTGTGTTTATGATGAAAGACTGATATTTCGAATATGGGGGAATCTTGCAGTATCTTTCTCTTTGTCGTCTGACTATCGTTTTGGTTTTTTTTTTTTTTTTTTGTTGTTTTTTAGGTGCGCGCATGTTGGACATTATTCGCATTAGAATGTTTATGGGTATCCCGTTTTAATTTTAAGTTTGCTTTTTGTTTGTTGTTGTTACGTTTAAAAGGAGGTACTTAATTTGTTAACACTTCTCTCTGTATGCACACAATGTCTTTCGTTTTCCATTTACAAAGCCAGATTATTTCGTCGCCCATTGACTTTATTCACTAGATTGCAGATTTTTAAGGCTGGTCCCAGTTTGAGGCCCATGTACTTCATCATCATTTCCGAGTTGAGTAACAATAAAGCTTTGCCATCGATTTCCTGTTTGGAGAAACGAATGTTTAAATAAATTAGTTCACCAAATTCTATTCATGCATAATTATTAAATATTTTATTAAATTTAGAGATGCTAACGGCTCGGGAATGATTTCGGAAAGCCCCCGGCTAGAGAAGAAACAAATACATGAAAGTTTTGAGTGCAGCTTTTATTGTGTCGCTGCCAGTGTGGCCAATTTAGCCATTTCCCCACCAGATCTAGCTATTTTGAAAGGTCGAAAACAGGAATTATTGCCAGAGCCTGCAATACAATTTAGCTATTTTGAAAAAATAATTTTCAATATTTTTTTTTAGCCTTTTTTGAAAGTGTTATAACAGAAAGCAATTTGTCATATTTTTTAACTTTTTTAACCACTTTGAACGTGAAACATCTCTAATATAATATCCTTCTATTGAAGTGATAAAAATACTCTTTTGAACTTTTTTATCTCTATTTATTGGAAATCGATCTGAAATCTTGCTCATCTGGCCAACACAATCTTAGTGAATTTGATACTACCAGTCGTAAAAAAAATGCCTTTAGTCACCTTTTTTTGCTTTTAATAGGCTTACAAATAAGTTCTATGTACTTTATACCGTAAGTTATTCGTTTTTAAGTTATTTAGCTTGAAACTTGAACAAAAGAGTTTTTTCAATAATTTTCACTAAAAACATTCTCGCATCGAGAATTGTTCCGTAATTCTCTGAGCGACTTTTTATAATGTAAGCTGACCAACGGCTCGGAAACTAAGACTGGTTCGGTTTAGTGTACATGTAGCCTTAGGCTAAAGGTTCGGTTTATAACATGGTTTTTAGAGCAAACCAAACCGCGGTTTCGGTTCATTTCAGCGGGACACCATTGATATTCGAGTATTATACTTTCTAATAAGATATATTACACTATTAGTTATTTTCAAAATTGAAATCGTAAAAATTTGTTTTTTAAGCTAGGTACGAATAACATTCTAGCTGCCTATCTAATTACATAGCTCTTCGAATGTGCTCTTCGAATTTTCTCAAAGCCTTCTAAGAGGCCGTACTCAGACGTCTAGAATGCGCTCGTATAATGTGCATGGGGCTGCCAGATCGTTTGTCAAAAACAGCTGATACATTCTCGTAGGGGGGTCTTCGAATTATGAAACATGTTTGATAATTCGAAGAGGTACCTCTTAGAATCAAGCAAACACAATTGGAAAAAATGGATTCAAAGAAGATCAAAAGGCAAAACAAAAACAATTTGGAGAACTTTGGAGGAGGATGAACAAGTTGTGGTGCCCAAAGCGGTCAGGATGATACCTATTTAAAGGGATTTGGCCAACAATTTGCCGCTCTGAGGTTATTGCATCCTCTTTCAGTGATACGCGAAATACACACAAGAAATCAACCATGGCAATGCCCATAACCTCTGCATTTCACATAGAGCCATCCATTTTCAATTTTATAAACATTTATTTTACAATCTCTGTTGCCCGCTTATTTTGTAAACAAAGAACAGCTGACAAGACCAGAGTGACCATTTCGGATTCAGTGATTGTTTACAGCCTTTTCGGTGTGGTTTGGTCACCCTACATTCTAAGAGGCCGCTCTTCGAATTATGAAACAATTCTAGCAGCGAGAATGTTATTCGTGTCTGAGTACCTAGCTTTAAATATTAATTTTCACGTACATAATAATAATATCATTATAATATTGATAACGTGAATTTATTAAATTCTCAACCAGCAGGTATCCTCGGATATCCTAGCTAAGTAGGTGCCTACCAATTCCATTACTGACAATATCACATACCAATATCTTTTCAAGGAACGAATGTAGAATAATAACAGTTACATTTAGAAAAGGACGACAATTTCAATTGGTGTGGAACCACTGCATCCGACAACAGATTGAAGTCCATTAAGAGGTAGTGAAAAAAACTCTACATCGCTAGAATGATGAAAGGATTTTCGAAAAGTTGATTTTCATACAAAAATTTCCTAATTTTTTTCATATCATCTTTGACCCTACGTCATCAAATTCAGAGAGGCAATGAACCGAACCGATTACATTTTAAATTTTCGGTTCGGTTTAGCATTTTCAAACAGACACGGGTTCGGTTCGCGGTTCAGTTTCCGAGCACGAAGTAGCGGTTCGGTACTGTTGGGTTCAGAACCGGTTTGCATCCTTGTCAAAAAGTCTTTTCATTCAACGGCTTGCGTATAATATTTAAGTTATTGTCTTTTGTTTAAATAAAAAAAAATTAATACATTTTGAATATTTTGTTTAAATCATTCTTAAATCACAATGTAAATTATAAAAATCCAAAAATTGAAATAAAATAAGCAACATTTTTCACATCAAAGCCTCGTGAGTGTTATCCCACACGCACGCTATTTTTCCGATTCCATATTTTTGATTTTTAAATCTTTCTGAAAAAAAAAAAATTTTCAAAATATTTTTTAAAGGGTTTTTTACTCAGATGTGATAAAAATTTAGTACGGCACAAAACTTCGTATAAATAGAAACCCTTTCAAACAGCTTTGAAAGTTGATTGCTTTTGAATAGCTTCCATATTTTTATGAAGTGCTGTGCCTTACTTAATTTTTATCCCATCTGAGAACAGGCTATAAAAAAAATTAATCGAAAACAAATAAATTTAAGTAAAAAATAATAAGCGCTTATTAGTGGCATAGTAAATAGAATAAGCCAATATCCCGGGGGTGGAAAAATCCAGACTTAGTTCCAGGGGTGGATTATCACGACGCTCTTAGAATGTGGTCTTTTTAAAACACGCGGTTCTATTAAAATTAAAAAATTAATATAAACCTTCAATTCAGTTCCATAAATTATGTGGATGGTCTGACAGATTTAACTTGAGCACGAACTCTTACACGAATGTCATATTTTAATACAAAATTAAAAATTATTTCTGTCCTAAACACGTCAAGCACGTCTTTAAAAATTGTAAAAAAAAATTTATTATTTTTATAATAATTATAAAATATTAGAAATTAGAGAAGACATTTTCCCTGCAAATTTTTATTAAAGGCGAACCTCATTTCAGCTGGCATAAAAATATATTTCGTCACTATGCTTCTTATAAATAAGACAGTTTTCCAAAAGCATTAAGCTTTCAGAGCTTTTCAAAAGAGTTTCTATTCATATGAAGGATTGTGCCGAAATAAGTTTTTATGTCATCTGGAAGGAGGCCTTAATTCATAAATTATATGAGTTTAGTGTGAAAAACTTAAATCGAATCAATAATTCATTTACCATTTGAATTTTGAAATCTTGTCAAATAATACTAAATGGATTTTGTCAATTTCTACTGAACACTGATTCTCAGAACCATAGAAAATCAGAATAAAATATTAAACAAACAAGCAAAATAAGTGGAAAAAATTTTCCATTGTAAGAACACTTTCTTGACTTACTGTATTATAGTATTTTTATTACTGTTATTGGAGAGTGTTTTTATATGAATACCATTTAAGGGTTAAAACAAATTTGTATTACAAGGATTAAAAATTTGATGTTTTGTAATTTCACGAACACTTTATCGAAAAGTTATAAAGTTACGGTGCGTGATTAAAACTATGTTCACCACGAACACGTCGTGTTAATCGTATCTCTAGTATCCAAGTTTCAGCTTTCTATCTCTTACCGTTTAGGCTGTGGTTAGAATGTCAATCAGTCAGTGAATGACTTTTATTTAAGACCTATGGTTTCTGGGGATGATGTGCTTGATTTTATGATTACTTAAAAAGCAATTAACCTTCTAATTGTGCCATTTTGTTCCTGAAAATACTGGTCATACTATCTAAGACGGGATTTAAATGATTGAAAAAACTTAACAAAGTTTGCTTCATCTGCATAAATGATTGCCGGTTAATAATGAGATGAGGCGTACATTCGTACAACTTACATGTTTCCTGAACAGATCTCCATGCACGGCCAGGGAATTGTCATTGCTTTCGATATATTGGATGACCTCTTCAATGGACCAATCAATGGGCTGTGTGCGCAGATGCACAGACGCTGCCGACGTGGGTGTGCCGAGGACATGATGAGGTGGTGATGGTGTTATGGCCGTTCCTCCCGCATAGCTGGTGGAGGCAGCCGCTGTGGCGGGAGCAGTAGCTGCCTTGGCTGCCGCCTGGTTAGCGCTAAAAGGCGTTGACACTGATGTGGGTAAAGAGGCGCTGGATGAGAGTGTTGTGGGGGATTTGTAATAGCTATTTGGTGGCTTAGCAGTGATCTGCTCTGGATGGACCTCGGCCACCAAGGGAGCCAGGTATTTGCCTATAGAGCTGGCATTGGCTGTGGCACCCGCCAAGCTGTTGCTGTTGCTGCAGCTGCCGCTGCTGGAGGAGCTGGATGAGGATGTGGAGCTGGAGGAGGATGAGTTGCTGCTGTTGAGGCAAGTCTCTGAATTGCCATTGTTGTTGTTGTTGTTGTGATGCTGGAAGCGCACTTTACGCAGGGCCTGCGTCGTTGTGGTGTTGGCCGCGGTTGCTGCGGTCACTCCATTGGGTTCCTGCTTGATGGTAATTTTGGGACTAGACTCGCTGCCACTTGAATTGTTATTATTGTTGTTGTTATTATTGTGACTCAGAACCTCTTTGCCATTGGCTTTATGCTTGATCTCCGCCTCCTGCTTAATAATCAAGGGCTTGGGCTCCGAGGGCGATTGCGTGGGCGTGGCTGAATTACTTTGTCGACTTCTTTTATCGGAGAGTACCGGCGAGGAGGGTGGCGTGGCCTGGTTGAGCTGACGCTTGCGACCCTGGGTACATTTTTTACACTCCTCCGTCTCGGGATCCAGCGAGATGAGATTCGCACATGCCCGGCATGTGGTGCACAAAGTCTCAATAAACTGGGCCAGGGTCTCGTCATCCTTCATGCGCAACGGCGAGGGGATTTTCACCTAGATGGGAAAAAGAGGAATTGTGTGAGGATAAGACAGAATCTTTTGGCGCCAAATACTTACGGTGAAATTCTTTCCTGCCGCCGTCACAATATGTACATCACCGTCGAGGGCAAACAACAACTTCGATAGCTGCTGTGTGTCCGTGCTAGCCGCCAGAACCTCCTGTAGGCACAGTTTGGCCAGCGTCTGATGCGTGGGCCCCGTCACCATTGAGGGCAACTTGCAGCTATTAATGAAGGGTCCTCCCTTGCAGTTGGGATGGAAATGTGCGGTAACCGGTGTGGCGGGTATCATGGCATCTGATTCGGGCACCATTGTATATCGTGGCCTCGAGCATCTCTGCTTGCTGGAGCCCGCATCCATGCGCGATTTGTGACCAGGCGGCTGCATGGGATGGCAACTGCGTGCACACCAGCCCGCCGGAAATATGTCCCTTGAGCGATAATTGCACCAATAATCGAATGCTCCACGCCAGCCGTCAAAAGTCACATGGATCTGATCATCCTTAATGGCATCCACAGTGGCACAGCATATCAGCTGGGGATTCTTTTTATCCACCGCCTCCAGTTTTTGGCCCACCTTGAAGAGATTCTCGCCGGGGGTGAGCGGCTCGGGCTGAAAGATCTCCTCGGGTGCCACCATGGCATTGTTTAGAATCTTGCACAGATAACCGGGCCAGCTGGAGGCATTCATGCGAAAGCCCAAAGGTGGTTGCAGCATTCCTCCGTTCTTTTCGCAGTGGCCAATGGCATGCATTTCCGTGGAGTCCACCAGGCGCCAGAAATCATTCTGCGAATCGCTGCCATCCAAACGCAGTCGTAATCTGGACCCCAGAACACCCACCACAGTGGCAATGCAGGTGGAGGTAACATTGCGTGGATCCAAAGCCTCCAGTTTCATGCCAATTTTGAAGTCATTATTGGGAGGATTTAGGGCCTGTTTAAAGCATTCCGCTGGAGCGGCCTCACTGCCCGTTTCCTAAAAGATATGAAAATGAGTCCAGTCCCGGGGGAATTCTCAAAAATTACTGAACTTACCTCCAAGTAGGCTTCCCAGTCGAAGACATGAAAACTTTCATACTGAAAGGGTCCTGCTGGTGCTGGCGCTACACTGCTAAGCAATTTTCCGCCGCCTCCTCCCGATTCCGTGCCCAGGCCCTTGCCCCCGCCTCCTCCACCGGCTCCACCGCCCGCTCCCTGTCCCCTCGTTGAGCCATTCTTCTTCTGATGCTTATTCAGGCACATCATCGAGCAGAACTCCTTGTTAGGTGCCCCCTCACGTATAACATTGTCACACTGCGAACACGCCCCCTTGCTGTACGCCTTCCGAAACTCAGCTATGCATGTCTCCGAGCAGAACTCCTTCTTGCCCGTCTGTGTGGGCAGCACATACTGCAGCGGCAGCTTGCTCTCGCCACACCAGGTGCAGGTGGCCTTTTTGGCCGGACGCCCACGCTGACGCTGCTGCGTCGCTGCCGGCGATGTGGCCGTGGCGGAATTGTTAGAGTTGCCGTTGCTGCCACTGCTGGCGCTGCTGTCGCGTCCACCGGACATTGTGTTCACTATTTTTCCGTTTGTTCAGAATTGGTCTTTGTGTTTGTTGTTTGTGGTTTCAAATGTAGCGGCGTCCTCGAGGTCACGTAATAAGAATTGGTGCGCAAATCGCATTGCGGCTCACCAACACACACACACACACACGCACGCACGCAAGCAGAATAGAACGTCACTGCACAGGCTCTGAGGTGCTCGGCTCACGGCTCTGGCGTAGTGCACTTTAAGCTTTTTGGCGTAATATGGATTTGCACTTGGTTATTAAACAATTTGCAGGCCAATAAAATGCAGAAACGCCACTTAAAATATACCCGCAATGTAGTGATATGGTATTTCCGCCATATTTGTTTTTCTGCTAATGTCAGTGTGACCGTTCAAGGCAAACGAAAGAATACCATTTGAGGTATATTTTTCCCACCAAAAAAAAAGAAGCTAAAAATAAAGAGCCAAAATATTTAAATCTTTAGTTATTTATTTAATAAACAATAATATTCTTCACAATCAAAAGTGTTCAAGAAATCTCTAGAGATTTTCATATAAACAAAAGTCAATTTGTGTCACGACGTTATCATGAGAATTCACTAAGTTTCGTGTGTGTTTCGTGCGTGACAAATATCAAACATCGTGAACATAATTCGGGCAGTATTTACGAAATTCAAAATTAAATTCAGCTTTAAGTTGAAAATGCATCTGGAATTTTAAAATTATAAAAAAAAAATATCGTGTTTTTAAATATAAGAAAGATTTACAGCTAAATTAAAATTTTTATTTATTAATTTTATTGTTTAAGGCCTCATTCCAGATGGCATACAAATTTATTTAGGCACTATGCTTCATAAAAATAAGACAGCTTTTCAAAATCATTCAGATTTTAAAGCTTTCTAAAGTGTTTCTATTCATATGAAGTACTGTGCCGAAATTAGTTTTATTACCCATTACCCAACACAGTTCTTTTAGAATTAGGGCCTAGAGAATTTTTTTAAAATAATTTTCACCTATGTTTCTTTTCTGTGATTTGGGACCCAATGAGTCCTAACATGAGTCTAACAGTGTGCTGTTTAGGCCATCCTAGAGGGCGCCTTAAAAGTAGCTGTCGAGCGCACCAAGATAGGAACGCATTGCTAACGCTAGATGTCGCTTTATCCATATGTCATTTGCTAGCACTAGAGCGCGCTTTAAGTTAAATTATGCTAGCTAACACTAGAGGGCGCTGTAGAGTGGCGCAAAAAAAGGGAAAAAAGATATGTAAATAGTAATTTCCCTGACTATCGAAGTCAGAAAGAGTCGAAGTCTTTACCAATTACCATTTGAAAGAGAATTTTTGGCTTCATTGGGCTTCAGTTGTCGACAGCCGAACTTTTTATAGTCGAATAGGAAATGCCAATGCCAAGTCGGAAAGCGCTGACTATTTGTCCTTCTCTTCCATCCAGAACTTAAAAATATCACCCAAAATATACCAAAAAAAATATTCGATATGCGATATATCGTGTTAGTAAAATATACGATATTGATTTTTTTCAACAGAAAATTTCGATATTCAATAAATCGATATTATTTGCGGCATCCAAAATCAAAATTTTCTAAAATTTTGTAAAAGAAAATCCAAATAAAGAAGTTTAAAATTTTTTAGAACATGTACAAATTGTTTTTTTTTCATTTTAAGATAAACTAGTCCTAAAATTTAAAATTCCCAAAAAATATTTTTTTTTGAGCAAAAGGCAAAATAATACATTTCCCAAAAAATTAAAGCCTTTATCTCGCCTATGACCTATTTTCGTTAATCTACCCCAAGTAGATTAAGTGCCATGTTCCCATCTGCACAATTAGCCAAATAATGTGATTAAGAGCAGCAAAAGGGGGATTTACCACCCCTTCCCTCCCCACTCCACCCACTCTCTCATCCTTTATTCACATATTGATTTGAATGCGTTATTTTTGTCAGCTTTGCGCTCATAAATCAATTTCTGCTACGGCAAACAGTTGACAAATGTTTCGACTTGAAGTGGGCGTTTTGCTGTTTCGCACTTTTAATCGCTGCCAACAACAAATCAATGCCAAAATCTGCGCTAAAAAAATGCACGCATTTTGTTTGGTCATCCATCCATCTGGTGCATCTGCTGGGACTGTCCGCCAGAGACATATTTTTGCGCCCACAATGTGAATGAAATATTTGTCATAGTTTGGCTAAAACCAGCAAACTTTATGGCACCTGCTAAGCTCGAGCAATTTGCTCCAAGTAAGAGCAAAAAGTTTGAGAATTCTTTTACCATTTGATTTTGTTTCACTTTTTGCTTAACTGGCTCGTAATTGTAATTCGATTCACTTGTAAGGCTTAAGCCTCCACCAAAATTATGACCATAATGAAATTAACTTTATCAAAGAGATTTAGCTGGAAGCACGATGATGCTGCTTCATTGATTAGTTGGCAAATTGAAAGAAATAATATTAGACCAGGAGAAGATTAGTGTTTGACTTAGGTACAAGACTGCAATGATAACTTAAGAAGGTGGACTAATAAGTACCTGATCTCTAAAATTTCTCATCTCTAATACAAAAAAAAATCTCAGGACAATCATTTGGTGGGATCAGCTTAGTGCAACAATAGTTCTTGTCACCAGACGACACCATTACAGGGGAGTTTAAACCATTAGAAAAGGATTTAGAAAGAGATTTTTCGTTGAAAACCAAGTGGAAAAAGTCAACTAGAATGTCTTACCCCACTGGCCATATTTGCCGACTACCACATACATTATACACTTTTATAGTGTATATTAGTTTTGCCCAGAAGTTTTCAGCGCATAGAAATATTTATTTCCGACCCCATAAACTATAAATATTATTGATCAGGACTAGTGTCTCAGTATACAAGTTATGGAGCTGATATTTTGCACAGAGTTTTCTTTTGGATGTACCCAACTAATATGTCGGAAACGCACGGATCGGATGAATATATATAGGACCGATCGGTCGAAAAATGGGTCTTAATCGAGATTTACACGATGAAGCAAACTTCATGATGTTTTCTATAAAGCTCTTCCTTGTAGGAAAGAGGTGCAGAGGTGAAAGAGCCACCCCACCACCTCTTTCCCACAAAAAAAAGCAAAAGTTTTTTGAGAATAAAAGGTTGCTTCATCGTTGTAAATCCCGATCTTAGTTATTTAAAAAACTTTTTTTTTTTTGAAAAGCGTTCCTAAACAAGCAATTCTGAATATTTTTTGCTTTTAAAGCTGCTATAAAAATTTTTGTTAAAATCGAATGACTATATCCTATAGCTGCCAAAGAACCGATGGGGTAGAAAATGGGACTTTTTGGAAAAAATTATTTGATTTTTATGATAGCCTTTTGAACTCAGAAATTACAAAAATAAAAGCTTTCAAATTTTAAAAAAAATTTGGTTAAAATCGAATGACTATAAAATTATATGAATCGGTCGTAAAACTTGTCTTACTTAGAGATAACTATTGCTGGGTTCAATTGCGACGCATGAGATAATAATCTAGTAAGCCTTCATGTTGTGAATTGTTTTCAGGGACCCAAAATAACAGTTATGATATTAAAAAAAATTCGTATTTTAGAGGCTTTTATTCGAAATCAGGATACATTTTTATTTTTTTTTTTTATTTCGTAAATTTTTTTTTTTTCGATTTTAATATAAAAGTTTCTTCATAAAGAATTATTTTTAATTTTTAAAAATAAAAACTATATCTGGAAAATAATAGCTATTGAAATTTTTATATAAAAAACAATACATATAATATAAGTAAAAATTTTTACGAAAAAAAATCGCAAAATAATAATTTATTTCGTAATTAGTAAAAAAAAAGTTATAAACCTCTGAATGTTTTGAATGTCAAATTGATTGATTGTCATGTAATATTCTTTTTTTATCTATATTGTTAAAATGATCTAAGATTTGCATCCAATATAGAAAAAAAGTTACCAAGGGAAATGAAAATGGATTTTTGAAAATCCCTAAAAAAGGATATGGATCTCTTACTTAAATAAATACATGGCATTAATTTCCTAAAATAAATCTGCAAAAGTTGATAAAAATAGTTTTAATACTTGAAAAAGTTACGTTTAAAAACAACTCAAAAACAGTTTAGTTTTTTTGAGAAGAGACACTTCAAGGATAAGAATAAAAGTGGTTACTATTACTTGAATTTCATATAAAATTTAAAAATAATAACTATTTTCATTTTCTAATAACAACAACAAATCGACAAAGTTATGGAGTGAATTACACTTGGCCTGGAAAAGTGAGGGAAGCTTCATCGGAGGAGAATTTTCAAAAAAAAAAAAAGAGTAAAAAAAAAGGAAGAAAACAAAAAAAGTGTCATTTTCTTTGCCCAAAAAATGCTTCTAAAAATCGCACAAAGTAGAGCGGGAAAGAATAAACTCTTTGTACCTTTAACAAAGTCTATTCAAAATATTTATAATAAATTTGCAACAGGTCAGCAAACCAAAACTTTTTTAATCAACTGAAACAGATTTGATCATAAATTATTAAGTGCCTGATTTAATCGGCACAAGCTGTGAAGATGCCCATCAGCATGCATAATTGATTGAATTGAAGCGGCTGCTCCGCCCCCGCAACAACTCCTGCCCTGCCGCACCGTTTGCCGTTTAGTCGCCTGTCAAATCGACGACAAGCAATTAGACAAGGGGTCGTCCTGGGATGAATTGAGTTGAGTCATTGACTTATTACGCAAATCAAACAAAAGATTGATCCACAACCCGCCGCCCTGACTGACTGGCTGTGTGTGTGGGGGGGGGCTTGAACTTTGTCGTGATTTTAATCAACATGTTAATGAGTTTATCTTTGTCAGCTCAAGTGTTTGGGATTAAATGCAGCGTTAATGATGCTATTGCTCTTAATGCCATGTGGATATTGAGTAGGATGCCCCGATTAGCAGCAGTAGCTAATGACAAAAGGGGGCACATTTTCAAAATCAAAAGTGGTACCTGAATACACATATTCAGTATCTTTTCCCTTACCTAGGAATTTTGAAATTTTAATATCTTTTAACTTACCATAAGAAGACCTTGGAAAATATTCATCACTTCCAAAGTGAATCATCTTTACTATGACCACTTTGAACTCAATTATAGATGAGAATCCTGGGTTTAACTACATAAGATAATTGCTACATACGGCCATAAACAACTCCTACGCACATCAACCACTTCAGTGCACCTGAAAACATTGGCAACATTTTGACAGATTTCAATCAGCCATAAGGCATGAAGGATGCCCTGGGCCCACGTGTTTAATTACAAACATGACACACACACACACTCACACTCGCACACACAGTCACGCAGTGACAGCGATTAAAAAGTATGTCAAAGCGTTTGAGCAACAGGCGCTGAATGAATGGGATGGAAGGAAACATGGGTCAACACTGTTGCCATCACATTTTGAGAATTAATTCGAGCGAAGGTTAAATCAACTGTGTCCGCATAAACCAATCCAAAACCAATAAAAATTTGATAGATGATTGGATAGGGCTATGAAAAAATATTGAAGATTTAGCTGACAAGAGATTGGACTTACCTTGAGTGGAATTGCATACAATTTGGGACCCGAGCTCCGAGAAAATTATATTATTTCATTGTTTGGTGCTTTATATTAATAATTTTATTTTGCTTACATGTAAATCGATGTCCGCATCAGAAGTGAATGGCTTGCGCATAAGTGGTTGAAAAGAAGAGAAGATGCTGTTGGTGTGGTTTCCAGCTATGCGTTTCAAATATCAGATCAATTTTGTTATACTCTCTGCTAAGGTATTCAATTAATAAAAGGAAAAAGCTTAAAGCAATAAATTGCAAAAAAAAGTAAGAGTGCTGCAGTCGATTTCTTCTACTAATAAATTTCCAAATTTGAAACATACGTGATCAGCGTATTGTATACAACAGATAGCTGCAACATAACATCTAATTTGCCAGCACACTCTATCATTTAAAAGGTTTGTTTGCACAAGAAATGCTCGTTATTACATTTAAGTTGGATCGCCACGAAAAATCGGAGGTGGTTTTTTGTGCAGCGCATACAAAACCACACTCACACACCTTCAAGGTGCATTAGTTAATTAATACCTGGTGTGGAGCTCATTTAAAAGCTTTAATTTTATACCTTATATATTGTCTGTGTGAGCAACCTAAGGTGTATCTATTACAGGTGCGGCGGTCAGTTAAAAGCTTTCACTTCATAGCTTACATAATGTCAGTTTGCTATTCATGGCAACGTAGTCTGTCTCCCTTTTGCGCATTTAGCAAAAAGCTTCAAGTTTACAAATTTTATTGTTTGCCACACCTGTAATAGATACATCTTGGTGCAACCTACACTTGATTTATCACACCATGATAAATTCACCTTTAGTAAAGCATGCAGCATCTTTTTGGGGCACTAATAAAAAGCAGTTAATCTAAATGGTAGAAATCATGTTGAATTTGTGATGACTCTATCCTATATTATTATACCTTGCTTCACATATGGTCAATCTCTTTCAATTTCGCGTTCACTCTCGCCGCCTCACCATGTATAATTCCACCATGAGAGTTCAGAGCTTTTGCTAAAAGTAAGAGCGTAAGCGCAAGAGAGATAAGTTTTGTATGTATATATGTATGTGTGTGTGGCTGAGCGCTGCACAAACAATCACTCACAATTTTCAGATGGCGATCAACAAAACAAACAACTGAAAGGCGTCGAACAACCTTTTGCTTCAATCCGAGATATTATTGATCAAAATCAATCCGAAACGATGTCGGAGATAGGTCGAAATCCCTATTGAAGTTTATCAAACTAAGTACTTGAAATATGCCTTTTCGGATTGACACAAGAATATTGGGATTGTTCCAAGTCATTTGTTCTTGAAACTTTAATCTGAAAGTCTGGATCAAATGAATTTTTTTTTAGCTTGAATATAGCTCCCCATATTTTTTTTCTGTGTTCATGTGAGATTTATCTATCTTGCGCTCTTAACAAATGCTCTGTATTGGGAATTTCCTGCCGCCACCTCACCAGTATTATACTCTTTGGAGATAGAGATAGGAGAGCAAAATTAAAGGCAATTATGCGTTTTCTTTCGCTCGTCCATGTAGTATTTTGCTCTGCTTTCTTGTTGGTGCTTTTGCTGGGCTCGAGCTGACTGTGTTTTTTACTAGAGTCGCTCGTAGCGACTAGGGACCTCCAACATAACAAGCTTTTGCAATTATATTTGTAATTATATACTGTGAGGCATTTGCGCTGCTTGGTCAACTGAAAGGTTTTGCTAAGAGAACGAGAGTAAGCGCGAAGAAGAGTGCAAAGGAGGCAGCACACAAATTTTGTATGCTTCTGTGTGTGTGCTTTTAGGGCAAGCAAGCTGACGAGCAGCGTGGAAACAACCTTTCACATTAAAGAACGCTCGTTGATCAGCCGCCTTACCATTTATTATATGGATGCGATCATACATGGTGTAGTTCAAGGCAGAATTATACATGGTGAGGCGATGACGGAAATTTGTAAATTTAAAGCTTTTGTTAAATGCGCGAGAGTGAGAGAGACTGAAAATATGTGAAATATGCGGTGTAAGCTAAGTGTGACCGACGCATTAGTAATAGTTCCACCATGGTGTAATTATAATGTTGAAAAAGAGAAAGAAGAGAAGAAAAGAAGAAAAAACTATAGACAACTTTTAAATTAATTCATAACCAGTTACTGACCCAAACTTAATTTTCAATTATAAAAAAAACAACCAAAATTGAAATCAAATACCTGAAAGTAAACTTTCTAATAACTCTTTTCTGCAGATTTCCCACGGTGCTTCCGTCTGATAAATGAATGGCAGGCAATTTCACACTTCACTTCTGTTCTGACACCTGACATGACAGAGGCCATCCCGCTGCTCCATGAGCTTTAAAGCAAACAATTAATGTGCAAATAAGAACTCATTAAATATTAATTAAGTTCGATAATTACAAAACGCGTTATTCCGCAACAGCTGCCGATGCAGCCGCTTTGGGTTTCGTAATCTGGCCACATGTTGCTGCAACATGTGAGGTGTGTGCCTGGTTGAAACATGAGTTTTGATTTCCAATTTCCTTTTTTCAACATCTTTTAAATGTTTAACACAAAGATTGGCCATTCCACATTTGTCTAAGATTACCGCTCAGCACCCACACCCACACCCACCGCACCCGCTTAAGGTGCGTGCCGCACGATTTTTCATTCATAACTTGCCGCCTCGTTGTCGCTTCCTGCGTTGCCATTCGTCAGCGTCGTCGTCCTTTCGTGCCGCTTCGTGCCTGCGCTTCGTACTTTGGCCATATAAAAACACGCAACGTCCGCTTGGAGCTCTGAGTTCTTTGCTCGTTGTCAGCCTGTTGCGTTCCAGCGTTCAGTCAGCAGCTCAAGCAGGAGACCAAAAAAAAAAAAGAAAGAAAATCAAGAACATAACCCAAAGTCAGTCCCACAACAGGTCCACAATATTCGTTTGAATATTTTTCTGTGAATTCGCGTAATTTAAAAGGGAAGCAATTCGCGCGCTTATCAATTTCCTCCACAAGCGTTGTAAAATATTCAAATTTGCAGCTTCTAATTTCGTTTGATTGCCGACGCGCGTGAGAACATAAAAAAAACCAAACAATTTTTACAACCGAACGAAAAATCTTGAAAACCATAAATATATTTGGCTTGTGTTAAAGATCTAAAGAAATTAAGGCCAATTACCATTTTGATAAAGTGATTCATTTTCATTGCATTGTGAATTTCGGTACGAGCAAAAACAAACCCCACGCGTAATCGTAACGTGAGTTATACATTTTGTGGATTAATTTTGTGTGCTCCATAACTGGTAGGTTGAATACACCATAGAATTTTTGTAAATAGTTGTGAAATTGTTTTATTAAATAAACAAACAATAAATAAAATTATTTGAACAAATTGTCAATCAATTGCAAATTGTGTTCAATTAAAGGGCCTTAGAAAGTTAGGCCTAAGGCTGAGTTTTAATATTATTTTTGTTTCTCAAATAAAAAATGTTCTTTTGATATGTGTGATATGAATATCAAAGAAACTTTAATTGAAAAAGAAAAGTTCTATATTTTAGCCGTTAATATCAATGGGGTACTCGTGTACCCCATTATTATTTCTCGAAAAATTATAATATAAATGTTCTAAACGTTGCAAACAAGGTTTTGGACCGGAAAAACTAACATTCTGATTCAAATATCTTTTAAACTGATTTGAATTTAAAGCCTTAAAACACATAGTGAAAGTTTGCGCTCTTCTTCGATCCAAAATATGCGTATTATGCCGTATGTTCGAAAATTCTGATTATTCTATGTATTATTTTTCGAGAAATCCATTTAGTGTAAATGTAATATGGAATATTCCATATCAACTCAGCCACCCCAATTTTTTTTGTCCGCAAAAAATTTTTAATGGCTATTATGCAGAGGGACTATATATAGATAAGATAGATATATAGACTATATATAAAAGCGCATGTGAACTTGATTGAAAAACAGCGAAAACGCCACATTTGAAACAAGAAAAAAAATATTCCCGTGGGCTCGCGCCGTCTTCCATCTTGAAATAACTTTTTCTAGTTACATACATATATAATGAATCTGATAAAAAATATTCGGATCAAATTTCGATTGTCCCTTTCCAAGAAATGAATAAAAACGGGGGTTTTCTACAAAAACCGTCTTAAGATAACTCTTAGAGTTGTCCCATATTTTTTATCGAAAAGTTTACCTGAAAATGACAAAAATTTGTCTTTGGATCGTTTTAATCCGATGTTCCGTTCAAAAGTAATGATCTTTTGAAAATTTTCAAGTCTTTTTCGCATTATCTTGAAAACTTTTGACGGTGGGAGAAAATCATTTCAAGGTATTCTTATCTATATATAGTCCCTCTACATAATAGCCATTAAAAATTCTTTGGGGACAAAAAAAAATTGCGGTGGCTGAGTTAATATGGAATATCCCATATGTAAGCGTGTTTCCTCTGATAAACTCGAAATTTACCGACAGATTTTCAAAATTAAATGGAAATCTTGTTTAGAATTGATGAAACCGTGTGTAAGCCGAACCAAATTGAACCGAACGGTACCGTACCGCTAATTTGTGCTCGTAAAATGAACCTAGAGAAAAAACCAAAGCAGCTTTTTCAATTTGGTTATTTGTTTTGTGTAATTAATTAATTAATATAAGAATATAAAAAGAAAAAGTTTGGTATTCGAGGGCTGTTCAAAAAGTTATCGGCCTGCCAATTAAGGTCTCAAAATAAAAGGTGTAGAGGTGGTGGCCATGACCTCAGGTTATCGGAATTGAAAACGGTAAAATAGGTTATGATCAGAATTAATGTAATTCTGGCCTTCAATATTTTCAATATTTTTTTTAAAAAATTGGCGGCAATTTAAAAAAAATATATGATTTTTCAGGTTTTTTTTTGTAGTTTAGTGTAAAAAATAGTAAAAAAAATGTATTTCCTCTTGATTGAGGTACGGTCCAGAATTACATCATTTCTTTAACGATTGCAACATAACTGATCAAAATCAGTAGAACTACGCAATCGTGGCTACCAGAGACAAAAAAAGTGGTTTCGAGAAAAACGGCGGTTAAAATTTTGAGCAACTTGTTTTTCCTGATTATTTTAGAAAAATTTCATTTCGCTTCAGAACCTGTCCCAAGCTGACCAACAGATTGCGCCATTTTTCGTCACCATTTGGCTGACCAAGCCAGAAGCCGATTGTGTTATGGGAGCTACATGATATATTTATCCGATTTTGATCAAAACTAGCAAAATTGTGTTGAAAGTTTCAACTTGAAACATATAATATCTACGATAAACAAATATAAACACGCTACCTTTAATAAAAAAAAAGTTTTAACACTAAAAACTCGATTTTCATCCGATTGTTCTTATGGCAGCCTTATACTATTGTCATCCGTTTTTGATCAAAACTAATGAATACCAAGTTGGGTGACGCTACGACAAGTTTTTCTCACTAAAACTAGTTTTTGAACCGATCTTTTCTATGCAGCTATATGAAATAGCGATCCGCTCGCGTTCCGACAATTGTGCAGCCTATATTATTTGGTAATAATTTTAAAACATTTAAACCTTAAAAAAGAAACAACATATTTTATAAAATTGTTAAAAATATTTTTTTGTTACCATAAAATTGATTTTTCCACAAATGTTGACTTTAAAAACCCATAGGTAAGCATTTAGTAGGTGTTGCACCCCTTTTAAACATAGGTTGCATAGGTTGAACAATTATCTATCATTTACAATTTCAATTATACTATTATCACATTTGGTTCAAAAGCTATGATTTTTGAAACGAAAAAAACTAAAATGGCGCCACTGTGAAACGTTTGGGTTCGAATCAAAATTGTGTAACTTTATATGTGAAGTGACAAGTATATCTTTAGTTGCTAGATCAGTTGATAAATGTTTGACGAATAGAAATCGACTGTTTAAAGCCCAGTAGCTTTAACACGTACGATTTTTGTTTCATCTGACTTTGCATATTGTTGTTAATTTCCATATAAAGTTACACCTTTACAATTTGAAATGACACACACTCTTCTGTTATGTTTAAATCCATGAAATGAAGTCAATCAAAAATGTCGCTATTCTAACGATAAACAAGTGAAAGATCGAACTATCATTTTCAGATATTCGATGAGTTTAGACTTTTGCAGATTTTTGTTGGTATTAATATTTTTATAATAATTTATTATTTTCGATAAAATAAAATGTTTCCGATTCAAAATGATATGAAAAAGGTGATATTTCAAAAATATAAAATTCAACAGCCCATATTGGATTGATATATTATATCTTTGTATAAGATATCGTATCTTTCAAAAAGATAATTATTAAAAGCAACAAGCTTTTAAACTTTGAGGTACATTTTGTATTTGGACGTCTATACTGCTGCTTTTTTGAGAACCTCCCGGTTTTATTTTTAGTAGATTTGGACCAACAACAGCAGGTCAACAGCTGAATTCTCATGAATTGCTATAACTGCTTGGGAACGCCAAGGTAGCTTAAGTGCAAAGACCGACACCAAAGGCAGGCGCTGTGCTTCCATTTTGTCCAAGACTGTTATTAGTGGAAGAGAGAGATTTATAGTTAAGAGCAAACTATATTGTTTGTCACATTTTTCCTTATTCATTTGAGAAATAAGTTATTAAACATTAAAACGATGACAATTAATCATATTTTGTGGACATTTAATAATCGGAATGTTGCTTAGTTGCTTATATGCTCGTAAGTGTAAAATTCGCTTGCCCCTTTTCAGTATATCAGACCAACTTTTGATTTGTTTAACACGATTAATCAACTTCATCAGCTACAGCAACACAATGTAACAAGTATCACGCTCCTTTGGCCAGCTATTATGTCAGAAATGTCTAACCAAGTGTCCGTTGCAGACTTTGACTCTTTCCCCGAGTGGCTCAGAAACCAAAAATGAATCTGCTGACAGGTAACCAGCTGAAAAATGCTCAACATTCTGACAAAAAAGAAGTGCTTCTCATAATTTATGGCTGATGTACATGCATGAAATAAAAATCAACCAAGACACGATTACCTGATGACACAATGAGTTATAGTTATCAAAAGGCCAGATAATACGCAAGGATTTCTGTCACCGTGCAGGACAATTTGCTAAGCATTTTGCAGTTGAAGGCACAATTTCCTTTCGATTTCAACAACAGGAAAAAGAACAAATGCGAAAAGCAAAATCTACGATAGTTGCCACCCGCTCCTGCCATAGTCCCTAAAATGAGGCTAATAATAGACTTTGCGGTTGGACAACGAGTTTAAGAGGCGATTGTGTGTGTGTGTGTGTGGGTGTGTGAGTGTGCGAAAATTGGTTTTGATTTTACTTTGCCAGAGTGTTTGCTTTTTGAGCCTATTTTTCGATTAGATCTTTGAGTGACATACGAACAATTTGCATGCATAACACACTCTCCCATCCCAGTTTCGCTTCTGTTGGCGATGAACATGAAATTTGGTTACCAGGTACTTGAGATTTATTTTTAAGTGTATTATGAAATTTAAAACTTTAAGTTTAAAACACGTTTTTGGGTTTTACATTGATATAAACTGTCACTTGCGGTTGCACAAAAAAAGTTTTCGTCTATGTGTTACAACGAAATTCGATTAGACATTAGGAGCAGAGTTGCCAGCTATTGATTGCCAACAAAATGGCTAAAACGACCAACGAGGTTGTTTAATATTAAACAAAAACAAATTTTCAGAGAAATTGTTTGAATAAAATGCTTAAATGTTTCTTCTAATTTTGAATATGTTTAATCTGTAGTTAAGACTGAACCAGGCCAGGAAGTTTTTTAAGTAAGAGACAACAAAAGTTTAGACAAAAAATTATTAAACGTTGATTTGATCCTTTTTTAAGAAATTTAAAAAGTTTTTGTAAAAAAGTCGTAAAATTGCTTTTGGATTTGTTGGACCACATCTTTTGTAAGCACAATGATATCGAATCACTGTATATGGAGTTAATTAAAGGATATTTAGGTCTATTAATTAAGATTTCACGACAATAAAAAATATATAAAATTTTTTTAGCAAATTATAGGAAATTTTTAACTTGGTAAAAAACTTAAGAAAACAAATTTCTTTCAAGCCATCGTAATAATTCATAAAAGTTTTGATTCTGTTTTATTCCTAGGAACCGAAATAGAGATAAACCTTTGATCTTCGTCATGTCTTTTTTTCCGTTCTGACTTTTTAGGTCAAAGAGCTAGCAACCAAAAAAATTACAAATTCTCTCGAATTGGCAAAAAAAAAACTGCGTACCAGGTTCTTTTAATATCTTTCGGAAACCTCATAATTCTCTGTACCAGAGACCTAATTTGTGAGCTCACTCGCGCATTTCCCAGGCTTGTTTGCGCTTGTCGCTCATGTTGGCATCCAGCAAGCCTTTTGCATGCACGAGTAATAATAGTTCAAGCTCATTTAAGCATGTGAGCAATATGAGCATTTAAGCTTAGCTGCGGCGCTTGTAATTTCTTGCGCTCTGCACATCAATAAGTCAAGAGAAAGCAAAATTGAAGGCTATCATGCTATCTATTTGCTCGCACATGGTATTTTTTTTGTTATGCGAGCTCGACGATTGCACTTGCTCGTAATTTCAATAATGTGCTCATTCACGAATGGTTTTTAGATTTTAGCTTGTGTGTGAGCTTTTTTTTTATATCGGTAACTGGTAACACTAATGTCAATAGTTAAAATCTGGTAATACCAAAATAAAGTTCGACATTTTTTTCGAAATTCGCATAACCATCCGCCGTAGACAAATCATTCGCCATTAGAGATGGGCGCGGGACAGGAAATTGCATCCCATACCGCCCATCTCGTATCAGTAAATTTTCTGTCCCGTCCCGCAAAATCCCGGGAGTGTTTAAATTGTCCAAACATTTTTGATTCCGACAAAAAAAATTTTTGTATGTTTCTTTAAATCATGCAGGTATGCATTCTGAAACATATTTTTTTTTATTTATTTATAGTGAAATTTTTGTTGAGAAATAGAATTCGCTTAAAATAGTCGCCAAGCAGACGAGTTTGCCTTTGTTTTGGAAGTAAAAAAATGGTTGCTGATTAAGCTGTCACATTAAATAATTGCGGTGGAAGTTTTTCCATTAGTGAAAGCTCAGTACAGTCTTTCCAAAACGACGACAAAAAAAATCGAGCAGATTGTGCTTGATATCAAGCAGATTTCGTGTCGATGTTCGGCAAGACAGAATTTTCTTGGATTCAAGAAGAAAATACGAAATCGCATGAATTTTCAACCGAGTTTTTGTCTCACCTCCCCTTGCCACAAAGTTTTCTCGATTTCAGCGATTCTTCTTGAAAATTCAAGACGAAAAAAACTAAATTGAAGCCGATTTCAGTCTTGCCGAATCGTGCTAGTTCTGGAAGATACTTGATCTTATATTTAACACAATGTATGTACATGAGATTTTCATCTTCTTTATCTGAAGAGTTATTTTCTTTGTTACTTTTTTTACCATCGAAACCTTTAATTAATTCCAACATTGTTTCTATTTTTTTCATAAAGATCATTCTAATTTCTGCGGAAAAAATTTATCTCTTTGAAAGGAAAATTAAAAAACAGTGCGACATAATGAAAAGTAGTTGGTTCTCAGCGCTTTGTCAAAGCTGTTTAACATATGCCATTTATTTGTTGCATTTCTGAGGTGTCAAATAAATGGTCTGAGCAATGATTTAATGGCTTTCTGTACCAAAGCTCCAGCTTTCAGAACTTTCCTTTAGCCTGACCAAAAAGTTTAGAATTTAAATCATTTCATTTCACTATAATAATCTGAACTTCAGTAAATGAATCGAAAATACTATTAAGCATGGTGAAATAAGAGTTCAATGTTGTTTAAGAGATTTGGACAGTTTACTGTTAAGTTCAGAGTGTTTAAAATGGCTTACAAGGAGTTCAATTCTGTAACGTTCCCTTTATCGAATAGATCTGTCATGACCATGTTTAAATTGTGGCTTGCACATAGACTTGTGTTATAGTCAGGGCTGCAAATCGGTCCGGAACCGAACCCCTTAAAACCGGTTCGGTTCGGGTTTTTCGGACCGGCAAACCTCATACTGTTTGACCCGTCGAACCTCAACCCAAACCGGATCACTTTTTTCCGAAAATAATAAAAGTAATTTTACAAACAGAAAATTCTTAATGGATTATTCAATTTTTAATCAAATATTTTTGGAACAGATCTGAAAACGAATACCTAAAGAATATTGCGCTAACTTAGTTCGCGTATATATGAACTTCTTCAGAAAGATATAGTGTCTACACAGAAGAAAAAACGAAAATTTGGAAAAATCAATAGATGTATGGGGATAATTAATTTAATGGAGGGTTTTTATATCGGTTTCGGTTTGATTTGTTTGTTATTGTTTTGACTTTTGTTACTTTTCGATCTTTCGCTATGACATTGCATCCGACTGTTCTAATCCTAGAAGCTATTTCATTTTCAGATAGGATCCGTAGTTAAAACGAGACTTTTCGGATTGATGCAATAATTTAAGAACTGTTTTAATCCTTCCTACTTATTGGTTAAAGTACAATCAAGTTCGACTTGTACTTAAATATGTAATTTGAATGTCGGGACCACATAAGCTTTATCTAAGTAAATGACTAATGTCGGCTAACTGATATGTTTATATCAATTTCATATTCTTTTAACCAATTAAAACGTATTAATAAATAAAAAAAAACATCCTTTTTTTTAAGTAAACCTAGGTCCGAAACAAAACCTGGGGTTCAGAGGATCCAGGAACCGTTCCACGATCCCAACCCAAAGATTACTCACGCGTTCGAACCTCCGAACCGAACCTAATCCAAAAATTTTTAGGTTTGCAGCCTTGGTTGTAATGCTTAAAAGCTGCTTTAATATTGGCGTCATTTTCTGTGACTATAAAGCTACTTTTAAAACATTGCTCATAATTTCAGTAACACATTTCAAAATGTTTGCTCCGTCTTTCTTACTCTTTAAGAATTGTCGAAATGCTAGAACATTTGCTCCAATTTTCAGTAACGTTTGCGCAAGTAGCAAAAATCTTTGACCTAAAAAAAAAATGCATTATTTCAAAATAACTTAGTTATGTATATCCCCTATACTGGCCCTTCAATCTTAGATTTTTAATTACTGGTCAGAAATAGTTTCTTCTTGGACCCAAATGAAGCCATAAACAATTTCGGGACCCGAAGATATTTGTGATATTGGTATATTAGACCAAAGAAGAAGCAGAAGAAAACGTTAAATTGATGTGCTGATTTAGCACCCAATGAATTCGTTTTATTTCCAAACAGCAAAAATAAAGAGCATGGAGAACGTTTTTCTACGCCGCGGCGTACGAAGCTGTTGATGGCTAAATCCCAGTGGAAAATGCGACTCTAGAAGTAGAAGGTGTTAAAAGCCGCCCCAAAGTTTAAAACTGTAAAAGAATTTCGTTTGATTGACCCATTAGGGTCACCTTTAGTAAATGCTTAAGTATTAAATTATTTCTTCGCCTACCTCAATAGTGTGAGAAATAGTTGAGTGGTCAACATGACGTATGAGTAATAATTTTTGATGTTTGGCTTAGTTCAAGCGATTACTGCATACTTTTAGGCTCGGCCAAGACAACACACATATATTTAACGAAAAAGCAATTCCATATTGTCACCTGCCTACCAAAGTTGTTGATCTGTCAAACAGGGTGTCTTAAGCTTAAATGTGTCTCGGATCATAAGCAACTAAGCAAAATGGCAATCTCCTGTCATATTTATGCCATTTCATGCAAAAGGATTTACCATGAAATATTGACAGCTGCTTCTGATGCCGTTGCACATTTCGGCAAGAATGGGAAATGTTAAAGTTGAGTATACGATAATTGCAATTGAAATTGAAATTCCCAATGGCTGAGGAAATGAGCTTTGGGAAATTACTTTTTTCCAAATGTCATTCATTCTATTTGCACATTTTTTATAATTAAATTCTAACAATTGAAGTTGAACAAACAACTGAATAATATGAGAGAAATCAAGGCAATAAAACTGCCCTGCCCCACTGAGAAATACATGTTCCGGACACACACATACACACACCTCCTACAAACATGAATCGTGATTGCCATAGGCATCGCTTTTATCTACTGGTCTATTTGCATTTAAGATATATACATATAAATATATATATACATGTAAACACATATGCTAATATATAAAGTTCTGCTCGCTGATAAAGAGATTTGAATGAATGTTTTGACTGGCTTCCCTTTTTTTTTGTTAAAATTCATGGCCAGACTTGCTTGTTAATGGCCAACTAAACGATGTTTTATGAGGCCAACGACGTCAGCAGCCAATCAAAACTTTAGCCACTTTGTTTGTTGTCTATTAAATTACAAAATGTCACAGGATACCTGCTACCGATATAAAAAAGAAATAAATCTAATTAGCTTTAACTAGTTTCCCATTTTGCGTCATATTGAAATTCCATTAGCTCCAATGGCCACTTAGGAAAGTTGTTAAAAAAAAAAAAAACTTTAAAATTGAAAACTTTAAACCTTTTGTCTTCCTTTGGCTTTTTCTATCTCGCTCGAGTGAGTTGGAAATTAATGAGTTAGCCAGGGAATTTCTAATTGTTTGCTTTTCAAGCACACGGAAAGATGTTATATAAATGACCAACGTTAGGTTAGACAAATTGACATCTATACAGTTTGTGAGTGGGGAGGGAGGGTGGGGGGAAATGTAATTAATTGCTTAACATTTTATGAACTTAAATTGTGAGGTGTGACCAAATGGTAAATGTAAAATAAATGGAGTTGAAATTGAACTAAATCTAAGAGAGAGAGAGTGAGTGAAAGAGACTTAACAACTTGCAGACATTTAAATTACACAATTTGTGTAAAATCAATTTAGAAGTTGTACGCCGTACAAAAAAGTAAATATGGTCGCATTATACATATGTATACACATTGAAAAAGAATATTTTGTAAGCAGTAAATACAATCCACAATAAATTGTCCTTTTATAGCCACACTGCTTGAATGTTCTGGCATCTCAAACTCAAAGTTGTCTAAAAAAAATCGTGATTTAACGGATTCGTGCAAAATCAGGCAAAAGCCAATTAAACTAATGTATAAAGGACACTTTAATGAATAATATTGTATTAACAGTTACGACAATCTATGACAATCCACCAAACTTCTACTCCACGAAACCGAATTACTTTGAGCTTAAGCTGGCCTAAAACAGCACACTACAAAAACACAAAAAACAAAGGTCAAAGCACATATAGGAAACAAACTCAAATAAAATTTTATTAAACTAAGCTTGGACATTATTTTCCATAATTTACTTAAATTGTTTAAGTCTACTTTCATTTATTTTCATGCCTATAAACTTAGACAACATTTTGACACATACACTCAGAAATTTTTTTTTCATATTTAAGAAAATCTTGCCAAATGGACTTACCTTTATTTTAAAAATTTCTAATGAAAATTTTGCCCTGAAATTAAAAAAAATAGCTAACCATTAAAATAAAAAGCCCTAAAATTCAGAAAAAATATTTCTAAAAAATGGGAAAAATATGGTTTTTCTTATATTTAGAAGAATTAGATCAGCTTTTGATTTCTAAAAATAAGGACCTAAGTTACACTTAAATTTAGAAAAGAAATGTTCTAAAAACAAAAAAAATTTTTTTTAATTTTTATGTAAAGGTTTTCATAAAAATAAGAAACGTTTTTTTTGATTTTAGAAAAACTCAATTTAAGACCCAATTTTCTATAATTTATGGTGGTACATTCCTAAAATGCATCTCATTTTTTTTCTAAATTTCATTACCGCAAAACCCTGATTTTTAGAAATCTAAAGTTGTATTTTTAATGAAAGTCTTTTCTAAAAATAAAGCAAACTAACCCAAGGCGAAATAATATGGGCGATTTTCTTAATTTTAGGGCGATTTCGGCCTATTTTAGAAAGACAATTTTCTGGGTGTACAAAGCCACTTGCTCAGCAAAATTAAAATTTTTTTTTTTTCATAATAATAATTTTGGATTCTTTGCCCGCCGGAGTATACACTTTTAGAAAACAAATCGAATTTTCCTCAAATCATTATTTTTTTACGTATTTATGCCAAAAAAAAATTTATTATGAGCATGGAAGACATACCAATATGTCAAAAAATTATTTTTGTTCTTTGTGAAAAACATATTTTACCCAATTAAAATCTAAAAACACTTTCCTGGAAAATATATTTTTTTGTCGCTTAAGTTATTTTCGCGGTTAGGGTTCGATATGCAAAATTCACACAATCCAAAGCTACCCATCAGCTGACACAAAACCGAAAATGATAGTATCTGTAATGTATAGCATCATCATCGCAGTTCCTTTTTCAAAAAATGAACAGAACTGACCACGGAACACGAAGTGAATCTAGTCCTAATCGACTCTAACACCTGGAAAGAGAGTCAGTAGTCAATACGTAAGAGAACACACAAGGCAAACATTCGACGAGCCCCTAAATTCACATCTTGAGAGAGCAAATAATTACCTTAGAAAAGTCTAAGCATTTGCAGAGATATTTTCCAAATTTGTCGTACTTTTTTGGGTTTCCCTTCCACTTAATTTCTTTTAAATTAAATAAAAAACCCGCTTTAATTGAATGTTTATTTGTCATGCTGGGATTGCTGGTGCCGGCTTTCTTTGTCTTCATTAACGTTCCTTTTTGACATACGAAATCCAGTCGTTTGTGGCTTATTAAGACCTCATAAGTGATTTCAAAATAAATAATTTATAAGTCAAACAAAAACGCATTGATAAATAATAATTGCTGACAAATTGTTGTGCTTGGGCAAAGATGCCTTGAATAGAAACAAAAATCAATAAATTATTTACACCATGTCGACTAATTGTTAGGAGATATTTGGAATCATATTTGAAATTCTTGATTGCACAAAGAATACACTGAGTTTGTGCAAATGAATGTAACAGACAGAAAGAATGTTTGAAGTTTTTGGAACATAAACTCCTTATGCCTGCAAGCAGATAAAGTTTATTACTACTTTACTAACAGAGAAGCAGAGATCTTGAATTTATATATACCTGTGTACTTGTTTAAATGTACTCTACATCTATTTATTTATATAGTAATAAAACTATTAATTACCTTTTCCCGATCAAATGAACGATTCTCGAGTTACAGCATCCGTAATTTGAAAAAAACCTCATATGTCCCACAATTTTGAAGATAGATTGTTTTAACCTTATAGACATATATTTTAAACACAATTGCTAATCGATCCAATATACATCGTTTTCGATTACATGAACGATAACAGAGCTATAAGCAAATCAATATTCCGCAATTACACAGTTTGTGTGACCCCGCAGGCAAAAGTTATCACTTATATACAAACTTTGACAGGTACAGAGTATATTACAGTCGGTCTTCTTACTAGTTTTTAACATTGTTAGTTCTAGGCCTAAAATTGAGTCTCGATTAATTGATGGTAGTTACAGACTGTTTCACGTTAATGCCATGCCATTCAACAGACTCCTTCTTGCGCTATGGAATCAATTTAACATTTCAATGACGCCTGATTGGGAAGAACGAACTGATGCCCGCGTTGGATTTAACAGTTCGTGTGTACGAAACTTTTTATATTTTTTTTTAACAAAGTTCACATTATTGTCCAGAAAATTGGAAAATAAAAACTGGCACTATTCCTTGTCATATATTTTCCAGCTATCAATCCGTTGACTAAACACATTCGCCAATTTAAATATTGAGTTATGTGACAAAAAAGTGTCAAAAAATTGTATACAACTTTATCTGAGATCTCTGAGATCTAGGTGTTTAGGTGGGGTAGCGTATGTCTCTACTGTGCGGAAGGTTGTCGGTTCTATCCCGCTTCTAATTAAAAAGTTTTGTCTTTAAATCTTTTTCACATAAGGCCACCTTCACCAGCTGGGCCAGCTGTAAAGTATGTAGCCATGAAAAAGCTTCTAAAAAACTTTGTTGTTCGAATTTGGCGTTATACTGTAAGTCCCTTTCTCGAAGCGAATGGATTAAGAGAAGCTCGGTTCTTTGGGTCTGTAAAGCCAGGTATAGTTATCTGACTACTAGATTTCTTGAAATAAAAATTTAAGGTTTTTGAGTACACAAGTACCCCGTTGGTGTGAATGTGACATATTGGTATGTTTCTCCTTATGGTCCCAAATTTTACGGACTGATTTTTACAAAATTTAAAATTTATGAACAAAACATAACACAAAATGTAAGCTTGATATCTAATACGCAACTCAGGTATACCAGATCAAAGTCGTTCACATAAGGAGTAAACCCGGTTTAGATCATTCTAGAATATATTGCATTAATAATTCCACAAAAAAAAGTTCACGCCAGATGGGTGCCTTGCTTGCAGACAGCCGAAAATAATTTCAATTTTCCAAGAAGTGTTTAATGCAATTAGAACGGCTTTTGTCCTTACAAAATATCTCCACAATGTTCTTAGGCCAGTGCCTACTGCGTCCCTAACAAACCTGTACTAATTGTTGTTGTAGCTTTTTGATAAAGTTATATGCGTCTTGACTTAGACGAATTCCCGCGTGTTCATATACCTTGATAATGGGCTAGCAGATAATTTAGATTTGCGACTACTGATCTCCGATTTCCGATTTTACCTGCTGACTTGACAATCACAATTGCTAAAAATGAATCGACAAAAATGTATGATTGATGAAATGGATTACCGATTGATGGGTTAGACCAAATCTGCTGCAATCATTCATATTGTGTCACCGAATATTTAAAAAACGTATAAATTGATTTTTATTAGTGTTCTTATATTTTGGGATAACAAGTATTAAAGCCACAAAATCTCTTAAAGCCTGCAATCAATATCTCCGAGATTTTCGCAATCGAAATAAAACACAAATTGCAAAATGGGGGGTTAAAGGGGGGGGGGGCTGCTTCCGTGTTTTCAAATTATGGAAGATATTTTCAAATGCGGGGGCGGCGACTCACGTCTCTGACGGAAACGAGTGAGCGGACGGGTGTGATGTAGGGGTCGAATTCTCAAGGGGAGAGGACTGGGGGGGCGGCCTCTTCTGCGGGTGCGCGAGGTTTCGGGTCTTGGGAGAGAGGTCGGGGGTGGCCTTATAGTTCGCGTAGTGGGGCGGGCGGGTGAGGATGCGTCTTTTTTATGTGGAGATAGAGGTTTTCATGGGGGCGGGGAGGGGGCGGGCAAAAGGACCGTCGGCCTAGTACTGGGCTCGTCTAGTTGGCGGGTCGGAGGACGGACGGACGGAATATGGAAATATTGTGCTGACAAGTATTGAAATAGGGTCGGAGATAGGATTCAATAGTCAAAAGAATTTAATCAAAATCAAGATCTTAATAAATTTTCCAATTGTTTAAAGTTGAATAGGATTGAAAAAGGTTTGGAAAACAGATTTATTTGGAGAATTTTTCATCTTCTAAATAACAGAGTAAATTTTATGACATATTATGTGAAGATGATATAATACTTTTATCTAAATTGAAATTGAATAAAAATGGATCAATTTAAAAGCCCAGTTAAGGCAGTCCAATTTGCAATATATTTGTGCAATTAAAAAAAAAAGGAAGGAATTTTTCGGTGCCAACATTGGCATGTTAATCAACCAACTCGTGCATACAATTTCTCACAAATTTTCCACATTTTTTTTTCGTTTTCAGAACGATGAAAGCCACAGCGTGGTTTTGTCCGGTTGTATTAACTTTACTGTGCGCCACAAGGCTGGTTTGTACGGCACAGCGAGGCGGCGAAGGGAACTACGCAAACGGATATCCTTTGGACTATCTGGATGATGCACAGGCCATACAGGTGCGTGAACTGTCTCACTTTTAGCTGTTTGTGTGTGTGTGTGTGTGTGTGTGTTTTATCCTGTGGTTAGCAACAGTTGTGAATGTTTTTCAGTTTTTCAAATTCAATTATTGAGTTCTGTTTTTATGGTCAAACATTTGAAAAAATTGGCAGATTCTTTGATGTTGCTGGTAGATTAAATTAAAGACCAAGTCTGACCGCCTGCCTGACCTTCTGGCTGACATTCATTTTAATTAAGCCGAGAGTTCGCAGACGCACTAAAAGCAAGTCCTTCAACAACTGACAAAGACAGTCTTTTGTTTAGCCATTCAATAGGCATCCTGTGCACATATTATTATCATTATTAATAATAATAATAATATGAAGAGCCATTCGATGGCACACGGTCATCGCTGGAGCAAACAATTGCGGCCATGTCTTCATTAGTTATCTTCATCAGTTAAAAATACTCGTATTAATTGAAGTAGCCACGGCATTTTCTTAAGAAACTTATCGCCAATTACAGTTAAATTTCTAGTGAAGTCGCCATATCTTTATTGTAAATCATAATTTCCTATGAAACGCTTCTTAAGTTCCGTTTAAGTTTTATAATCTGTGTTTGTTAATCAAATTGATTCAATTTTATAAACTTCCCCTTGAAATCTTATCAGTAGAACAATCCACTTTATGCGTGCCAATTGACCACTTCAGCAGACTTTGGGTCGTCCATTAAACAAACAAATTAGTCAAAAGTTTAAAAATGAATTTAAGCTTTGGCAAAACACATTCGGATGGGTGGTTGGTGGTTGGATTACCTATGCTTCATTAGACTGAAAACAAAATGTTATTTGGCTTGTTGTTTATTTGCCTTGGAATACAAAAGCCAGAAGACAAATAGAAGAGAAAAGTTATAAAAAGTTAAATTTTTTTTACACGCTTATTGAAAGCAGATGGCAAAAGTTTGTAATTTTTACACCCCTGGGATGCGTAATTTTTTGAATACAGTTGAATGCTTCCAGGGTTTTAACGAAGACTGCAAAACTGTAATTATACTTAACAGAACTGGTTCCGGTCGGAATTTGTTATTAAAAAACTGAACTTCTTTTAATACCCGAAATATTGTTTTGTTATTTTTTATTATTAATCGTACTCGTTAAGCGTAGAGTAGTCGATCAAGGCGTGTAAAAAATTGAAATCGTTAAAATGTAAGAGAAAAAGTTAAAAAGAAAAATATTTTTTCCTGCGCATTTATTGAGTGAGACATGCTAAGAGTATTAGAAAAAATTAGTCTGATGTTTGTAACGCATTGAAGGCAACTTCTGCGACCCCATGTAGGGCGGTGTCTTCTCATATTCATGTTTTTGAAATCTATATGGATATTAAGAAAATGTATTACTACGTTTATGCTTATAAAAAATCATGCTTTTATGACCCTCAAAGTAGGCAAACTTTATTTTCTTTAATTATTATTTTTTGAACGAGATAATTTAAAGTCAGTTATGGCAGCAGATTGTCGGACCAGTCAAAGCTATACAAAAATAATAAGTGTTAAGGCTACTAAAAAATAAATATTTTCCTTAATTATTTATATTTATAAACATAGCATACTTTGAAGGGCAAAAATAAATATATTTTATTTGTGCATAAACGTAGTATATGTTGCCTACTTTTAGGCCGCTTTAAAAATATCTATGCTTGTGTCTACAAAGACCCGCTTTTGATTTTAAACCCGGCCTAAAAGAAGGCAACATACATTTTCCTAATAAACACCTAGATATTCAAAACATGAAGATGAGAAAACGGCTCTTAGTATATATATTCTATATTCATTATATTTCATGTCCTTCTGTCGGTCCGTCAGTTTTAATGGACAGTTGAAAAGTTATCGAATGGCCGTATTCCCATGTTCAAGTTTTTCAAATCTAGGTGCTTTTTGGAAACATATATGTTGCCTACTTTTAAGCTTTGATATTTAAATGCAGCCTAAAAGTACACTACATTATTTTCTCAAAAAGCACCTAGATTTGAAAAACATGAAAATGAGAAAACGGCCTTAAAATAATTATTTCAGTCAAATTGTTTTGCCAAGTTTAATAAAAACGGACGACTATATCGTATAGCAGCCATACATCCAATCGGTCAGAAAATTCGAGTGCATAAGTTGTTTATGTAATAAGCAAACACAACTACCTGATCTCAAACCAGCTTCTTCTAGCTAAACTAGTGAAAAAACTTTTTTGTTTTTATTAAAAATATTATCTTTGATTGTGAAAAGGCGCCATCTATTGGTCAGCTTGGGAAATTACTCAATTAGAATATTCACTCCGAAAATACGTTATTTTCAATCCGTTTTCATTTATTTTAGTTTTTGAAATAAGCCCACGTTCTCAAAAGTATACCATCCGTTCTATTTCCACGAACGCACTGAATAAATTCGTTCCTAAAATGGTTGTTAAAAAAATTACCGACTCTCTTTAACACTGAGCTTAGCCATCCCATGAAACTGTCTCAGATGGCTGTTATATATAAAAATATGCAAAACGCCCAGAGTCAAATCTCAGGGCCAGCGTAAAAAATGTAAAAGTAAAGAAAAACAAAAATAAGGTTTATGTACTCGAAGTGAGGAACTTTAAGTCAAGGATATTTCATTTTTTTGAAGGTACCAAACAATTTTGATGGGTGATGCATGGAATGCTCTAATTATTCTTTATCAGCCTCAATATCTCAAGCCTCAATATCCAAGCGATACTTTCGAACTAAGAGTATGAATTCAATTAAGGACTAAAGTTGTCAATATGGTGAATGAGGGCAGTCCTCTAAAACTGGACTGCAGTGAAAAGTATCCCAAATATTTTGAACAAATTCCTGCTTGTATTCCCATGCTTAAGTTGGCAAGTGAAAGTCCTTTATTCGATTTTTTTTCCAAAATATAGCGGAAAAAACAATTTTTTGATGACCACACTAAGCATAAATTGCTAAATTTTGAAGCCTTTATGTAGCTGATAAAAATCAATTTATTAAAAATCTAATTGATATGACATTTGCTTTAGTGAACATTCATTCAAATGTACAATAAAAACATTCATGTAATGCTAGGTAATGGTTTGCGGATAGTTAACGTATGACAGCACAAAGTGTTCTATAAAATATATAAAGGTTGGTCCGCATTTACACGACGAAGTTTCCTAGCTGAAGTTCATTATAAAGTTTCTAGGGAAGAGGTGAAGAAGGGCTGGCGAAGCTGGCAAAACTTTATAACCCAGCTGTGGCATGTATTAATTCACATTTTCTTTGTTCAGATTGATCTGATGCAGGGCCCTAGTATTTGCTTAAGACTTGACACTTTAAAAATGAAAAAAAAGTTAATTATGTATGCAAAATTATTCGATTGTGATGTAGACTAATCAACGGATTTCCAATGTTGCCATCTGCATCATATTTTTATCTGCATTTATGCTATTCATCATTTCATTGAACCAAACTTTGCTTGCCCGAGGGAACGCCCAACACTGAAATATTTTCTGCTAAGAACAAACCAAACTAAAACAATGTGTTATGCAATCGTGAGCTGAAAGTTTGTCCAGGAACAGAATTCCTTTTTTTTTTTTTTGTTAAATTGAAAATTATGCAGCAAGTTTTGAAAACTATTCATTTCCATTTTAAATTACACTTCTGCAATGTAATTTGCGCATGTTAAAGCGTGTAGCCAGCCAATTGGCAATAAATTGACATTAATTGAATTGTAACAACTTGCAGATAAATTTTATTCAATTTTCTATTGAACCTGAGCTGAGCTGGGTGGACCACTTGGCCAGCGATTATGCATTTTTATGATTTGTTTTGATGCACCCTAAAACTAGGGCAATCTAATCGCTCTTGTAGAATATTTCCATTGCCAATGCCAAATAATAAGTTAAATACATGTAAATACATACGTCATTATCGATTGTGTTTTTAAGGTGGTGACCAATCGATTCATTAGTCTTATCGTGTTATTTTGTTTCTTGAATGAAGTGGAAATTTTCGACAATTATCAATTATCGTTCGGTTTTATTTTATAGCTCCTATTAGAAACTGAACGAGAAAGTTTAAATCAGACATTCATTTGCCCAATCTGCCGCCTTTTCAAGTGGAGCGAAACCGCGTAATCGCTCAACAGGTTTCGTCTGGCTTTAAGATTGAAAAACCCACTTGAGAAATTGCACAGAGTTTTTGGGGAAAAAATTATATTTTTTTAATGGTTGTATAAAATTAAAACTAAAGACAACTTATGATTAATAACACATCGGATAAATAATGCTTTTCATTAATGTACAATTTTAATATATGCTTTAAAGTCGAGATACTACACCTAGTAGGTCTAATATGGAAACGTGTTTTCAGCGCTCCTGCGACGAGCCGCTACCCTCCTCGGCCCCTGTCGTACAGTCTTCTGGGGTCTGGCTATTTTCTTCGGGAGCATCAGAAGTGGAACCCTCGGGTTCTTCTGTCGCCAGTGTGGTGGAATCTGCAGGTTCCACTGGAGCCTGAGTGGTAGAAACTTCAGGTTCTTCTGGACCCTGTGTGGTAGAAACTTCTGGATCTTCCGGAGCCTGAGTGGTAGAAACTTCGGGCTCTTCTGGAGTCTGAGTGGTAGAAACTTCTGGATCTTCCGGAGCCTGAGTGGTAGAAACTTCGGGCTCTTCTGGAGTCTGTGTGGTAGAAACTTCGGGTTCTTCAGTAGCCTGAGTGGTAGAAACTTCTGGTTCTTCTGGACCCTGTGTGGTAGAAACTTCGGGCTCTTCTGGAGTCTGTGTGGTAGAAACTTCGGGTTCTTCAGTAGCCTGAGTGGTAGAAACTTCTGGTTCTTCTGGACCCTGTGTGGTAGAAACTTCGGGCTCTTCTGGAGTCTGTGTGGTAGAAACTTCGGGTTCTTCAGTAGCCTGAGTGGTAGAAACTTCTGGTTCTTCTGGACCCTGTGTGGTAGAAACTTCGGGCTCTTCTGGAGTCTGTGTGGTAGAAACTTCTGGATCTTCCGGAGCCTGAGTGGTAGAAACTTCGGGCTCTTCTGGAGTCTGTGTGGTAGAAACTTCGGTTGAGTGGTGAACTTGGGTTGGGTGGTGGTGTGGAGCCTGTGTAGAAACGGGCCGAGTCTGTGTGTAGAAACGTTGGATGGTGGGGTTCTTCAGAGCCTGAGTGGTAGAAACTTCTGGTTCTTCTGGACCCTGTGTGGTAGAAACTTCGGGCTCTTCTGGAGTCTGTGTGGTAGAAACTTCGGGTTCTTCAGTAGCCTGAGTGGTAGAAACTTCAGGTTCTTCTGGACCCTGTGTGGTAGAAACTTCTGGATCTTCCGGAGCCTGAGTGGTAGAAACTTCGGGCTCTTCTGGAGTCTGTGTGGTAGAAACTTCGGGTTCTTCAGTAGCCTGAGTGGTAGAAACTTCTGGTTCTTCTGGACCCTGTGTGGTAGAAACTTCGGGCTCTTCTGGAGTCTGTGTGGTAGAAACTTCGGGTTCTTCAGTAGCCTGAGTGGTAGAAACTTCTGGTTCTTCTGGACCCTGTGTGGTAGAAACTTCGGGCTCTTCTGGAGTCTGTGTGGTAGAAACTTCGGGTTCTTCAGTAGCCTGAGTGGTAGAAACTTCTGGTTCTTCTGGACCCTGTGTGGTAGAAACTTCGGGCTCTTCTGGAGTCTGTGTGGTAGAAACTTCGGGCTCTTCTGGAGTCTGTGTGGTAGAAACTTCTGGATCTTCCGGAGCCTGAGTGGTAGAAACTTCGGGCTCTTCTGGAGTCTGTGTGGTAGAAACTTCGGGTTCTTCAGTAGCCTGAGTGGTAGAAACTTCTGGTTCTTCTGGACCCTGTGTGGTAGAAACTTCGGGCTCTTCTGGAGTCTGTGTGGTAGAAACTTCGGGTTCTTCAGTAGCCTGAGTGGTAGAAACTTCTGGTTCTTCTGGACCCTGTGTGGTAGAAACTTCGGGCTCTTCTGGAGTCTGTGTGGTAGAAACTTCGGGTTCTTCAGTAGCCTGAGTGGTAGAAACTTCAGGTTCTTCTGGACCCTGTGTGGTAGAAACTTCTGGATCTTCCGGAGCCTGAGTGGTAGAAACTTCGGGTTCTCCAGGAGCCTCTGTGGTAGAAACTTCAGGTTCTTCTGGAGTATGTGTGGTAGAAACTTCGGGCTCTTCTGGAGTCTGTGTGGTAGAAACTTCGGGTTCTTCAGTAGCCTGAGTGGTAGAAACTTCTGGTTCTTCTGGAGCCTTAGTGGTAGAATCTTTGGGTTCTCCTGGAGTCTGTGTGGTAGAAACTTCGGGTTCTTCAGGAGTCTGAGTGGTAGAAACTTCGGGTTGTTCTGGAGCCTTTGTGGTAGAAACTTCTGGTTCTTCTGGAGCCGTAGTGGTAGAATCTTCGGGTTCTTCTGGAGTCTGTGTGGTAGAAACTTCGGGTTCTTCTGGCAACTCAGTTGGACTTTTGGGAGCCAAAGTGCTTTCCCAGCCACCTGGATTGCTTTCATTTTTATTTATATCAAAAATGTCATTGATTCGGTCATCTCTCCAGCTGTCCCAACCTCCATTGTCTCCTCTCCAGAGAAGATTTGGCCTGGCGGCTACCAAGGCCATTAGGACCGCAAAAGTGGCAATTATTAGAACCTTCATGTCGTTATAGTTCGGAGTATACTAATTGCTTGACAACTGACCGCAAGCTTTTATAGCAAGCAGAATGAAGATAGCAGTAGCCACAACTATTCGCCAATTGGTCCCACTCCCAGACATTCTGACCATAAAGCACTATCTAATCGGCAGTGTCGTGTCTGATAACCCAAATGACAGAAAGTGAAATTTTCATATCTATCCAATACGGCATTGAGGACTTATAAACAGATTAGTGTTTATTTGACTTATGTTTGATTCCGGGAAAATTAAAGACGCAATGATCTTTCAATAGAAATATGTGCAAATCCAAGTCATAAACTAAAGTTATAAAGACAAATAATGATACTACAACAAGAAGGCACTTAAATCCTTGTAAACCATAAGCATCTGTGATTTTTGGTGTAATTTTTATGGGCCATTTTATCTATCTGTGATGGAAAGACACTATCAGCAATTAAAATACTTGAATTTTTCCTAACCCTAACCCTTATCTCATGAACCACATCAATCAAACCATTTACAATAGACTTTCGATTGGCTTTTGCAAAACAGTTGAATCGCACTTTTGGTGTGGCTTTCGTCACTTTTTCTTACCTTAAACTTTCTAACCCACAATCTCACTGTAAGTTTTAGTTAGAATTCATCAATTAGCATTCCAAATGTTTGTTTGATATGTGACTCATGCAAATTACAAGAAATAGTTCCAAGTTATCAGCTGCATTTGTTTACAAGTTTCCTTTTCTTATCATATTAGTACATTGTTGCCCATATTGAATAGGTTTTTCATAACCCATTCATTAATTTCAATTATGATGGAAAAACATAATAGATAAGATTGGACATATTGGAAAGGTTTGCCATTAATTAGAAATCGATTAAAGACAATTCAATTAATGCTTGTGTTGGTTCAACATTCGTTTGACACGTGTTCGATTTATAATTTTATCTGCACTTGAATTTGTATACTGAATTTTATAAAGCTGATATGTGAAAAATTTCCTATGGATAACAGAGAATTATTGATGTTTAATTTTTGTAGCCACACTTTTTGCCGATATTTGTTAACAAAACATTAGATAAACTTGATTAATCTACATAATTTTGTTGAACAAGTAACCAGTAACCATTTGAACCAGTTTAGCAGCCTTATGAACCGGTTCCAAGAGAGCTTCGGAGGTTCGAACCCTAAGTAATATTTGATATCTATTGGATTGACAAAAAAAGTCATGTTGGATTTTTTCATTAAATTCAGAGGAAATTAGCAAATTGGATGAAAACAAAAGAGTTTCTTACTTACAATGGACTGGTACAAAACTTGAGAATAATTGCTCATCAAACTCGCCTCTCAGTTGGTCTATGGTTTCGCGTGAGAAGCCAAATGTCAACCAATTCTAATTCGCAGTAATCATCGCACGGTGCCTTGCTCCAATGACTGTAATGTTGCGATTTTCTTTAGTTTTGAAAAAAAGTACGGTCCAATGATGACGCCGGCCCACAAACCGCACCAAACAGTGAATTTATCAGGGTGCATTGGCAGCTCTTGAACGTTCTCTGGCTGCCCTTAAGTATAAATTCGGCTTTTCTGATTTTTTGGATCTTCATTTAACATTTCTAACTCCCATTTAGTTGGTTTTATACCGAGGTCCTTAGGTAAAATCTGCCAAGTTGTCGAATAACACCAGCGCAATAGTTGAGAACGACAGCGAATGGACATATCGCCATATTCATTGAAACTGGTCGATACATCGGCAATATTCTTCTCCGTACGCACTATCCCTATACGGGTTAGTGGACAAATGGCATGAATAGATTGTTCGGAGGGTCGATTATGACCTCCATAAAATGGACTTAATTTGCGAAACACTTTTCTCAAAGAGCACGAATATAATAATAATATTCAATGATTTGCAAGCGCTGTTCGTTTGTTATTCATGTTGAAGTTCATTTTCGAAATGTCAAAAAATGTACACTGAAGAAGCAAATAGCTTTAAAATCACCCGTTATTATAGAGCTTTGAAAATTATTTTAAGTTCAGCCTTTCTGTCAACTGAAAAACAAAGAAAAGTTTTTGTATCAATTTTCAGCCTTATTTCTGGATTTTTCAAAATTTACAAAATGAAGTTTTTATTTATTTTTTGTTATGTAAAGCTTTGATAACAAGTTTGAAGATGATTTGAGGATGAAAAAACGAGTTTCTTACCACAGTATCCCGCCTATGTTCTGACTTTGGCGGTAGATATTTTATTCTTTGATAAGATTTTGGAGCTTAAAAATAAACTTTGCCCATACAAACTTGAATCCTGAAAAGACGATCAACTATTTATTAGACGGATGATTTATTCTACCT
Organism: Lordiphosa mommai; assembly: GCA_018904225.1. Lineage (NCBI taxonomy): Eukaryota > Metazoa > Arthropoda > Insecta > Diptera > Drosophilidae > Lordiphosa > Lordiphosa mommai. Next base: position 33,914 of record JAEIFT010000315.1, on the reverse strand, counting down.
TGCTTCAACTTCTGATTAAGTTTTTAAACGCAAAGCAAATTGGTTAAAAAAATATTTTTTAATTTTCTTTCGATTTTTTTATTCTACACATTTATAGTATTTTCCTGAAAACACATTTCCCCCATTCTCATTAACATTATAACCAACATTTCGAGCAACGTCTATTTATAAAAAACAAATTTGTGGGAAAAAAAAATGATTATTTCGCCAACTTTTTCACTTCACTTTTGCATGATTTTTTCCATTTATTATGCCTTGGGCTCAAGAACTTTTTAAGTGAATTGCATATAATTTTCTACTCTTCTAGGATGATTATTTACTGACTAAACGCAACAAACCCTCGCTGTCCATTGTCAATCCCTTGGATGTGCTGCGTCAGCGGCTGCTCTTGGAAATAGCACGCAGGCAGATGAAGGAGAATACACGGCAGGTGAGTGGCGCACAATCAAAACCACTTTGACCAGTAAACTTGGTATTTTTAATAAGCTCAAATGAGAAACAAAAAACTTTTCTTCTCAAGTCGCAAGACAAACAAAACAAAGCCAAAAGCAAATTTCACTTCAGAGTGCAATTTGATGTAGCGGCTAATCAAAGAAATTAGAAAGGTAAATGAGAAAAATAGTTGCATAAACTCATAAAAAAAACTTTATTAATTTACAAGACATTCGACTTTAAAATAGATTGTATATACCTGCCATACAGGTAGGTAGACAACAAACAAAGAGGCTGAAAAAGGCTTAAATGGCTTAAGCCTTTGGTCTAGAGGCCCAAAATGCAAAAAAAAAGAAAAAAGAAAGCAAGCAAGGCAAAGGCAAAGGCTTAACAACGCCAGCGAATGCGAAACCAATGCGGCGTATGCGTAACGTACATAAATATTGTTCAGCATACATAACACAACGAATTTATTTGGTTACCGAAATGATGCACCCCCATGGCGTTGGCGAACGAGAAAAAGGCAAGGAAAATCAAACGATTTAAGGCCAGGAATTCAAACGATTTGTGCCCGCAGGGGTAGCAGCTGGGGACATGGGGACCTTGATGTTGACGAGTTGGTTAAACAAAATTGCGCGCTCCATTTACACATGTCGGGTCACATATATATTGATTTGTCAAAGGGATTGCGAGAAATTAAAGCATGAGGCATAACCTGATGCTCTGATGAATGCAACTGAATAAGTTGTCGAGATTGTCGTAAGTTAAAAAAAATCTGAATCTTATTCAAATTCAATTGGGACTGATTCATTACATCCACCACGCTCTTGAGCTCCATGTGTGTGCTTCTTCTAAGGCTTAATGGTATTTTAATAAGAAAAGATTTCAGATGAAAACCTCTTTGCAACACAAGTGCGAAAAGGGTAAAAAAAACATATACACGGAGAAAAAAAAAACGTATTTCGAACATGAATGCAGCAATTGGCTTTATTAGCTCAAAGTTCCAAAGCCAAGCATCTCTCAATCTCTTGACTTATGTGCTTTTTAATTTTAGCAGCAGAGAAAGAACCCTACATTTTAGTGCCGAAAACGAAAGGCAACGCTTTTAATGGCTGATGCCAAAAGCTGGTTAGACTGCCCAACCGGACGGAGTGTAAGAGATTTTTTTTAAAACTTGTTTATTAAATGTTCCCAGACTTCCCGCAAACGAAATTTCGTCATTTTGTAGGCTGTGGTACGGGGGTTGCTATTTAGATTTCTGGCCTACGCAGAAACAAATTTCAATTTTTTTCAGCCCCTCATACAACTTCAAAATATGTAGGCTTGCTTAGTTTTTTCTCCAAAACAATTGATAAGGATACAAGTAGCCTGCTAAATCTTATTTTTGTACTCGAATCATATTTAGAAATTTTAGCATTTTATTTTCAAAAATTAATTTAAAATCTAGCTACGGCCCTGGCCATATTGCCTATTAATGGTATTTTTCCAGCAAATTTAATGGCATACTTTTACTGTCATATTTGAATTAAATGTATTCGATGAGTTTTACAAAATGTCACTTTTTGATCTGCCGAACAATAAATTTATGTAATTTCTTTAAGCTGAATATTTCAAATGTGTCCGTTGAATATTGACAATATTTTTCATGCCAATCGAATTGATGGAAAATATTACGGCATAGCGTACTTGTTAGTTATCTTCAATGAAGTAATCACCTCACTTGTGCCACTTGCCTTTAAGTGTTTTAGAACAGAGGAAGTAACAGTTCTCGACTATTGCAGTTGAAGAGCTGGATTACCATTGCATTTTAAATTTATACTTCCAACTTCTACTATTTAGTTATGTCATACCTGTATAAGTAAAACCTACAAAATTTATACTAAAATTTAGAAACATTTTCTACATTTTTTTAGAAAGAAAAAAGTTTAGTTTTTATTTAAAATATTCTTTATTTATATACAATTTAAGGTTTTATTTCTAGAAATAATCATTTAAAATTTTGAAAAAGTTTAATTTTTTGTGCTGTTATGACACGACATTAAAGGAACCTATTAATAAGATAATTATTTCGAATGACTCAGCTTTTTCGGTAAAGAGAACGACACAAAAATGTGACGATATTAACATAGATGCATTAAGATTAATTTTTCGATTATATAGAAAAATAGTCCCATATGTTCGACAAATCGCTTTTGACCCAAAAACGACCCAAATCGTAGGAAAATTTGAAATCGGAACCATTAACCGAAATTAAGAACCGATATTAAATAGAAACCGTTATATTAGAAACCAAAAAAACAGGAACCATTGCGAAACGCGCATACAAATATTGTTTCGGTTTCTTAATATTTGCCTTACTGATTTATGATTATTTCAGCTGAAAATTGCACAAAAAACCGTTTGGAACAATTTAAATGAGGCCGGATACAAACAAAAAATAAAAAAATAGTGGATTCTTTTTTACTACATTATATATACATCATATATTTCAACTGATAAGACAACCAAATTTACACAAAAAAATTTTACATTTTAGAAATTTGCACATAAAATAAACCAGAATAAAATTCTTCTTCAAAGATCCAAGAGATATAGAAAAAATTTCAAAAAAAGAGGAATAACTTTTTTTTTGATAAAAATAAACCCTCTAATTAGATGTAACGGATTTTTAAGTCTAAGAAAAATGAAAATGATAGAAATATGTGAAGATAAATTTTAGAAATGAAGTTTCTTAGTTTTAATCATATTTCGCCCTCAAATTTGGAAATATTGGGTGTATGCATTGAAAGCCGCGTATTCGTAAACAACTTCAATTTATCATGCGCACCGATTTTTGGACAGTGACAGGCGTTGCATCTTAAAGAGCATCAAATAATACATTGCATTCAATCTGTCATACAATAAAATCGGTTTTTTTATTCCATTAGAAATGTCGAGTTGCGAAACAGCATTTGCGGGAAGTTTTGCTTTATTGGCTCAATTCAGGGATGCAAACAGGTTTTGAACCGAACCTAACCGTACCCAGAACCGAACCAGTGTTCTTTCGAAAAACTATATATTTATTGTTGTTATATTTTCTAAGGTATTGAAAGTGTTGATTCTTTTTAACGTTTTAGATATTAGTAGTACATGTTCTTTTCGTTCAGAGGATTTACTGACGCTTACTTTTCCTAGATCATTTTATATTTTTGTTTTAGCCATAATAGCTGGAAATCCAATTAATGCACTCCTTTTTCGAAATGCATATATATTGCATATCTGATCTTTATATGAGACATTATCAGCTTCAACATATGGGTAGCGCCTTCAGATTTCTGTCTTTATATAATATGTACATTCATCAGCTCACCAATCGGTGGTTAGCATTTAGCTTTCTAGGAAATCTAATCCAAGATACCGTAAGATTTATTTAGGAAAGTTCAGATATTCGGGATTGGCATTAAAATATATTAATCGTGAATTACGGATTGAAAAAAACTTTGGATTATAAACCGAACCGGTGGTTTAAAATATCTCTGAGCCACTGAACTGAACCACTTCTTATTTTCGAGCGGTTTGCATTCCTGATTCAATTTAAAGAAAGAAAAGTGGAACCGAAGGTCATCGTTTGCTTTCTGAGGCTTATCCTGAATATGCTTTATCATTTAGAACGTGCCAGGAGCGGTTTGCTCGATTTAAAAGTGGTGATTTTTCCGTGGAAGAGCTTCCCGGCCTTCAACATGAAAATGCTCGGCCACATATTGCAAACGTGTTAAAAACATACATAGAAACGCCAAAATAAGAAATTCTTCCGTATCCGCCGTATAGCCTTGACATCGCTGCTTTGGAATAGGTAGTAGTACGATCGATGACTAATGCCGAATGCATAAAAATGGATCGATTCGTGGATCGCATCAAAAGACGCATCGTTTGTTGAGATGGTATCCGAAAATTGCTAGAGAGATGGGAAAAAGTAGTGGCTAGCGATGGACAATACTTTGAATAATAATTGTCTAACCATTTATTCACAGAAATATGTTATGTAAGGAAAAGCTAAGGCAAATCTAAAGTTTGCATCTGTTTTAGGGCGTATTTAAAGCTGATATAACCCTTTACGTATTAGACCTTAGTCTTATAGTACGGGTTGAAATCAATGCAAATCGCAAAAGATCTCTATTCTGCAGTATGATTTTAGGCCGATTATTTTAAACCATAATTAAAAAATATTGTTCTGCTTTTTAGAAAGATTTTCTTTAGGTTAAGAAAGATAAACTTACAATTTAGCATATTTATTTGTCAGTTTTCGTGACAGATAGTTCTATGTGGAAGATAGAGGAATCGTAGCTAAGGCGAGCTTGTCTGGGCGATGAAGGTACAGAAGCGTTTAGCGAAAGTGTTCGTCCAAAAATAAATAAATATAGAAATCAGTATATTTTAATTATTGGACATCTTGAAACAACTTAATTTTTTGAATATTAAAAAGAAATTATATTGTACCGGTATACCGATAAAAAAATTTATTCAAACCAAAAACCGAAATAAACTGAAAGCCGAAATAGAAAATTGAACCAAAATTCTCATTTCGGTACGTATCGGAACTGATATTCTTTTGGGGTTTAATACCAGATTATTATTATAGTTGTTGAATAAAATAAGAAATAGAATAAAGAGACATTTTCGGCAAATTGGCGGAGTAAGCTCAGCCGTAGGTCCAAGTTTTAGTTGATGTCCAACTTAAACTTTACATTTTCCAGGTTGTAAATGGCACATAAACTCCGTTCTAGTATTGAGTGTAACTTTGGCTGGAACATGGCAAAATTATTTTCTGCAAACAAACAAACAGACATACATGGCTAGATCAATTCAGCCCGCTATCGCGATCTGATAAGTTGTGTATGTGCTGCATACTTTCAGGGGGGGCGACACTAATGGTCATTTGCTTCGTAAAATATTATTTCTGTTGCCTGTCCTTGGGTGACATGGAAAATTCTCCTACAAATTTGTGTAATTTGCACAAGTTAAAAATTCAATTAAAAAGTATAAAAATTTAAATTGCAAATCCAATTTTCTGAGTGAGCAACTAAAATATTTACGCCATTTAAATGAAACGCCACTCGTACACGTGTCCTCCTCTACATGAACATTTTCTTTCACTCATTTCCTTTAATGTCAACCTATTTCTATTTTTTCTGCTTTGTGCACAGGTTGAATTGAATCGCGCCATACTGAAGAATGTGGGCAAGCGTCACTACCAGGAGCAGCAGAGGAGCGAGAACAGCAGCTGCAGCGACTACATTTCCCCAGTCAACTGTGGAGCTTGCCGCAGTTCTCTTCGTCACGATTTTTTGATTTTCTGCAACATCCACAAACACAGGCAAGAGGCGGAGGAGCAGCAGCAGCCCAGCAGAAATCCCTAAACGCGGTGGACAAACATCAGTCAAACGGAAATGAAATTGCGAATGAAACAAATCATGAAAATGGCAATGGAAAAAGCGCAACAGGCAATGCCAACGACATGGAGGATGAGCAACAGCAGCAGCAGCAGGAAGACAACCTTAACTGGGCCAACAACCAGCAGTCGAATGACCTAACTGTGGATGCAGATGCAGACAATGGAAATGAACCGCGACGTTTGCCCTGGCGTTTTCTTTTTGGCCTGAACAAAAACCAACAGCATTATGCCAATTAAGTGGCTAACACACAGATGGACATACATACAGACAGACAGACGGATAGAGTAGAGGTAATAGACAGTTAGTAATGTACATTGACGGTTCCTAAATGGCTGGCTCTAAGACAGGCATGTTGTGTGTGCACAAACCCCTCCGATAACATAGCTAACTTATTCCCCACCCCCCACCACCCCCACTCCCTTCCCCACATTCTTAATTAACTAACAATGATTCGTGCTACCTCTCTCTCAGATCGAAACGAAAAGTGGGGCATTCCTGGTACTTTACTCAAATTATATTTATCGCTTAGCAAAAGGAAAAACAAATAAAAAATTCGCAAAAAAAAAAATATATGGCATTTGTTTAATAGCATAAATGATGTTGATTGAAAATATGTAGTCATAAATCTATGTAAATCAAAATATTACATGTATGTGTATGTATGTGTGTGTGTGTGTGTATCTAAAGCCAATCAATTGCATTCTTTTTAATTAGTTATCCTAATTATATCGTTTTGCAATTAATATTTATGGCATTTTGATGTTAAGCCTCTCTCACATTATTGTTTTCGTTTGTTTATATAACAATAAACACTCCGCGGGCGGAAATTTGTGTATGTTTATGAATTTGTTGATTTTTGTTACTGATGCTCAAGTTACATTTGTTAAATTTAAGTTTTAAGCAAATCATGTTACATTTACACACACACACCCTCAACGTTCTGTACATTTTATGTGAAACATATAAAATTCTTTATATAACTATATATGTATGTAAATAAAATGATTTTCTCCCCAATAAAAAAAAACCCAAGCTGAACTAATGAAAATCCCCTCAAAAAGAAAAATCAAAAAAAAAAAAAGAAATTCTATTTGAATTATAAAATTATACATAACAAAATTATATATATATGTATGTATATGTATTTATTTAAAAACCAATTGAAGAATAAATCAATCTAAAATATTGAAAAGTATTTAGTGTCGGCTGTTGTTAATTGATTGGTGACCCCGACGTACTGTGAAAGCCATACAGAAAGCAAAATCGAATCTTTTGATTCTTGAAGAAGGCGGTGGTGAGATTTTGTTTTAGGGTTTATCGCACAAATTCAAGCCTTTTATGCTTGGACCGTTTAAATTCGTCCTTCCTAAAAACAATTTTATATAACAAATATATTTTTATGGGATAGAGAGGGTAGAGAGAGCACACAATATGAAAATCCATTCATTTTTTTTTTTTTCTTTTTTCCCAATATAAGAGAAAAAGGGGGGGGGGTGGTGGAGTGGTTGTGGTGGTAAAAGATTGTGGGTGCTAGCGTAAGTTGACAATTAAAGTTATAATATTTCTTTGTATTTCAGAAGATCTGTTAAGTATAGTGTGAGATGTCCCAAAGATTGAGTGTGAAAGCAAACTGGGTATCCAGCGCTTGTGAAAGAGTATTTATTCCCACTCTAACGGCATGTGCTCTTTTGGAACCCCACAATTTTGACTAAAGCTTCTGCTTATACCACCCCATCCACTCTTGGATAGATGTTCCCAGTTTAGTTATTTTGTTCACTCTCTAACATGCTTGTTTGGTTTTTTATTCCTCCTAACATTTGATCACCTATAAGCTCCTAAAGTTAGCATAAGTTTTGAGATGTCAATTTAATTACGTCAAGTTAAAAATATTTATAATTTTGCATTGGCAAGCTTAAAGTTGATTATTTTGCAAGTACTTATTATAAAAGATTAAAAAAAGAAAACTGTACCGGCTGTTCAGGTGCTTACAAAAATATGTAATATAATGTTTCAAGTAAAAGTATCAAAACTAAGGCTGCAAACCGATACCAAACCTAAGCACAGCAAACAGTTTCGATAAGGGTTTTTTGATCGTACCCGGACCATGAATCGAACTTTTAACATTAACATTTAACATACTCCTCGAACTGGACCACTTATTAAAAAAAGGTTAGATTTTTAAAAGTATTTTGAATACAGTTTATGAGAGCAATGGAAAATAAAACAAGTAAGAAAGTCGGTCAAGCCCGACTGTAATATACTCTGTACCTGTTTATATGTGACTGATAACTTTAAAGTGTGAGGTTTTTTTCAAATTCTGGTGTGGCAACTTTTCGACTATCGTTCATCTGGTTGAAAAACGATGTACGGCTCGATAAGTAATGATGGGTAGAATTACCCTAGTACATAACTCGTAAAATTATCAAATTTGACTCACATGATATTTGGAGTATATGTTTGAGTGGCAAGAAAATGCGGTGCACCGCCGGTTCTCTGATTTGTATATACCTATTAACATAAACATATCTATATTAGTCACGCGGAAATCACGCGTGATTTCTGACCGCATACCACAATTGCATCGCTCCTCTCAACTCGGTCTATGCCTACATACACAAATATCTATTGGAAAGAAGGGAGGGGGAAATTGAAAGCGGCGCAGTCCAGGCTAATGCCCTCTCGCTCTCCTCCTCCGCAAGTGGCTGCGGTGTTGTTGTTGTTGTCGTTCCATTAAATTTTCTTTCCACATACAGCGCCACTATTGTTCATGTGATCGGAAAACGATGTATGGGGGGCTTGATAAGAAATTATGAGTAGAATATATGTCTTAAAGGTTCAAAAAACCTAACTCCAAAATTGTGGAAGATATTCAGTTTTTTTTAATTTGCGGGGAGGCAGGGGGCGTGGCAAAAATCAAAACTAGACCAAACATTTTGGGAGTTGCAATTTATGCAAAGAAGTGTTCAAATGATCCTCTGAGGGTGGAACATTAGGGTTGTTGCAGTACAAATGTTTCCCGAAATATATAAGGAAAATTTTGTTCCAAAGCAGATGCAATTTTGCCAAAGATATGCGGCCTCTATGTGTTTCAGATAGACATAACCCGTATTTGTTAGGTACAATTATATAAGCATGCATTTTTATCTATGTGATCATGCGTAACGCCTACATAAATCGTGCATGAATAGCGTGACACGAAACGCTTTGAAAGTGGTAAGCCTGAATTGTGCGTAATATAGTTGGGTTCTTATATTATTTTATTATTCTTCTTATACTATGTGTTATAGTGGAATTGTCACATTCAGGTATTAAAATTTAATTTGAACCCAATAAATCCTGAATAACTAATAATTACTTGATTTATTTTCAAAACGTTATATACAATTAGGTACTTTCGCAAATCGAGTGTAAGACCTAATAGAACAATATGAGAGCTTATGACACAAGTCTAGTGCGTACAAAAAAATTTTATTTCGTGAAGGAGTGTTATTTGAAAGAAAAATCGCTCACTACGAAATACCTGAGGATTATGAAAATAAAACTAATTAACAGATTAATGTATTGGATTTATACTCTCATAGGAAATTTGTCTCTCCACTAACTTTTCCTGAAATAAAATCTCATTGTGTCTTGCTAATCTAAATTAAATTTTTATTTATGAAAGATCTAAGTGGCTAACAAATAGTTCTAAACACGATAAAACAGCTAATAATTGTGTAATAGTTTCTTGTAGACCTCCTGTCTGGGCTTAATTAACATATTGCCAAAAACAAAGATGAACAAAGAGCTGCCCCCTCACTTGATGTCACACAGCAGGGCCACACCGCGCAGTGTCCAGTGTTTGGGATTGAAGTCGGTCTCAAAGTCAATGGAACCCACGTACTTTAAATCGGTGCGCTGTGGTTTGCGATATATGGGGCACTCGTACAATTTGGGATCCTTGCCGGCTGTCGTGTTGATGGCAAAAATATAAATCACGGGCATTTGTTCGTAAAGCACTTTCATTCGTGATTCAATCAGTTTGCCGCTACGACGATCCAATGAAGCCCCTAAAAAAGAGAGAGAGAGGGAGAGAGAGTGAGACCAGGAAATGGGCAATAAGGAAAGTTATCTTAATTGCCAGCATACAAAAATGTTGTTAATAAGCCTCACACCGACATTAAGGTTGACACCGCCCGGGGACTGCACACACATATGTCCTAAACTTATATTTAAGTATAGACGTGTATCCGCCCGCCACCCACACACATATGCATGTACGCCCAAAATGTTTATTATCTAACAACCCAAGGCAAAATTATTGCGTTTAATAAACTCCCAAAAAAAAAGAGAATAAAAAAAATCCCACGCAAACCCAAACACCTCCTTTTTGCCACAGGATTTAGTTTAACTGCAAAGACGGAGAGTGTCCTGTGTCCTGACCTGGCCCGGCCCGGCTTAACGATACCCATGTTAGGTGCTTGTCGGAGTGTTCGATTTATGCAAATTTGGTATTGTTAGGTCAGGAATAAGTATGGAAAGCATGTGCATTTATGGGTATATTCAATTGGTGGCACACATTGCCTGATTGAGTCACGTAGCAACCAAATTATAGTCATTTCGAATTAAAACTTAGTGCTGCAGAGCACTCAGCAAGGCTTTGTATGCAGGCGACATGCGGTCCAAGTTTCACCACCTTTCGACCAACAAAAGCAAAGAAAAAACTTTCGAATGATAATTTGGCTAAGTTGTTTCCGTTAGGTTTATGCAAAGCATAATTAATTTCACACCATTATATTCCATTCTTCAAATTGAGGATAGTATAAAAAGTAGCCGATATAACAATTAAAAGTCTTTTGAACATATTACATGCATTAAAATTTAAGTTAAGTAAATAAATTCGAATACAATTTGTCAAATAAATGGGAAAAGTAAAAATAGGTGAAAATAGAATGCCCACATAGAAGTATTCCACCTGACTTCCACGTTAGTCACCAGATATCAAATCTATTCCCCCATAAGAACCGTCAACAATTCACTTGATCACTTTTGCAACATTTGCTGTCATATTTGGTCAAACTACTCTTTCGTTTAACAAGACTAAGATGTCGGTTTCTAAATTCCCATTATGTCAGACACCGTTCTATGACACTCAATTCATTTCCTCTCGCATTGCAGTAAGTGGGACGGATTTGGTGATCCAACAGCTGGTAAAATTTTTTGGCTCCTTGCAGCATTAAAATATGTTTGTCCACGGTATTCCGTAAGTAAGATCGAGATCTTTGCACCAAAAGATCTTTCTTTCCAGCACTTTTTAAGATTCTTGCTTCCGCATAAACAAATAACGTTCTCGTTAGATATATAATTCCGAAGATGTAAGTCATAGGTGTTTTCCTGTCTCACTGCATTTCCGAGTGGCTGAACTATCGGTATAAGATTCTGAAATGAAATTTTCATGCGGATAAGTAACATTTTATTTAAAAAACAGCTTGAAACTCGTTTAATTTTTCATAAATAAGTGCCCAGTTTGCCAGCCGATCGTTTACTATTCCCACTATTCTGCAACACATTAATCCTGCAACAACGTTTTAAGATCAACTTTCTTATGAATGGGAAAAAATTATGCTTTGGTGAAAATTTCGTTAACGGAGCGAAAAATAATTAGCTGATCAGACCAATTCAAAGTATTCGTAGGGTATTCCATTCTATCCTGGTGCTTAATTGACTGAATATGATGCCGTTATATCTGCCTTAATATGATCAACTGAGATGTGTTGAAGAACTATTAAACTCGGTTGATATTGAGAATCATTTAGTCCCTCAAAATAACGATTAACTCCAGCTCTTTATTGTGGCCAAATATTTTAACACCGAGTAAGTTCCTTTTCAAATTTGAATACAGAGAAAACGAGTAACAAAGTAAGCAGAAAGTCAGAGTAATTCAAAACCTTACGAGTCCGAACCCCGTGTTTTTAAATAAATTAAAAACAAGTATTTTAAGTACACTCCTTCCAAATCAAGCATGCTAGGGACTTAATGTTATTTCTATTTATTTAAAGTTAATATAATATATTGAATATATCCAAAAGAAAAACTTTTGCAAAGTTTAAAGTATTAACTAAAAAATTATTTACCAAAAACTGAACAAACTCGGGGTCCTAATTTTGCGCCACTTGAATACGAAAACGAAAAAAACCATTTAAGAGATTTCTGCACACAAATACTGCTTAAGTCCAAGATAATTGAAGTATTTTAGATTTAAAAAAAAGTTTTAATAGTGTGTAGAGCCACCTTTGTGCTCCAAAACTTCACACATCCGGTTTGAAGAGATGCATACAAATTGCCCACATAATTTAAAGAAATCGAGTTTTAAGCTGATACTATAAGGCCTGTTCCGGTTTTTACTTTTTATAAAATTGATCGAACTCGAAAGTGGTACATGTGTTGTTGTATAAAATTGATTGAGTGAATCATCTTAATGCCTTTCAAGTCGAGTTTGTGGCATTAAAAGAAATTTAATTTAGTATAGTTGAATATTGTTGTCCTGATCCATATACTCGACGTGGCAGCCAACCCCAGACATTTTCGATGATGTTCAAATGCGGTGAGTATGGCGACCCATTTTGGCTTTTTATATACGTTTCGACAACCCGAGTTGTATGTATTGGCGCATTATCAAATTTGTAAATTTATAATTTGTTATAAAAATTATGGAAACGCCTCTTTTAAAACCCATTATAAGATAACGCAGTCATTGTAGTTGGCCGGTGCCATAATACAAAATGGCCCCTAGACCATCACACTTCCCATGAAGCCGGTTCAAATAAAGAGTTTCTTTATCTAATTTATAGCCATAAAAACATAAAATTTAATTTTGTTTCACAACAAAAGAGCATTCAATGCCGGGGTTCAAGTCACATGTGCACAACAAATACTGAATCGTTGTTCCTTTTTTGTCAGTCGTAAGAATTTAAGACGAATTTATACCAGTGGTGTCCTAATCAATTGGCGAGGAGTGTATAATGTTTAAAAATATTAGGTGTATTTAAAAAAGATTTGTTTTTTTTTAAATTTGAATTTGAAAAACTATTTGCTATATCAGCCAAAACCAATAAGCCACTCCAACTCAGTTGGCATTGCTGGCGCCGTTTTGAAATATTAAAAACATTTCTCCAGACAAGTCAATAGAGTCGATTTAGTTTGTGTACAAAAATTGCCCTTAGCATAATCCTAATGTTATTTAGTAAGGATCATTAACAGAAGTCTACTAGAGTACGAGGGTTAGGATTATTGTCCGAACCACAAACTGTCAAGCTTAAAATTTGTTAGTTGTTGGTCAAGGTGGTCTAAGCGCTTTAAGCATTAGACTTATACAAAAAAAAAAACACATTCCTAGGCACTTAAAGGTTCATTTAATTTTACACATTTTAGCAAGTTACTTGCCAAACAATTTTCGGTTTCACACAACAAAGAGGGATGCGCAAATAATACAAAAATTTCAAACTAGACCACACAATCAAGCCTGAAAACTATTTGAGGTGACAACAAAAGGTTGGCGAAACGTGGCATAAAAATGAAATCAATTCACATTTAAAGGGAAAAGAAATACATAGTTGTATTTGTTGTGGCACGAGTGTGTGGTACAACTTTTTATGCCAGTGCAAGGTGCACACTTGGGACCGAGCCGCACTTACCTTCGAGAAACAGTCCGTGCACGTACACACCCTCCATGGGATACTCGCTGATGTCCTCCCTGTTGTAGCGTGTTATTTGATTCTGCAACACAACCGAGTCGAGGGCCCAACCTTTATGCGCTCGCGTTACCTCCTGATGATGAGAATTGAACCATTAATGGGGTTCAAGAGGCATGCAAAAAGGAAGAAAGAAAAAAAAAAGAACACAGAAGTGTGAATAACCTGCAGTGTATGAAATATCAATATTGAACTGTTTGACAAACAGAAGTACCGAGAATGACAATTGTGGGAATGTGTGTGTGTGTGTGTATGTACGAGTAATTGAAGTGCTGGCAGTTTGTGTCAGTTTAGTAATTATGGCTGTATAAATATACACTTTTCTTGGGGCTACACTTGGGAGAATTGCTAACTATTTTTTATCAAAATGTTTGCACCATAGTGTAATTTATAAGATCTAAAGCTGGAGTGCCCATTTGCAACAGGAACCATACTTATTAGATACTCAAAGAATATTTTAAATTTGACAGCTTTTATAATAGAGATTTTCAAAAATTTCGATGATCCTCGAGGCGATGAGACGTCGTATACGTAATTTTTGGGAGAACTTTAATTTTTATTTATTTTTTTATATTGTAAACCTAAAAAGCAATCATTTAGGATGGCAAGATATAAATTTACTCATAGTTTCATCGGCTTCAGTTAAAGTCAGTTGATTCAAATATAAAACAAAGCATTTTTTAAATTGTTCGATTACTTTACTGATAAAAGGGATGAATATTCAAAAATGCATTGGTCACCCACCACACACATGTGCGAGTATGTACATACTTAATCCCGCCAACTGTGTGCTATGACAACAATTTCTTTGTTGTTTCGTTTGGTATTTTGTTTGGCTTTTCGTCATTTCTTTTTTTTTCTACATTTTTTTTGTTTTGGCTCTACTCACTTGTCGCATGGCGGTCAAAAAGCCTTGTGGATTAAAGAAGCCTGTCATCCAGAATACCTTTTTGTTGACAAATTAAACAAAGGGTTGGGGCAAAAAAAAATAAAAACACAAAGTTAGATTCTAGCATATATTTTTGTGTTAGTTGTTTGAGGCTTCAGCTTACCTTTGGTCGATCCGTTGATATCCAAGTACGAAATTGTCCGTTACGCTCCAGCAGTTCTGTATACCAAAAGCCAAGCGTTGTCGACTCCCAGGATATCTGCAAGTGACATTGACATACCACATTATCGCAGCATTGAGATTTAAAGGAAAATGGGAAATTTTAAATGTAAAATATTTTATTGGAATCACAACAGGTAGAAGCCACTTCATTTAATGGAAAGTGAATATTCGGAATATTCTGGTGGCAGCAGTAAGTCTCCACTTTCTTAATAAAAAACAGTGGGGAGTCGCGTTTCAAGAATCTCTGAATGTCTGTAACCTTCTTTTGATAATATAAATCAATGAGTTTTTGGCCTCGTGTTAAGTTAAAGTTGGATTATTCAAATGGAATAATCGTAGAGGCATAGAATAAATATGATCTGGGCTGAGTTTGTGGACTCAAATCGAGGCTTAAAGATAAGGATAATGCATGCTGAGAATCTGATAGAGAAATATTACACTTATCATGTTCATTCTGTAATCTGGCCCAAAGAAAGGTGGCATTCAATCAATTCTTGTCCACAGGAATTGTTGTGTCTATCTGGAGGCTTTGATAAAATCAAAATCTAGTTCACTGAATGGAAAATACGAAGGTTTTTCTATTATAAAGGAACATGCCGTTTTAAAGCAGGGGTCGGCTAGGATGATGGACCTAATGGACTTTTTTTTTCTGTGTTCCACTAAGAGTGCTTGAAACTTTTAAATGTCATAGAACTTTTTACCTAAAACAAACTTCTACATCTCCTAAACCCTTAATTATCTGTGGCCAAATCTTTCAAGCGAATACAAATTCAATTGAGTTCGTTAGGCTCAATTATTTCCCATTCAATTGCCTTGGTTTACCTTTAAAGTGATTAACTTATCCCAAAAAAAAATAAATAAAAAAAGGTAAAGAAAACTCTTTGCGTCTGCCATTAATAAAAAAACACAACAAAAAGAAAGAAGCTCTGCTGAGGCGTTAAACGTTCACACGCATAAATGGAAATGACCCCCAACCGAGTAAAGGGCCTGCAAAATCAATCAAATTTTTATAAGCGACGGCAATTGAAAGCAGCAACCTCATAATTTGTACCTTAGGGCCTGAGGGCAGGCATTTTGTTCACCATTTTTTTCTCTCTCTTTTTTTGGGCTTAATTTGTTTGTGCACCGATAAAAACCTCGTGAGACAATAAAAGCAGGTACAGCGCCTACACAAAACGGACGTCCAGATTAGTTTGTGGCACGGCCACAAAGTGTACATGTACATAAAACGAGAGGCCGGCAAGCACCTGAGAGACCATAAAATCTATTCCTGTTTGTATGAGCTTAAAGCCATATTTACCAAATGCATTTAATGAGTTGTTCTTACCTTCATCCAGCTCTCGGGTATGCGGGCATCATACATGGCATCCAGCGACTCCTTCAGTGCCGGACTCATCACAATGGTGCCATCAATCGCCAGCTTTAGATCACAAAGACACGTGTGCACACGCTTAATAACCCGTTGCATGCGATCGATTTCCTGCCTGAGGAAGATATTCATGGGCAACAGTATGCCCATGCGTGTCAGATTCTCTCGCACCTCGTAGGCATTGTATTGGGCGGGCAGCTTTCGCAACATGTCATCGGCCAGTTGATAGACTATACTCTCTCTGGTTTCGCCCCCACCGCCACCGCCCTCCTTAGGCTGCACGCTGAGTATGGTATCAAGGATGCCTAGAAGGCAAATGGAAAGGAAAAAAAATACAAATATAACAAACAAATAACAAGTATGAAAGTCTGCGAAGCCCGACTGTAATATACCCTGTGCACTAAGGGAAAAATAGAACGAATTAGTTCAGTATGAATCTTCTTATTCGTTCTTAAAAATTTAAGAATTTCGTTCTTGAAATTGAGAATGTTCTGGAGACACCTTAAGTAGACTTACAAAAATTTTTAAATCCTAAAAACTTCTGTTAATTAGGTTATTAATAAAACAAAAACAACTAAATTTAAATTACTTATGCTTTTTAGTGGAAAATGGGCGGTCTTGATGCAAGAGTGAGAGTTCTTTATTCAAGAATGAGTATATTGAACTTGAGAATGGTCAGCTCTTGAATCAAGAATGGGAGATTCTTAGATTTGATATTGCAAAGCTCTTGATTTAAGAATAAGAGAATCTTGGTTTTGAGTCTGTCAAGCTCTTCATTCAAGAACTTTCGATTTGAAATAAGAAATGTTCATACTTGTATCAAGTATTAAAATTCTTGGTCCAAGAAATTCGAACTCAAAAACTCATTTTCGAAACAAGAAATTCACTCTTGGATCAAGAATTTTAACTCTTACCAAAATCTTGAATAAATTGCTCCGCTCTTGATTCAAGTGAAGAATCTTGGTTTTGTGTCTGTCAAGCACTTTATTCAATAATTTTCGATATGAAATAAGAATTTTTCATAATTGGATAAAGTATTAAAATTCTTGGTCCAAGAAATTCGAACTCAAAAATTCATTCTCGTATCAAGAAATTCACTCTTGGATCAAGAATTTTCACTCTTACCGTAATGAGAGATTCTTGGATTTGAAATTGCTCCGCTCTTGATTCAAGAATGAGAGAATCTTGGTTTTGAGTCTGTCAAGCACTTCATTCAATAATTTTTGATTTGAAATAAGAAATTTTCATACTTGGATCAAGTATTAAAATTCTTGGTCCAAGAAATTCGAACTCAAAAATTAATTCTCGGATCTAGAAATTCACTCTTGGATCAAGAATTTTCACTCTTACCGTACTATTGTGCTCGAATGTTCTTCAGCCAAATATGAAATTCTCGATTTTTTCTACGAGTGTATATCTATGCATTTTTAGGCTTTAAGAGAACTGAAATCGGTTTCAATTTTAATTTTTTTTCATAAGAAGATTTGAGAAGTTAAAGAGGAGAACTTGGAAATCGAGAAGACTTGTGCGCTCGATTAGGTGATAAGGAGGAGTACAAGGGAGTAGTGCAGAGAGAGGCGAACGAAAAACATAAGAGCATTTCGTTTCTCCGTCGCTCTGTCGGCTAACTTTTTTTAAAAGCTAGCTTCACTTTTCAGGTAGATCTATTCTTGAAGTCGAGGATGTAATAAATCATGCTTGATATGAAGCCGACTAAATTTAAAACCGAGCAGATCGAGCTTAAAAAATTCATGCTTGATTTCAGTATTTTCTTTTGGATCCAAGAAGATTCTGTCTTGCCGAACTTCTAAACGAAATCTGCTTGATATCAAGCACGATCTGCTCACTTTTTTCTCTGAGTGTATGAGTGTATATATACGTGCATTTTTACTGCTTTGAGAGAACTGAACAAATCCCAATTCCTTCTTATGTTAGAATATGTGAAACTAAGAAGATAACAAAAAAAATTCTTAATTTAAGTTTTAATACTTGATTAAAGAATTTTATTCTTATTTCAGGAACAATTTGGTTAAATTTTTAACTCAAGATTGATTCGTACTTAGTTTAAGTACCATCCAAGAACGAATCGATACTTGAATTTAAGTACAAAATGGTATAATATATTCTATCCCGTTCGTTCTAAAACGCTGGCAGCCGTTTTTCTCTGAGTGTAGAACTTGCATCAGACATATCAACTAAATGGATTCGTGAGGAGCTTCAAACAATGCTGATGGGTGTCTATGTAGTTCGGTATCGGGACGGGATTAAATTTACAATTTGTGTTCGGGATCAGAGCTAGTCGGGATAGACTATGGTCGGATTGGTATGGCATCGAATTTTCTTTACCGCGCCGATTTTCAATTCAGCTACAAAATTATGAAAGAAATGATTTTATATTACATTTTGAGGAAGTTGAGGGGCAAATTGAAAATAAACGTGATCTTAAGAAAGTCAAAAAACCAACGATGGTGCCTCTAGCTCTTACCATCTCTAAGATGCGTAAAGACAAACCAACAGATATGGCTATATAAACTCAGCTCGAAACGCAGATCAGGAATATATATACTCAAATGCTTGCTTCTGCTTGCTCAAACTCACTATACTCAATTGGTACTGGGTATATATATTTATAAAAAAAATAACCAACACGCACAAGGATGTGGTTAAGGCTCCTCTCTGACGGTGTCGATTGTTATGCAAATGCTGAGCCGCTAATTGCCCTGCGTGGGCGGCTGATTGGTTTTTGCTTTCAGCTACCTGTAACCGCAGGGTGCCCCAAAAATAGACTGCTTCGTAAATACCACATTAGAATTTATTCGGATTATTGGTTTCACACACACACACCACCTCCTACACGCAGCTGGAAAGTGCAAATTGAATATGCAATGGAGCTTTACATAAATTACAGCGCGCATTCATAATTTATGCCCTTTGGTTTTTGTACCCGCTGACGCATGGTAATCGAGTATACTAGATTATAATTGATAAACCCTTGAGGCCCTCAAATGACTAAACAAATTAGCATGAGTACTGAACTGGAATTGGCCCTATTGAGTTTTAATTGCAAATCAAATTTGATGATAATTTTACATTCAATTTGAGTTGGTTGGGCAAATGTATTGTTTTTTGTGAAATAGAAATGAGCAATTGAATGAATATTTGGCAAACCTTTGAATTGGAAAGTGACTGCACTAGCACTGATAGCACAATTGCTTTTGCCCGCACACGTTTTAGTGGGTAGCTCTGTCTCTGTATCTGCCTACACCTGCTGAATCATTTCATGCATTACTTCAGTGTTTTTTGTCCGATTATATTGACATTCTTAGAATGATGGATTTTGGAATAGATGGGGTTCCAAGTTCCAAGACTCTGACTTTAAAAATAAGTGGTTCTGACAATTTTTTTGCCCTTGGGGGAAGAGGAGGTGAAAATTGTTAGATCAATTATTATTACAAATTACACAAAAATATTGAGTTGAGAAGAAAGTCATGTCTGATTTTTTCAATAGATGTCGTTAGTCACAATTTAGTAGGGTAGATGTTTCCCTAGGGCCAAACAGCTAGTTATCGTAAGGTCTAAACTACTATCGATAATTATTTGATCGTCAATCGATAACATTTAATACTAAAATTAATATGTAAATTAACGGTAAACATTTTCGACATATTTGCTATTTAACTTCTGAAAAAGAAAGAAAGTGACCCAAGTTAGAAAGAAAGTATGCAAGGATACGGTACCGCTGCTGTAAGTGAACAACAATGGACGTGTTCAGCTGGGACACTTGATCACTGATCAGCATAATAAAAACTACATACTTTTAGGGGGTCTTGTTAAATTGACATTTGAAAAACCTTCATCTAAAAATTATATTAAACACAAGAGGTAGGAGGCTACGTAAATTATCAAGAAATATATCATTGATCAGGGAGCAAGTTCTTCTGCTGAACACGGCCAATATCAGTGTTAGTTTGCCAAATTACGTTCCGGAGGATTTGAGGTTAAGAACGCAACACGCACTGGCCGCTCTGTGAAGGCTGAAAACTAAATAAAGGCAATGATTAATGAAAACCGCCGTTATTCATCACGAGGTAATGACATGAAGCTAAATATATCACATAAAATAGTGGAAAATCACATAACACAGCTCGTTCTTTGGGTACCACATATTTTTAAGAAAATTCACCTTATAACGCTTATCAATATCTTTGTTTATTTGCTCAAATGAAACGAAAACGATAAGTTTTTGAAACGAATCATAACTGGGAATACAAAATTGATTGATGAGCCGGCTCAAACCACATCAAAAGCCAATATTCACCAGAGAAAGGTAATGCCTTCTGTTGGGTGGAATTGTAAGGGTGTCGTCCACTTTGATCTGTTGCTACGGACTGAAACCATTAGTTTGTATGTGTAATGTCGTCAGCTATCCGTATTGAACAAAAAACTTAAAGAGAAGCAACCATCATAAAAGCGTTTACATCTTTGGGCACTCGTTAAAAAAACTATCGTAGCTTAATTGGGAAGTAATGGCATATCCACCATATAGCCCCGACCTTGCACCGATCTTTTCAAAATTCCCTAAATTGTAAATCATTAGGTTAGGCTGGTTAAAAGAACTCGGTCCTGCTTTTCAAAGATACGCACGTAAAGTTCTTCTAGCGTGAAATCCTGCAGCTGACTTAAAGATGGTCGGAAAACGGAAAAATGGTCATGGATCGGCTGTCGATGTGATCAATAAAATATATACTTTAAAGGATCGGAAATGTTACATATATTTGCTCAACTTTATGATATCCTTTTTACACATCTTGTATGGGTTACAGGATATAAGAAGCTAAACACACAATGTTACCACGTGGCTCATATTTCGTTTTAAAAGATGTTCTACAATGTGGTTCAATGCCATATATTTGCTTTAAATGACAGGAAGTAGTGGCTATCATAAATATCACATAGCTATAATATTTTGCGACATATCTCAGTTTGGATATTCGGCCATAGATTTTTGCACCAATCCATCTTCTCCATGTGGGTAAATTATTCTATATTCTATACATAAACTGCCCATCCCGAAAATTTATATTTCCCTTCCACTGAGTAAAGTAGAATCCTTCCTGCCTTTATTTTGAATATTATGTAAGGTGCTGAAGAGCGTAATACCACTTTTATTCAATACGCTAAGTTCTTCTTTTTTTTGACTCTTGACAAATCTGCGTTCTTCCAACTTAAAGAAATATACCTAAAGTGCAAATGAGTCCAGGATTAGATAAAGTGAAAAAAAAATTCTGCAGAAGAGTCAGTGACCTCTCGTCAATATCTATTTAAGAATTCTCTTTGAGCAATTTGCCAAAGCAGAATCACCACCACTTCAATTTACACGCCAAATAATCGAAAACCCCAGCCCCCCCTACTCACCCTTGGCCGAGTTAATCTGGTACGTGATGTCAGCATTCGAATGCAAGCCAAACACCTCCGGTGTGTCGTAGGCCGGCAGGCTGTTAATGTAATCGATGAATCCTTGCAGACTCTTGGTGCCCGGCACCTTGTAGCCCTTGTGAAACTCAAAGGAATTGGATAGCAGCTGTTCACAGAACCACACCGATGTAAACGTGGTCAACAGTCGCTTGTCAAAGTCATCCGTAACACGACCACCATACTGCACCTCACCAATCATATAGACTAGCGTTTGCCAGGACACACCCTTCTTTGGGATCCATTTCATCCAAATGATTCTGTATGAATTGCACACTGGCGGCAAAATCGGCCTGATTGAACTCATAGGGTACGTTCCAGCCGAGTGGGCCAAATTTGCGACGCTCCTGGACAATGGTGTGCAGAAAGGCCACCGTGTACAGCAGCGGTGGCCACTGCGAGGCTGAGGTGTAGTCGAGAAAGTCCTGTGTGAACGACTGAATGGCCAACATAAATTACAAATTAATAATTAAGTAAAGCATCAATTCTGCCTGCCCACCCACCTGGTAGCTGCGCTTCAAACTGGCGCGTATGCCCTGAGGCGGCTCATTGGTAAACTTGAGAGCCATCTGGAGCAGGCCAATAGGAAACTCAGTATGCGGTTCGGTGGTCACCCACATGCGAAAAGTCTCATCGATATGCTCTGTTTCCACCAGCTGGTCAATGATTTCCGTACAGAAGGGTAGCGAGAGATGGACATTCTGGAGCAGCACCCAACCTCCAATTGCCATGGACTCCATGATCATTTTACGGGCATGATATTCCTGACCCTGACCCATTGACACCGATTTCAGAACTGTAAAAACATGTTAGAGTGGAAGTCGGTTTTGCAATAGGCTTATTTATGACTTACCTATCCCCTTTTGCTTGGCCAGAGCCCCGATTTGTGTAGTCGGATCGGATCCTATAGACAGCAGGCAAACAAAGGGTGTACGCGGCTCGGATTCTAGCCTGCGGGAAAATAAGTAAGTGTGAGAGTAACTTCTTCAAATAAACTTAAGTCATACCTACCACATCTCTTCTAAGTCAAGGATTTGCATTTCACTGTACTCGTTACCCAAGGATTCTGCAATACAAGTTAAGTTTTTATAGATAAATAAAATTTAAGGTATCTTAAACAGGGGTCGTTAATATTACTCGTTTACACTGAAATGTACGAATAAATATCGTGACAAATTTAATACATTGCGAAATTTTGAAATTTGTACCAAAAAATTGAATCAATCACGGGAAATTTAAGTTGGTCATTGAATTAGACGCAAAAAATTTAAAAATTTATTTATATGAAAGTCGACTAAATATTAAAAAAGACACACACACTCACCCTCGATATATTTCTTGGCCTGTGAAATGGTACGATCCGGGCACCAGGAGCGTATCAATAGCAGTTTACGAAAACTGTCCAGTAGAGCATTATAACCGCAAGGGATTTCCTCATTCTCCGGCTTCTCGCACTCATACCAAAAGCGCCAATCACGCTCGTTCAACTCGATTACCTGCAGCACAGTGGAAAATGTCTCCAGTTTACTGATCTCCACTAAATTCAACCAGGTGATATCTAAAATCCAACGGAATGGCTTTGGTGTCACTGCATTCAAATCCAAGGAGGCGCCACCCTTGATGAAGGTCAAGAACTCCTCGTGACTAATGTTTTCATTGTGATAATCAATTTTAATGGCCAGCATCAGGGTAAACAGTTGCTTGTGCCGTTCGTACAGACTGCGATTGGTGAACTTGTAGACCTCGTAGGTCAGATAGCGCAATATAATGTTGATGCGTTCCTCGGTCACGCTAGACTTGGTTGACTTGGTGATGGAACTGTTGAAAATCACCAGAAACTGTTTCAGCGAATTCTGATACATGGCATTCACATTGCTCATTTCCACTATGAGAAAGTAGAGAATGGATCCTCGCTTGGCCACCGCACGAAACTCTTCGCGTGCTTTCATGATCTTGCGCTCGGTTACCTCGGAGATTTTCAGCTTTTGATTAACCTCCTCGGCTGTGGTCTTGGTCACACGCAACACTTCAATAAGAGCCTCGTCATCCACCAGCGAGCCCTGAGAAGAGCTGAGGCGTAGCAGGAGATTGGCCTCCAGTTCCTTCATATTGCGCTGATTCTGCATAACTGTCTCGAATAGAGCTACACGCTCTGCCTCCAGATCGGATTTTTCCATAAGTATAACCCGGCCCAGCAGCTGATCCTCCAAGCCACGCATGGTCACCGTAAAGTCAATGATGGAGGTTTTGGCACTGACCTCCGGACTGAAAGCCGGATTGGGCAGCTTGGTGGTAATGTAGAGCATAAAACCAGGCATCACATCACACTCCTTATCGCCCACCAATACCTTCTCAATGCTGCCACTCTTGATGAAGTTCTTCTCCAGCACATTATCGATGACCGGATCCAGATCGATGCCCACATCCTCAATGAGCAGTGGTCTACCCAGCGACAGTGAGTCCTCCAGATGGGTGCGAAAGTATTTATGATTTAGCGAGGTGATTTGCAATTCATTTCGATCCTCTTTGCATTTGATCCAGATCTTGCCCTGAGTCTGCGGATCCACCAGCAGAGGGTAACTGCTGGACTTGGTGGCTATCAAAGCATTCTGCACGGATAACTCATCATTGGGTAAACCCTGTAGCGTCCATTCCGAGACTGTGGATGAATCCACCAGCATATTAATGATATTCAGTCCCGTGGTGAAGGGTATATTCTTCTGCTTGAGTATGCCCATCCAGGTCTTGATGAGATTGGCCCGAAACTCTTGATTGTAGGGGCCGCAATAGGAGAGAAAACCGGTGGCTAGGAGCACATCGCCCACTAGCTTACCCAGTTGAATCTTGAACTCTTTACTCTGATTGGTCCAGCGATGCTTCTCATCGGACAGGCCATTGATGAGAGCCGTGGCAGCCGTCATTTTACGCAAACAGACATTGGCTGCATCGGTCAGACGCTGTTTTTCACCCACCGCCTTGTCATATTGATCCTTGACCGCCTGCAGAGCCTCCTCACGCTCACGCAACTGATCCTCGGCTCCAGCCAGATCATCCATGGCAAGCTAGCAAGCGGAAGAACAAGGTAACCTAGCTACCTACCTTTCCTTCTCTTCAAAGCGCATTACTTACCTTAAGACGCGCCTCTTGCATGGTCAAATTTGCTTTAAGCGGCAGGACCTCCTTGTTTACACTGTGAAAGAAGGACATGGCCTTGGTCCAGGATAGTAAACCGGCTACGTCACCACAAACGCGTCGAGCCATATCCATGTTATAGTCCTCCATACGAAAATAGGGTTGCAGCAGATCTATCATCTCATCGTTGATGGTGTCCTTGGGATAGTTCTGCAGCTGCAGCAGGAAAGTGGCACTGGCCATCATCTGCAGACAAATTAAAGGACCGATTAGTTTAGTTTTTCTTACATAAAAGTCAGCAGTTTAATCTAATCTCAACACGCTCCCAACTCTACTAAACTTACCTTTAGGGACTCCTGCCAGGAGGGTTTGGGGCAAGGTGTACCCGAATCGGGTATGCAGGGATGTAGCTTACGCTTAAATAATATGAGCACACAGTCCATAATCCGCATAATAAGATGCGGCGGTCGACCCAACTTACGCACCGTGGCAATATGTGCCGGCTTGATGGTATTCAGTGCATTCTCCGCCTCCTCGAGTGCTGGCTTGGCTGCCTCCAGTTTCTCCTCTGCAAGCGCTTTCTCATGCGCGATGCACGCAACGAGAGCCTCTGCCTTGTCCTTGACAATAAGCACCTGATTCTTGACAATCTCCGCTTGCATTGCACGCTCGGTCACCTCAACTAGCACGGACTCTGCGTTCTTGGAGGCCTCAACTAGCTCCTCCTCCATAACCACTAGGTCTTTCTTTAGAATCTCAACCGAGGCGGAGGCCTCTTTCAGTTTCTCCAAGCCCGTATCCATCTTCTCCACACCATCGCGCAACTCTTGTTGCTTCATTTGATATATATTCTTGTAGCCGGCAATGAAGTTCAGATAAGATTTGGGTGTCACGTGCGTGGCGCGACGGAAACGCTGGAAGTACTCCTGAGACGTTTCGGCGACAATATCCTGGATTGAGCCGAGAGCATTTAACTAGCTCCTCTTTGACGTTCGGTGTACACTCAATTTCGAAGTGGCTGAGAAAGTGTCTGGCAACCGAGACCAGGGCGTCCTTGGGCCACGGATGCAGCCAGTCGATGGTGCAGCCGGAGACCAAGGCGGGAAAGCGTTGCACCCGCGACCGGAATGTCTCGCCCACGGGCGAGAAACAGAAGGCCACGTGCAGGTTCGTGCAGGTGCGCGCTAAAAAAAAGTCCATCACACTTTCCGGGGTCGCTGTTTTGCGTTGATTTTCGCGCTTCATGACCGGCGTCAACTCTTGCACGATTTCGGCCTGCTCATCGCGCGAGAATAAATTTGAAATGACGCCGCTCGAGAGTATGTTATTCAGATACTCGAGGAAACCTTCCTCTTTGATATCCATGTCTGTGAAGAGGAAGGTTGTGCCCTTGCCCTGAACGCCGCAGGTGCGGTAGAGCAGCTTTAGGTCCTCCAGAAAATTGGCCACATTGTACGAGCGCGTCAACGCAATTTGGAATGTCTTGTAGCCAGCTATAAACGATGCCAATTTCGTAAGCGACTGTTTTCCAGAACCGCCGACCCCGACAAGCATGACCGATCCTCTCGGATGCCGAATGATGCGGGAGATCTTCACCAGGTGCAGCATTGCATCTGGGAAGAACACCAAATCCATTCCGGAGCCGCGCACCATTTCATTGAATTGGGCGAGGAACATGACGAGACGCTCGCGTAGCACTTCATGAGAGTTAACCGGTTCGTAGACCTTCGGCAGCTCCATATCGGTGTCCTCCCCCTCCTCGCCGGTTGGCTCGGGGGCGTCGCGCATAAAGTCGACGAATACCGGATTCGGTATAATCATCTGGGAATGGGACTCGCCCAGTTCCTCGCGCACAAGACATGCCAGCTCTGAGCCGAACCACTCCTTGTCCTGGAATGTGGTAAAGCGATCGGCAAATACACGCGTGCACTCATGCTTCCACAAGGCCATGAGCACGCTCTCCGAGGTGATCACTGTGGATAAGGTGCCAACCATGCCCTGCCAGATGCGCGACAGGTCGCGCAGACTGAAAACGTAGTGGAATTTGGCCGGCGTAGGCAATAGTTTCTCGCGCGTGCGCTGCCACAGATGCCGCGTCACGACGATCAATTTCTTGACGAGATTGCGAATTTCGGGCACGAAGCCGCGCTTGGTATTGTAATGACCCTCACCGATAACGCGGAAGATCTTATCAATGGAGTCGTTGTCGGGTATGTTGCAGTTGAAGACACAGAACTGGCGCTTCAGGCGCGATGGAATATCGTTTCTTCCACCTCCCGGCAGGCCCATGGCCGCCACATATGCCACATCCACAATGGTGGTGAAATCGCCCGGCTTCTCCAAACTGTAGAAGCCCTTCATGTCCATGGATTGGCGCACAATCTCGTTGGTCACCTGGTCGCCCCACTCATTGATCTCGGGCAAATTGATGTCGTCAATGAAAACGATCAACTTGCGACCACCGGGCGGACCAAAGGTCACTCCAACGCGCTTCTCCACATAGCTCTCGATTGTGCGCTGAAACTGATACGGACTGGTGGCCGATGAAAAGTTAAAGGACCGACCCATGTACGTCTCAACGTTCATTTTCTTCATGAAATTCTTCATGATTACCGTTTTGCCCGTGCCCTGCTCGCCGATCAGCATCACGGCGCGCTCCTGATTGGCAATGGTGCCAATCAAATAGTCGATGCGCACGTTATCCACAATGGGCACCAAAATGCTTAGGTAGTCTGGTGTGGAAAGCTCCGGATACATGTAGGGTGTGACGAGCGTCTTCCACGACTGCCACACGCCCGTTGGAGAAACGAAGAAGTCAAATATGGTATTCTCATGGGCACTACCCTTTGGGTAGTCCAATTGCGGAAACGATTCCTTAACAAAGAGATTCATTTTGACGCGATCGCCGGTAGAGAGGTAACCGCCCAGACCCCAGGCGAGCGCGAATATATACAAGCGGTGCAAGTGCTCTGGTGTGCAGGTGTCCTCCTTTTCCTCCACGATGCTCTCGTCGGGCAGATCCTCTGTGAAAGAATTCCGTATAATTGGCTAAGAAAAATCTACAACAATAATGACACACACACATATAAAACGGGGACGAGACATGTAACTAGGGTTAGGATTTACAGAGGACAAACACAATCACAGAGAACAGAGACCCAATAAGAACACATAGATAAACGAATGGGTGCAGTGGGGCGGGTGGGTAAACACAGAAGCAGTTAGACAGTTGGCTAGACGAGTACAGAGTTTTGGATTACGATTATACTTTACCGACAATCTGACTGCCAATCGATTGCCGACGGGCTTCATCGACATGTTTTTGATGCTCTAAACGCTTAGCCGCTGAAATGTTTCAATAATTTTGATAGTCGCGAACCGCTAGCTATTCTGGGGAAAGGGGGGATATCTGTCTATCAGGCACCAGGCTCGTACACTTACCATCCTGGCTCTCTTTGCTGGACATGCTGACGGCCTGTTCATCTTCCTTTTTGGTGGGTATCAGACCCTCCAGTATGAAAAGCATCTGTTGGGCTATATTACACTGGAGCACAGGCATCTGTAGCTTAACCATTTGCACACCCCAGTTGTAGACCTCCACAAAAGTTTGATCAAATAAATCTGAAAAGGTGGACTTTTCGCCTGGGGCACGATTCTTTAGCCAGGCTTGAACAACTACGGAAAAAGAAAGAAGACTAAAGATTCAAAGAAAACTTTGTGAATATTACTCTTACTTGGTCGCGAATCCAGGCCGGAGGAACTCATGTACACCATACCATTGCGGGAAACTGTAGCTGGCGAGGCATTGTCTATGTTATGCGGTTCAAATATAATCTTCACGGTGGGAGCCATGGTCAGACGATCGCCATTGGCCAAAGTCAGAGTTTTGTTATCATCCAGCACTGAGTTCAAGTTCTCTATCCAAATACTATCCACAGGCCCATCCAGCACCAGCCAGACATGCTCGCCCGCCTTCAATTTGAGTGTCTTACGCCACAGGGCGGAGAAAATGCCATCGGTCCAGTCATTGGTGGCCACATCAAGACGTCCAAACATTTGGGCTGCCGTTATGGCCTTGGGATTCATGCGCATCTCTCGATGATTGTCACCCATTTGGGTCATGGCCTTCATTAGAGTGTGTATGCAAGTGGTTTTGCCAGCACCGCTGGGTCCCAATGTCATGATGCCATGACGCACATTCTGGGTCTCATACAGCTGGATTAGCTTCAACACCCAGGGGGGATGATAGATCAGGCTGGCCTCATCAGTTTGCTGAAGTATGGCCGCCTCTAGCTCGGGGTAGTTGGTCTTTTCGAGTGTCTGTTGGAATACATTTTAGGTCAGCTAGTTCATGGTAAGGAAAATGTTGCTCACTAAACTGGCTGTTCTTATTTTATTGCTCTTTTTTGTTCAGTTATTCTTTGTGCGATCTTATGGTGAAAGTAAGTGAAAAAAATAAGTTGCTCACTAAACTAAGCAAGAGAACATGTTCTTATTTTATTGCTCTTTTTTGTTCAGTAATTCTTTAATCTGTGACGATCTTTTATGTCAGCTAGTTCATGAGTAAGTGAACAAAAATAAGTTGTTCACTAAACTAAGCAAAAGAACATGTTCTTATTTTATTGCTCTTTTTTGTTCAGTAATTTTTTAATCTGTGACGATCTTTTATGTCAGCTAGTTCATGAGTAAGTGAACAAATAAGTTGCTCCCTAAACAAAGCAGAGAACATGTTCTATTTTATTGCTCTTTTTTGTTCAGTAATTCCTTAATCTGTGACGATCTTTTATGTCAGCTAGTTCATGAGTAAGTGAACATAAATAAGTTGCTCACTAAACTAAGCAAGAGAACATGTTCTTATTTTATTGCTCTTTTTTGTTCAGTAATTCTTTAATCTGTGACGATCTTTTATGTCAGCTAGTTCATGAGTAAGTGAACAAAAATAAGTTGCTCACTAAACTAAGCAAGAGAACATGTTCTTATTTTATTGCTCTTTTTTGTTCAGTAATTCTTTAATCGGTGACGATCTTTTAACTCAGTTTAGTGACTCTACACTCAGTTGTTCTTTTGATTTTACTCTTTTTTGTTCAGTGACTCAGCTTGGCATATTTTTACGTTCCAAACTTACAGCTTACAAACTTGTAAAAGCAAGTACAGTGGGTAGTTTTTGAGTCGTCATCAAGTAGTTGATCAAGTGAACAACTGAGCAATTTGATTAGGTTCAGTGAAATGAGCAACCTTCACCCAACGCTTATATAAGCTTACCTGATTGGGAAACAAATCTGATACCAAGGAAATGAATAGTGGCTCATCATCATCAATCAGCTTGGAGAGATTCATATCACGCAATACTCGCATCACAATCGTACTTTCCGTATCCTTTGAATTCCTACGCTTAGATGCACCCAGAGTACGCAAAACTGAGAGTATATTACGCAATCCAAAATCATAGTGCACCTGTTTGGTCAACTGCTCCTCGCATAGCTTGTATAAGGTGTAGAACTTGCGGGCCAAAGTGATGTTCTCCAAAAATCCGCAACTGGCCAACTTAACGCGTATAATTATCTGTCTATCGGGCACCATCATGGCCACCGTTCGAAATTGTATCTTTAAATTCTCAGGCAATTCTTTGCGACCAGCATAGCCCGGATTCTGTATGTGAGTGAATAGAAAATAGGGGGATAAACATTTTTTTATTTATTTGCATTTATTGCAAATGCTGCATGTAACTTATTTTTCTATATAAATCATTTTACCTCCCGCCTGGTTGGCCAAGTCAGAACTGAGCTAAACATTTTGATGCATCGTCTCACATGACTTGCAGGCATCAATAAGTTTATCAAATACAAATTGATTTATCATATTGCCACTACGTGTGCTTCGCGTCTGTCAGAAGGTTGAAGGATGTGTAGAGTAAAGTGAGTTCTAGTTGCATAACTTAAGTAAAAGAGTCAGTACATCAGAGTAAAGGAAATGTGTCCTGGCAAAGCACAATGGTCCCAAAGTCGATTTATTTGGCATAAAGTCAAATAGTGATTTTTGGAAAAAAATTACTATTTTCATGTCTTCTACATCAAAAAATACTGTTCTTTAGTTGGATTTTAGCGAAATTTAATGGTTTCTTGTCTTTTTTTCAAGGAGCGCCAATCGATATTTTTATGAAATAATTTTTTTCTGGTAAAGGATATCCGTTTACATATTCTAGAAAAAACATCACGATGGGACAATCAATTGATGCGTGGAAATAAATTTTTGTTATAAAAATTTTGTTTAAATGTTTATTAGGGGGTCTTCTACCTTTGAACATTTTTTTTTTAAATTTTTTTATTTTGCCTTATTATTATAACTTTGGACTATTCCCCTTTCATCCCCTTTAAACCATTTTCAAATATTCGAAATAGTTTAGCAGATATATCCATTTTAGCGGAGCAATGTTCTTGATAACATGAGTATTTTTAGCGTTGCTCAAAACTTTAACCGCGTTTTTCTCGAAACCACGTTTTTGACCTGGTAGCCATGATTGGGCCAGTTCTACTGAACCGATTTTGATCAGCCATGTTGCAATCAACGCAGAATTGATGTGATTCTGGCCCGTACCTCAATCATGAGGAAAAACATTTTTTTACTATTTTTTTTACACTAAACTCCAACAGAAAAACTTGAAAAAACAAATTTTTTTTAATGGCCGCCAGTTTTTCAAAAAAATATTAAAAACGAGAAACAAAGTAAACTGTGCCGAAGTTTTAATACAAAGAACTTTACTAATGATTCAGAAAAATAAGATAAGACAGATTTTAAAATTTTTAAACATATAATAAAAGCATAAAAACTTTTAGTAAAACATTTTCCGACCGATCGTCACAGTATACTATAGTGATTTGATAATTCAGAATTATGTGAAAGCATATAAACTAAAATACAAGATTGGTGACGCTACGATAGAAAGCAAAAAGTTTTTTATAGACTAGTTTTTTGACCGACCGTTTCTATGACACTATATAAAGCCGATTTTGATATTTCAGAATTATGGAAACAATAAAACTAAATACCAAAATAGTGACCTAGATGAAAACAAAATTTTTTAATAGAACTAAGACCGATCGTCTAGCACTATAAAATACGACTCACAATATTCGTCAGTAAAAAGATCGGCAAAATTACCATATTTAAAAACTGAGGACTATCCGTAGAAACAGAAACAGACGAGACAGAGAAGAGAACAGAAAACCCGCCTCAGATAATTTATGTCGATATGAATATATTAAAATGATCAAGTGTATTATGATTGAGGTACGGGCCAGAATTACATCAATTCCGATCATAACCTCATTCACCGTTTTCAATTTCGATAACCTGGAGTCCCGGAACCATGGCTACCAACTCTACACTTTTTTTTAAGACCTTAATTGGCAGGCCGAACAGCCCTCGAATTCCAAACTTTTTTTTTGCATTTTTTAATTTAATTAAAAAATAACACAAAACAAAAATCCAAATTGAAAAAGCTTTTATAGTTTTCTTTCCAGAATTTTAAAAAAAAAACACTCATAAAACGCTGTTCAAAGGTAGAATACCCCCTTAAAGGAGGTAATTTTAGTATTTTTTTCAATATATTATTTTTACTTAAAAAAAATTATTTTAGAAAAATGTTTTTCCTCGCGCATTTATTGATTGTCCCATCGTGAAATTTTTATAAAATATGAATACGGATGTGCTTAACCGAAAAAAAAATATGTATTTCATGGATATATCGACTGGCCCTGGGCTAATCTCGCTGTTTATCTTACTGTTATCGCCAAAACGACGATTGGCGGCGACTAAGTTTTTATTTTAGACCTTTGGTTGTTTGGAAAAATGTTCTTAGAGGTTTTAAGGTGCTTAGAATAGTCCATTGGTTGCGATTGTGCGATCTGTTTACAGACTTTGCAAAAAGCCTATGAACCTTCACTGATTGAAATAAGCAAAAACTAAAATTTTCATATATTCCCTTGTATACTATATATTTGCATAGATTATAATAATTATCTATAATGTGTATATAACATAATTTTTGTGTTAAGTTCTATTCCTTTCGTTCAACATTGATTTCCTGACTTTAACCCAAATCCACATGTTGATATGAGAAAATGTCCAATTAGTCTTGTCGGTTAAACCAAAACTAAAAAAAAATAAAAAACTATATTGTCAATTTCTGGTGTTGTGTCATTTGATATGAGTATAAACCACCGTTAAAAGCAGGTAGCAAAAATACTATCGATCGATTTTTTGGCTACTAGTAATCCAAATGCAAACATTATGTAAGTAAGTTTGGTGTGTCCAGTGTCCATTTCATGCAGACACAACAAAGAAAAACTCCAACAAACTGGGACACACGCAAAAAGAGCCAATTTGTATGTCAAAATGTTACATAAACAAACCCCAATAATTCAATGTGCAAATTAAAATTGAGCATACGCCCTGTCGGAAAAAAGTGGGGGTGGTTGAAATGTGTGCAGACTTTATATAACACACACACACACGCACGCCTTGAACTTAATCGCATTACCCAATGATAGTTGGCGTCATTTGTAATTAAAATGCGCAACTCTACAATTTGGTTTATGCTGTGTTGGTAACAACCAGCTAGAAGCATCATATTGTGGCGTTAAAAGCCCGCAATAATCACATTTTGAATATGCCGTTGTCATCAGACAGCGTATGTGTGTGTGTGTGTGTGTGTGGCTGACACCAAAAATGTAAATACGCTAAGCTAAAGACTCAATACCCATACCCTTGCTCCTGCTTGTTTGTGTTCATGTGTGGTTTGCCGCCTTACTGTCAGTTTTGTTGTTTGTTGCGTTGAGCTAAATTTTACATGACTAATAACGTGGAATTGTGTGTGCATAAAGGCAACCGTCGCTGTCACTTTTTTTTGGCCAAACGATTAATGGGCGAACACAGATTGACGCCACGCCTTTATAAAAATTCACATACAAAATTCCCAAAAAAAAGCACCAAAATACATACAAATAATTGAATAAACAGGAATTTCCGTTAAAAGCCTTGGGCCTTTGGCCTTTTGGAAAAAATATGTAATTTTGTGCAGCATTAAATTTTATTTAATAAATATGGTTTTTGTTTCAAAACAAAAATTAAGGTTCTCTTACTGACCAAAATTAGGGAAATTTAAAATGGCTTCAATTCGATTAAACACTTTTTAAACCGGGTTCAATCCGATATGAAAAAAAGGATTTAATGAAATT